>CAJQZJ010032727.1:3419605-3446319 GCA_907164525.1 Lophiomys imhausi
CCATGCTCCTGCATGTGCACTCCCAGGAAGGTCCATGCTCCTGCATGCACACTCCAGCCCATTGCCTTGCATGTGCTCTGTTCCCTGCATATTCTTCTGGTATAATTCAACCCAGGGACCTTTCCAGAGTCGTTGTCTTCCCCACAGTTATGAGGATCTTCTCTAGAATTGATCATCCTGTGAGCAATTAAAGGGTAGCATTTTCATTTGATTTATGATGCATGCCATGCAAGATGGAACCTAAAGTGTCTTTTTTGGGGGGGAGGATGAGGTAATGTTGGAAGTAGCAGAGAAATAGATTTTTAGGTCTTGTTAGTGGAGACATAGATTTATACAAGTCCTCTGCAACTGAACAGTGAGCACTGAAGTTGTTCCAGTGATTTCTTCAGAGAAAGGAAGGGGGAAGAGAATGGAGTCAAACAAGTTTCAACTATGTTTGAAATATATGTTTAAAATAAATTATGAGTCAATATTAAGATTTTTCTAAATGGATCTATTGGGCCCATCTGTGCTGTTTGTTGTATTGTCTTATGTGCTCATTTATACATATCAAATGCTTCTTAATTAGAATGCTGAAAGATAGTATCTTTTTTAATTGAAAAAAGTTTTTATTTTGTGAATTTCATATCATGCTCCCTGTTCCCTCCCATCTCTTACCTCCGCCTAGACCAACTCTCCACCCTTGCAATCTGTCCCAGCATAAAAAATAACAGCTTATTGTGGAAGCTGCAGTATATCTCAGTATGTCCCACAATATTCCTCTTTGTCCACACATTCTGCTTGCAAACATTCATTATAATGACTCCTTGGTCTGGTACGAGGCCCTTGGTTTCTGCTACTCCATCAATACTGGAACCTCACTGGAACTCCTCTCAGATATGCTGTAACTGTCCTGTGTCATGGAGATCCTGCAGTCCTGGGTTGTGGAACTGACCTCTTCTTGCACTCTAGCAGTTCATCCATGGGGTAGATGTTAGGGTGGGCCAACTCAAAGCCCTGGTTCTGGATCTGTAACTCCCACTTGCATGGCCAGTTCTACTATGGGAAGGTGCAGGGCCTGCTCTGCAAAGTGCTGCAGCATGTGAGGGGCAGGGACAGCTCTCCTGCACTTATGACCCCATCTGGGCCAGATCTCCTGTCAGCCAATGGTGGTGAGGGCAAACGGGAGGGGAGGTCATCTCTCCCTAGCCAACACCACCACATAGCAGACAAAAGGCAGGGCTGGCTCTCCCATATTTACTCCCTCAGAGTTGGCTCACCCACAACCCCCACATCCAGGGCCAAGCAAAGTTCTTCTAGTTTCTGGTTTGTTTCCTGTCCTGGGAGCCCATCTGATGCTTGCATGGTACTTGTCTGATAGTCACCACAGGCTACTCCATGCCACCAAAGTGGTGTTGGTATCCAGCTTGCTCCCCCCCGCCGAGGAATGTTAGGCTACAATTCATTCAGATGTTCATAGGTCAGAACACTGAATGTAGATACAGCCTCTCTCCTCTCTGCCACCTACTGATGCACATGTGACATAGCAGTCACATGTGCAATGCCTCTAGGGACAGGGAAAGACAGTATCTTATGCTGTGGTTTTTACATGGTGGCAATGGTATGTCCAGGCAGATGCTGGGCTGCTAGATGGCAGGTCCTAGGGCCCATGCCCATCTGGGAAGCCCCTGAGAATCAGTATTTCCAACCTGGCCCCAGGTGATGCTGAAGCTGTATCAGGGAACTCACTTCAGGAGCCATGGATTCAGTAGAATTCAGGAAGAAGTCACTTCATTTCTTTCCCTTCATAGGCCACCTGTAATTATGGTACCTGTTGTGTTCCAGGAATGGTCTAGTGCAGGACACGGAGGTCTGAGGATGTTGTATGCAGTCTCTGCTCTCATTGAGCGGTTGCTCAGCTGAAGAAAGAAGGGGAGATTAAACAGAGGAGTAAACAAGATGATACATTTTGAGAAAGACTAGAACCAGAATGTTCAAGAGAATGGCACAGGAATGTCACTATAGTGGGCAGTTGTTGAGGTGTCTCTGAAGAAGTAACTTTTATTTTGCGTGTTTGTGTGTGCAGATGCATGTACATGTGTGTGTATGTGGAGGCCAAAGCTCAATGCCAGGTGTCATGCTCCACCTTAATTTATAGACAGGGTCTCTTACTGAACCTGATTGGCCAGGCTGGCCAGCTGGCAAACTCTAGGGATCCACCTGTGTCTGCCCTATACCCACTCTTCTGCCCACAGTGATGGGGTTACAGTTGTTCAGCCACACTTGGCTTTTACATGGGAGCTGGGGTCCAAGGCCAGGTGTCATGTTTTTGCAACAGGCACCCTACCCATTGCGCTTCTCCCCAGCTCTTCGTCTCCATTTTCTTCATCATTATGTCTTTTTAACGGACAGATGACGTTGCTGTCAATCATGTCCGACATCATGCTTGAAGTACATACACATGGTGCCATGGTTGTATTTGGATAATTAATACATACATTGCCTGGTAAAATCATCAGTTTTGAGATGAGACCACAGGACATCACCCTCTTTTTATTTTAACTCTACTCATTCTACTGTGCACTGGATTCCTTGGAATTTATTCCTCTTAACTGACTGGATCTATGGCAGTCAATATCTCCTTGTCCCAAACACCTCTAATGGATAAATAGTTCTTGACAGAGAAGAGGGAAAATTCTTTTTTAAAAATTTTTATGTTTATTCATTACTTCAGTTTACATCTTCCATCACAGTTCCCTCCATCTCACCCTCTTCCCCTGAGAAGAGGGAAAATTCTTAAAGCCCAAGGCAAAGCAAAAATTAGAAACCTAAAAGGATAGCAACAAATGAAAATAAGTTTAGTATAATTTTGATTAATAGAGAAATAAGTGATTGTTAACTGTTTTCTAAACAAGTAGTCACTAATAAAGGAATATCCAGGTGCTGTGCTGCAGTGAGCCAAGAGGTGCTTCTGAGCCAAGATAAGACCTATAGACATTGTCCTCAGTGACAGTCTCTGTTTGATGTTCAGGGTTATACAGTTCACCTGTCCATTTGATGTTCCTGGTTCTTCTCAACAGAGCAAACACCACACCAGTAAGATGCAAATTAAATGCAGCACAAATAAAACAGCTACTCTGTCTCCAACCAATGTCAGGTCATCAGGACTCTTAGGATCTGCTAAAGTAAATAAAATAAATCTTTAAAAATAACTCTTCGCACATCTGAAACACTCTTCAAGAGGGTGTCAGAACACTGGCCAGAGATGTTAATTAACAAATAAAATTTATTATGTTCTTCCTGAGGTGTTTTCCTTCTTTTGAGAGGAAAGGGAACAGGTCCTAACTCTTGTGAGTGAAACAAAAGTTTTTCAATGCTTGCTCCACTGTCAGCCATGAAAATACCACGGTTAGAATACCTTAAACAAGTTTTCCTCACACTCTTAATTCTGTGGCCAGGGTGTTCATGACAGAACTTATTTACCTTGGTATTTACATCTGTAAGTGACAGCCAAGTCCCATGACTGATTTCCCACACAAGTTCCTACCTGGACAAAGGTGTCATTTATACTAATGTTAGCTCATTTGTAGAAATTTTATTTTTATATGTGTGTGCACATTCATGTATGTGCTCAGATGTATGTACACCTGCACATGTTTCTATATGCATTTGGAGGCCAGAGGTCAAGTTGGGTCTCTTTCTCAATTGCTTCTCATGGAACCCGCCTCTCACCAGATCAGCTAGGCTTTCTGGACAGTGAGGTCCAAGGGTCTCTGTCAGTCTCCCCAGCACTGAGATTAGAAGTGTGCACTGTTGAACAGGCTTTTATTAGCTGCTGGATATCTGAACTCAATTCCTAACACTTGCACAAGTACTTTGCTTACTGAGCCATTTCCACTGTCTACTTGTAGAAATACTTTTTAAGTGGTTATCAGATTTCTCTGCACTTTCTTGGTGTTTTTATTTTTAGCTGATGCTATGATCTAAAGAAGAAGCATGGAAATACTTAGTGACATAAACTAGTAACTTTTTTTTTTAATTAAGAAAAGATTCATTGGGAGGATCCAAGATGGCACCATCCATAGAGCATGGTATCTGAGTAGTGGGTGAATGAGATTAGTCACTGTGGAGTAAACATGATGTCCTGAAGCCGATTGTGAAACACAAATAGTGTATGAACTACTGAAGCGAACACTGAGACTGGTCACCACAAGAAACAGTGCATGTAGTTCCCGGGAACACCACCCTGAGATCAGTCAGTTCAATCACCTGTCTGGAGAGGAGCACTGGCCAGATTGGATCCAGCCCAGTGCTCCCACTACAGATCAGCTGTCCTGCCTGACTCCCTGAGATCCAGCCTGCACACAGATCTGTACACTCAATGGGAAAAAACAGCTGGACCACAGAGCAAAGGTAAGATTTTCTTTCCGGAGTTCCCAACATGGTGGCACAGTGCATACTTTAGCTGAATGGCAGAGACCAAACCCAGCTGCAGCAAAGCAATTAGGATCAGAGACTGACTGCAAACAGAGCTGGTAACAGTGTTTTCCCATAAGCATTGGGGTGGGTCACTCACTCGAGCACCCAAGCCTTTGAGGCATTTAGCAACAGGCATGATGACACTGGCACCCATCTTGGGTGGAACTTCCTACTTGTATAGTCAGCCTACCTGCTGAACCAGAACAACTGTGTCAGGGAGGGGAGAACACAGGCCCAACCACAGCTTGACCTGGCTTCCTGAGGAGACCCACCAGCCCGCAGGTCCTCACAGGAGAGCCCCATCCCCACTCCAATCCCCTGTATATAGGTCCAATTGGATCACAACCAGTTGAGGAGAGCAGCAGTCACTCTCTGAGAATCAGTCTATTATAGGAACCTATGCACCATCCAGAGGTGGACACCAGGGTCTCAGGATCACCCATCCCCCAGAACAGGGGCTTTTCCTGAGTACCAAGGCCAACTGGCATCAGAAACAATCAGACAACACCAGGGTCAACCAGATGACTAAAGGCCAGCGCAAGAACATGATAAAAAAAAAAAATCAAAGCAACATGACATCTCCAGAACCTAACTATAATGCTACAGAAAACTCTGGAAATCCTAAAACAACTGAAACAAAGGAAAATGAACTTAATCCTATGCTTATATTGATAATAGAAGGCTTAAGGGAGGAAACCAAATACCTCAGAGAGCAACAACAAAATACTGCAAAACAAGTGATGGAAATGAATAAAACTCTTAAAGAAATAGAAGACCTGAAAAGGAAAGTTGAAGCAATAAAGAAAACACAAGGTGAGACATCCGTGGAACTGGAAAACCTTAAGGAAAGAAAAGGAACTACAGACACAAGCATCACCAACAGAATACAAGAGATGGAAGAAAGAATCTCAGGCACAGAAGATAAAATTGAAGAAATTGATATATCTGTCAAAGAAACATAAAATCCCAAAAAGTACTGACACAAAGCCTTCAGGAAATCAAGGACACTATGAAAAGACAAAATCTCAGAATAATAGGAATAGAAGAAAGAGAAGATTCCCAGATCCATGGACCAGAAAATATCTTCAACAAAATCATCGAAGAGAATTTCCCAAACCTAAAGAAAGAGATGCCTATAACTGTAAAAGAAGCCTACAGAACTCCAAATAAACTAGACCAGGAAAGAAAGTCCTCCTGCCACTTAATAATCAAAACACTAAATGTACAGAACAAAGAAAGAATATTGAAAGCTGCTAGAGAAAAGAGCCAAGTAACATATAATGGCAAACCTATCAGAATCACACCTGACTTTTCCTTAGAGACACTAAAAGCAGAAGGGCCTGTACAGATGTCTTGCAGACCCTAAAAACCCACAAATGTCAGGCCAGACTACTATTTTCAGCAAAATTGTCAATTAACATAGATGGCGAAAACAAGATATTCCATGACAAAAGTAATTCAAACAGTATCTGTACACAAATCCAGCTCTACAGAAGATGTTAGAAGGAAAACTTCAACCCAAAGAGGTTAACTGCACACAAGAAAACACATGAAGGAAATAACCTGATGGCAACAAAACCAAAAGAAGAGAAGCTCACTCACACACTACTTCCACCAACATCAAGATGTCAGAAAGAAATAATCACTGGTCATTAATATCTCTCAACATCAATGGACATAATTCCCCAATAAAAAAACACAGGCTAGCAGAATGGATGTGAAAACAGAATCCTGCATTCTGTTGCTTACAAGAAACACACCTTAGCAAAAAAGATAGGCATTATCTCCAAATAAAAGAACCGGAATAAGATATGCCAAGCAAGTGGACTCAAGAAGCAAGCTGGAGTGGCCATTCTAGTATCCAATAAATTAGGCTTTCAACCAACATTAATCAAAAGAGATGGGGAAGGACACTTCATACTCATCAAAGGAAAAATCCACCAAGATGACATCTTAATACTGAACATCTATGCCCCAAATGTAAGACCACCCACATTCATTAAAGAAACACTACTGAAGCTCAAATCCCTCATTGAACATCACACATTAATAGTGGGAGACTTCAACACACCACTCTCACCACTGGACAGATCAATGATGCAGAAACCAAACAGAGAAATAATGAACCTCACAGATGTCATGAATCAAATGGACCTAATTGATATCTACAGAACATTTCACCCAAAAACAAAAGAATACACTTTCTTTTTGGCACCTCATGGAACCTTCTCCAAAATCGACCATATAGTCAGTCACAAAGCAAGCCTCAACAGATACAGGAAAATTAAAATCACCCCTTGTGACTTTTCAGACCATCATGGAATAAAGCTAGGCTTCAACAATAACAAAAACAACAGAGTGCTTGCAAAAACATGGAAACTGAACAACTATCTCCTCAATGACCTCTGGGTCAGGGAAGAAATAAAAAAAGAAATTAAAGTCTTCTTAGAACTCAATGAAAATGAAGGCACAACATACCCAAACTTATGGGACACATTGAAAGCAGTGCTAAGAGGAAAATTTAAAGCACTAGGTGCCTTCAAAAAGAAATTGGAGAGTTCCCATACTAGCGACCTAAAAGCACACCTGAAAGAGCTAGAACAAAAAGAAGCAAACACTCCCAAGAGGAGCAGATGAGAGGAAATTATCAAAATCAGGGCTGAAATTAATAACTTAGAAACAAAAAGAATAATACAAAGAATACACAAAACCAAGAGTTGGTTCTTTGAGAAAATCAACAAAATAGACAAACCCTTTGCCAAACTAACTAAAAGGCAGAAGGAAAATACCCAAATCAACAAAATCATAAATGAAAAGGGGAAAATAACAACAGAGACTGAGGAAATCCAAAGAATCATTAGATCCTACTTCAAAAACTTGTACTCCACAAAGTTGGAAAACCAAAATGAAATGAACAATTTTCTTTATAGATTCCATCTACCAAGGTTAAATCAAGATCAGGTTAACAAATTAAACAGTCTTATAGTCCTTAAGGACATCGAAGAAGTCATTAGAAGTCTTCCAACCAAAAAAATTCCAGGGCCAGATGGTTTTAGCACAGAATTGTATCAGACATTCAAAGAAGAACTACTCCAATACTCCTCAAACTCTTCCACAACAGAAACAGAAGGAACACTGCCAAACTCATTCTATGAGGCCACACAAAGACCCAATGGAGAAAGAAAATTTAATACCAGTTTCCCTTATGAATATGGATGCAAAATACTCAATAAAATACTTGCAAACTGTATCCAAAATCACATCAAAAGTATCATACACCATGATCAAGAAGGCTTCATCCCAGGGATACAGGGGTGATTCAACATACGAAGATCCATTAATGTAATCTACCACACAAACAAGCTGAAAGAAAAAAAACCCACATGATCATCTCATTGGACGCTGAAAAAGCATTTGTCAAAATCCAGCACCCCTTCATGTTAGAAGTCTTGGAGAGATCAGGCATACAAGGACCATACTTAAACATAATAAAGGCAATTTACAACAAGCCAATAGCCAACATCAAATTAAACAGAGAGAAACTTAAAGTATTTCCTCTAAAATCAGGGACAAGGCAAGGATGCCCACTCTCTCTATATCTCTTCAACATAGTACTTGATGTTTTAACTAGAGCAATAAGACAAAGGAGATCAAGGGAATACAAATTGGAAAGGAAGAAGTCAAAGTATCCCTATTTGCAGATGATATGATAGTATTCAAAAGTGACCCCAAAAATTCCACCAGAGAACTCTGACAGTGGATATAATCCATCAGCAAGATGGCTGGATACAAAATTAATTTTAAAAAAATGAGTAACCCTTCTTTATACAAAAGAAAAATGGGCTGAGAAAGAAATTAGGGAATCAATACCCTTCACAACAGCCACAAATAATATAAAATACTTGGGAGTAACTCTAACCAACCATGTGAAAGACCTGTAAGGCAAGAACTTCAAGTCCCTGAAGAAAGAAATTGAAGAAGATATCAGAAGATGGAAAAATCTCCCTTGGTCATGGATAGGTAGAATTAACATGATAAAAATGTCCATCTTACCAAAAGCAATATACAGATTTAATGCAATTCCTATCAAAATACCAACACAATTCTTTAGAGACCTTGAAAGAATAATTCTCAACTTCATATGGAAAAACAAAAAACCCAGAATAGCTAAATCAATCACTTACAATAACTGAACATTCGGAGGTATCACCATCCTGGATTTCAAGCTGTACTACAGAGCAATAGTAATAAAAACAGTGTGGTCCTGGCATAGAAACAGATCAGTTGATCAATGGAACTGAATCAAAGACCCAGAAATAAATCCACACAGCTACAGTCACTTAAATTTTAACAAAGAATCCAAACTCATACAATGGAAAAAAGGAAAGCATCTTCAACAAATGGTGCTGGTCTAACTGGATGTCAACATGTAGAAGAATGTGAATAGACCCATACTTATCACCCTTCACAAAACTTAAGTCTAAGTGGATGAAAGACATCAACATAAATTTGGATACACTGAAATTAATGGAAGAGAAAGTGATAAAAAGTCTGGAACTCATTGGCACGGGTAGCAACTTATTGAACAGAACACCAATAGCTCAGGCTCTAAAATAACAATCAATAAATGGGGCCTTATGAAATTGAAAAGCTTCTGTAAGGCACAGGACACTGTCCTTAGAACAAAAGAGCAGCCTATAGATTGGGAAAAGATCTTCACCAACCTGACATCTGATAAAGAGCTAATATCCAAAATATATAAAGAGCTCAAGAAATTAAACACCAAAAAATCAAATAACCCAATTTAAAAAATGGGGTATAGAGCCAAACTGAGAATTTACAAAAGAGGAATTTATAAAGACCAAGAGGCACTTGAAGAAATATTCAACATCTTTGATCATCACGAAAATGCAATTCAAAATGACCCTGAGGTTCCACCTCACACCTGTCAGAATGGCTAAGATCAAAAACTCAAATGATAGCATATGCTGGCAAGGATGTGGAGAAAGAGGAACACTCCTCCAATGCTGGTGGACATGCAAACTTGTACAACCATTTTGGAAATCAATCTGGAGATATCTTAGAAAACTGGAAATAGTTCTACCTCAAGACCCAGCCATACCCCTCCTGGGCATACATCCAAAAGATTCTTCACCAAACCACAAGGACATCACCTCAACAATGTTCATAGCACCTTTATTTGTATTAGACAGAAACCTGAAACAACCCAAATGTATTAAAGAATGTATTAAAAAAACTGTGGTGCATTTACACAATGGAATACTACACAGCTATCAGAAACAAGAAAATCATGCAATTTGCAACCAAATGGTGGAACTAGAAAAGCTCATCCTGAGTGAGCTGACTCAGTCCCAGAAAGATAAACGTGACATGTATTCTCTTATAAGTGGATATTACCCTATAGCCCAAGACAAACATCCTACAAACCACAGACCCTAACAGATAGGAACCTAGTATAACTATTCTAGGAAAAACTCCACCCAGCAGTGAGTCATGGAATCTGCTACAGGTTAGTGGAACACCTTACCCTAGATGGTGTGTCATATCAAGCCCCAGTACAAGAGGAAGCTCTTGGCTTTCACATGACTGACAAGCTGAGGGAGTATGATATGTGAGGGCCCACCTCATCTGAGGAGAAGGAGAGTACCAAGAAGAGGAATAGTGAAGGAGGAAGGGAGGGAGGGAGAAAGGGTGGGAGGGAGTGGCCTGGGAGGGGAGGAGTGAGGAAACTGTTTGAGAGGTAACTTGAAAAAACAAATCAAATTTAAAAAAAATGGGTAACTAAGCTTTAAAAATAATATATAAAAATTTCAAATGATAATTTACCAAAAGCATACTTGCCTTACTGGCATAAAAGGAAAAATAGTCTTATTTTCAGGTTAGATTGTTAGACTGCAGGTTGCTACATAGCTCACATACTCTTGGATATCAGCTTATAAGTTTTTTCCTATATATAAAGGATATTTTCATTGTTTGGTATTTAAAAAGGCAGTTAAGCGGTTCAAAATGTTGTAAGTAAATTAAGGGTTACTACAGTTCAACCTGGTTTTCTAAAGCTCTAAGAGTTGAAGTAATTTGGAATTAAGATAAAATATTAGAGAAGGGTGGTGTTAGCTCATGCCTTTAACTCCAGCAGAGACAGGAAAATCACTATAGAGTTATTTGTCTTGTAAATTCTAGAGTTACAATGAACAGGGTGGTGATGGGTCACACCTTTAATCCCATCAATTGAGGGGCATACACCCTTAATCCCAACACACTGGAGACAGAAAGATGCAGATCTCTGAGTTCAAGGCCAGCCTGACACAGAACAAACTCCAAATAGAGAAAAAACTTAGATCCAGGGGTGGTAGTGCACACCTTTAATCCCAACAATTGGGAGACACACACCTTTGATCCCAATACTTGGAAGGCAGAGGCAGGCACATAGGATTTGCAATGATTTAAGTTTAAAAGCTACTCACAAAAGACATGCTGAATTTCAAAGTGAATTGTGCTTTGTGATCTCAAAATATATACACTTAAAGGTATGTTTAGCTCCAAAATAGCAAAACAATTTTTTAAATCTCAACTGAAAGATAATACTTTTTATATTGTTAAAACATCCAGTTTGTTTTAGGAAAGATATTACCTGCCCCCCCACCAAAAGGGTACCCCAGAGTTAGGATTAGGGCAGGGCTCTGTTCTTATCTTCCCAGAAGATTAAAAGCATCCAAGGAGTCCAAGGACAACTGGACAACTGAAACTTCTGAAGAAAAGGGACCAGACACCAAAGAAGATAAGTAGCCCCCAGATAATCCAGCCTCGGAGACTTCCTTGATAACTGTTTCCTCAAAAATCTACACCCAGAACAATTCAAAATGGCTCACTAAGATGGTTAAGCCCCATATACAGTAAAGCCCTGAAGTTCAGCCTCTGACTACAAACTTCTTAGGACATTTAAATTGCTGAGCACAAAAGGACTGAACATCAAATGTTACTACTAACTTGCTTAACCATTTTTCCATTCTTATTTGGGCCTCCAAACAGGTGTCCTACATCCCAAATCAGCAGGAAGTAATTTTAAGAGAGCAACGTCCCATTCCCAGGAGGTGGGGTGAGTGATTTTTTTTTTCCCTCTTGTTGGTCATTTGATGGGTTGTAGATGTTTGTTGTTATTTAGGGTGAACAGTTACAAGTTGTCAAATAGGTTTTGGAGATTTGACCCAGGGATTTCTCTCTTTCCTTCTCTCTTTTCCTTCTCTCTTTCCTTCTTTCTCTCCTATGTGGGAGGGGGGAAATATTTGAAAAAAATGGGATATAGACATGATACAGGAATGATAAAGAAAAGGGGATAGATTATTGAATATGTTCTTATATTTTTGTATATTGATACAAATTAAGATTATATTTGGCTATATTGGGATTGATCTTTGTATATTAATAGAAAATTAAGATTATATTTGGCTACATCTGTATTGATCTTTGCATATTGATAGAAAATTAAGATTATATTTGGCTACATCAGTATTGATTTTTGTATATTGATACAAAATTAAGGTTAACTTTTTAAGGTATTGTACCTATATAAAACTTAAAAGTGCAATGTTAAGTTTTGGCCTTTTGATAGCAACTGTCACAAAACTTTTTAGGCTAATTAAGAAATGCAAACCAATAATCATTCAAACATGTCATTTTGTTAGGTACTAGTGTAATTTATCACAGGTGTTTTCTAAGTTAATCAGAAATCAAGTTGCTAAAGCAATATCTGGTTATCCAAATATGCAGAGATAGATAGATAGTCTTCAAAAACCTCAAGAGATCTGTAGAATATGGCATTCAAAGATGTTTTCTTAACTTAAGATTTTTTGATATTGAGACATGTCAGCTCCTTACAGCACCCCTTATTCTACTTCAAATAGATGATGAGCATCAAAGAATCTCCATTTGGAGATGGCTGCATTAGTGGCAAGCTTGTCACTGGGCAAGAAAAATCTCTTGCTTCAACTGTAGACAGAATGCTGTCTGAAGAGGACAAAACTTGCAAGCAGGTAAGTAGACAGCCTAGCTCTGCCAAGACAGGGTAGGCAAGTCCTTCATAATTCCTGCTTTGCAATTAATGTCTGTCAGAGAAACTGGGCCAAAAGGCTGAAGATAGATGCTCTAATGTATTGGGAGAAATTGGGAACTGTCCAAGCAGCCAGTTGTCTGTCATTTCTTAGTTTTGGAAGCTGCTGGCTCTGTACTTCCTGTTTATTCAGATATATTTATCCTTCTCAGGTCTCTGATATGGTTGAAGACTAGATAGTTATAGTCTCGCAGTTAAATTTAAATTGTTTAGAAATTTAAAGGATGTTCTAGGTCTAAGAAGATGTTTTTAAGTAGGTAATACAAGTTAGAATGGAAACTGAGTTAGGTATAGAACTTCAAACTCATTGAGATAGAGAGATAATAGAATATTAATATCAATTGCCAAATATGTATGGAATGGACATTGGGAATGTACGTTATACCTTATAATTTTCATAATTGTGGCCTAAAAAAAGAAAAATATTTATTTAATTTTATTTTTCTGTGTATGGGTGTTTTGACAGGATGCATGTATGTGCATCACATGTATGCAGTGCCGAAAGGGGCCAGAAGAGGGCATCAGATTCCCTGGAACTGAGTTACAGACAGTTGTGAGCTGCCATGTTGGAGCTGGGGTGCCAGTGCTCTCAACTTCTGAACCACTTCTCCAGTCCACTTCTAGTAACAATGTTTAAGACATGCTCAATGCCTGAGTCAGTGATTGAATCAGAGTTAGGGAGGATCCAGACTGGTTAGAGCTTTAGGGCTACAGAGAAAACTTTGGATTTTGTTCTGAAAAGTTGCAAACCTCTGAGAGATTCAGAACAGGGCAGTTCTGAATCTGAAAATCCTACTGAAAACTCAAAAGCATGCAGGCTACTGTGTAAACACAGAACAACACTAAAGCACACACCAATACTGCCGCCATCACCATCACCATCACCATCACCCCCACCACCCCAAAGGAGAAACAAAGACAGCAGGGCAGTGAGGAGGCTGAAGCAATACACTTGGCAAGAAACAATAGGAGCAAAGAAAAGACTGACATCTGGCCAGACTCTGAGTCTATCCCAAAGACAGAGCCAAGAGCAGTAGATAACACATTGGAAGAAGATCCAAGAGGAAGGGGAGCCAAGAAGATGTCAAGGATCCAGACAGGAACAACTGGACGGATGGAGCTGTCCTTTGCTGAGCAGGGAGTGAAGAAAGGTCAAGCCTGAACTAGATAGTTAGTCAGACCCTAAGATTCCACGAGATTAGGTTTAAAACATTAGTCATCGACCCGACAAGACAGGTGGATAAACAAATCTCGAGTTGTGAAGGATGATCCAGGCTGCACACAGACATTTGGGAGCCATCTGTGTGGAACTGGCATTTACTAGATGAGATTAAACTAGGAGTCTGCATAGATGGAGGAGGAAGGAGATAGGAAGGCTGGGCTCTGGAAAGAGCCAACATTTGGAGGTTCAAAGAATAAGAAGAATCTAATAAAATTTACAAGAAGGAGCAGGCAATGACACAAGAAGAAAGCCAGGAACAAATAGTGCTGAAGCTAAGCAAGGAAAGCTACAAGAAGCAGAGCAACTGGCACACATCCTGCTGACAGATCAAGAGAGAAAGGAACAAGATGCGAATTCTGGACCCAATGGGCAGGTGTTTTAGCAGAGTGATAGGCAAAATCTGATGGGAATGTGTCTAGGAGACCCCAGGAGAACAGAAGACGGAGACCACGAATACAGGAAGCAATGCTGACCTATGTCCACAAGGTCATAGAAAGTGAAATGGAGCTTGTGGGTTTAGAAAACAACTTTGAGAATTTCTAATGTGGAGTAAGTAATGAGGCAAGTAGTGTGAAGGGAGGTGATGTCAACAAAGAAGAGGGCACAGTGCTGAGGAGCAATGAAAGGAATGGCATCAGGGCAGCGTAACTCTCAGACAGACACTGCTGGACTCTGTGCCTTCGAGACTGTGACTAAAAGAGAAAAGGATAGGAGTTGATGACCAGAAATGGTTGGCTGGCACGGAAACCACAGAAGGGGCCCAATTAATAGAACTGATGTGGTTGGGAGACAGTCGGTTTGAGAAGGCAATGGAGGTGGGGGGTAGTGTATAAGTGCAAAGGAGGTTCAAAAAGATGAGGGGGATGGAAAGGTGAATTGTTTGTTTGAAGGGACACACAGACATTGAGATCCTCAC
This sequence comes from Lophiomys imhausi, assembly GCA_907164525.1. Lineage (NCBI taxonomy): Eukaryota > Metazoa > Chordata > Mammalia > Rodentia > Muridae > Lophiomys > Lophiomys imhausi. Next base: position 3,434,330 of record CAJQZJ010032727.1, read on the forward strand.
AAGCCATGAAAGGAGCTGCAGATGTACTAAACTCAGGAAGTGAAGCAGCTGCGGGTCTGCACACAGCCATCTTTGGGAAGAGGAGGATGTGGAAACCAAGAATCTTACAGCCACCCTCAGATGAGCTGGGGACCGATGGAGGGAGGGTAAACTATCTGGAAGAAAGAATAGTGAGCCAGGAGGATACTTGTCTCACTTCCAGCCTCAGTGGCAGCAAAGGAATTAAATATCAAATCTCTGTGGGCCTCCATCCCCTTGGAACACAGCTGAGGGCAGCCATGTAAGTCTTCAGGGCAGTGGGCAAGCAGTTGGAATTATCAGTTCTGTGACTTAGAAAACACTGAAGGCTGGTTAGCGTGCTTGCCTCAGCTGGGCCATGCCCACCCTCGCTGATGTGAGTCTCTGCATATTTAATATGCTGCTGTCTGGCTAAGATTAGACTCACAGCATTGCCACTGTACCTCCTGCTAAGATGAAGCTTATCCAAGGCATGCTTTCTCCCTGTGGGCACATCTCAAGTTTTATGTACTTAGGAACCAAAAGACATTAGCTCCAAGCTTTTTGGACCAGGAAATCAACAGCAAGTGTAGAATTTACAAAATCATGTTGCTAATATGCCACAAAAGGGCCTTTTTAGAGTATGAGACCCGGGACAGGTACAGCAGATGATGCAACTGTCTTCTCACTTTGTGTGTTTGAAAATGAATACAAACACACTGCAGATATTTAGGGCCTTTTTAGAGTATGAGACCCCAAGGGTGCCATCTCACTCACCCTGACCTGGGACAGGTACAGCAGATGATGCAACTGTCTTCTCACTTTGTGTGTTTGGAAATGAATACAAACACACTGCAGATATTTATTGGGGGATTGAAAATAAATTGTAACAAGAAGCTAAAGTCTCGAATACAGAAATGTGTGTGTAAACAAGTGAGCCCCAATCTCAGGTTAAGAGACTGGTAGAGTGAGTGCTCGGCTGAGGGCCTTGAGTTCCAGGAGACACATCAGAGGTAAGGCCATCTGAGTGAGTCATTGTCCTTCTGCTGTGGTAAAACACCAGGACCAAAGGCAACTTACAGAAGGAAGGGTTTATTTGTTTCATGGCTCCAGATGAACCAATTCCATTCATTTAGAGAAAGTCAGGGCATGGAGGCAGAAGCAGGAAGATGGCTCATTACATTTCTGGTTCATGCTGGAAGCAGACAGAGAGACAGGGAGACAGAAGACACACAGAGAAAGGCAGATAGGGAGACAGAAAGACACACTCATACACACACACACACACACACACACAGAGAGAGAGAGAGAGAGAGAGAGAGAGAGAGAGAGAGAGAACAGGAAGTGGGAGAACAGGAAGTGGGACAGGACTATAAACCCTCAAGGCCCACCTTGGTGACATACTTCCTCCAGCAAGGCTTCCCTACCTGAAGGTTCCGCAACATTCCCAACCATGCCACCCACATACTAACACAAGAGAACCAAGTGTTCAAACAGTAGACCCCATGGGTGACATTCCTTATCCAAGCCACAGCACTGTCAAAGGAGAATGTTCTGTGGACAGATTAGGGTCATCCAGAATGTTCCGTGGATTCAATGTCAGTGCTGAGTGATGGTGGGGTTCTGGACATGTCTGCGGTCAGTAGAGTGGTCTCTGGGGAAAGGAGTAAACTCGATACAAGGTTTGCCCCCGTTTCACTTCGGTTTACAACTCTACCATTTTCCCCTTCCTCACTCCAGTGCTTCCTTCTTCCTTACCCACCCTTCTCTATGACATAACACCAGAATCTCTGGAATTTCCAGAAGGGCCAAAGGGTCAGAGACAGAAGGAAGGAATTCAGAGAACAGTGGTCAGGTCTGTGGGACAGTGTTAGTCTGCCACAGTTGGAGCTGGAAGAAGAGCTTCCACTGTGCTCTCAGCATCTTGGGTCCTATGAGCCTCCTGCTGGGGACTGGAAGTATTGGAAGGAAGGTGGCTTTGGATGGCAATCACACAAAGGTAGTTGCTTGACTTCTGGTCTCTGAGGGTAGGTGACCATGAAGGAAAGGGTGCTGAGGGATGGCACAGGTTTGACTTCTCTTTCTCTCACTTACCCCATATCCAAATGGGTTAGAGAATTCCTGAGAGCTTTACCTGCAAAATGTAAGTAGGAGTTGATCATTTCTTAGGATGACTGATATTACTGTGCCCTGAACTAGCATTTTCTTCCCTGTGGGCTGTGGTAGCCTGTTTCCACAGGTCCTTACAATCTAGTTTCAACACAACAGTGAGAGTGAAACTTCTGAACATAATTAATTGCATTTGTCCTCTGCTAAAAAACAAAACAAAACAAAAGCCCCTAAAAAACTATGATAGATTCCAACTCCCCCACCCCAGTGGTGCATGTGTGTGTGTATGTGTGCATGCATGTGCACATGTGTGAGGACATTGATGCCTTGCTCTATCACTCACTAATTCCCTTGAGGCAGGGTCTTTCACTGAACTTGTATCTGGCTGCCAGCCGGCACCCCCAGCACCCCCAGCACCCCACAGCACCCCCACTCAACCCCGCTGGGATCCTCTTGTTTGCACACTCCTCCCCAATAGCACTAGAGTTAAAGGCATGTGCGTGGCCACGCCCATTTTTTATGTTGATGCCAGGGATTCGAAGTCAGGTCCTCGTCTTCACACAGCAGACACCTTTAACCACTAAGCCATCTCCCTAGTCCCTGGACCCTCATTTTATATAGAGTATGATAAACCTGCATGTATCTGAGCCACATCACCAGGCTCTAAACTAGATGGTCGTGAGCCCTCAGCTGGTGTTCTGTCAGAATGTGTGATCCGTCCCACTGGCCTCCTGATTGCCACTCAGTGTAGCCACACTCCTCCCTCAAGGCCTTCACTCTGGCTGCCCTCCATGTGGAATGCTCTTTCTTGGGTTAATCCCAGCTAGCGTCCTGGTTAGGTGTCAGTTGCTGTGGGAAGCACCACCCACCACCAAAAGCAACTTGCGGAGGAAAGGTTTGATTCGGCTTACACTGATCACAGAATATCACTGCAGGAAACCAAGGGAGGAACCAGAAGGCAGAATCTGAAACAGAAGTCATGGAAGAACACTGCTTACTGACTTGTTCCTCGTGACTTGTTCATTCTTTTTTAGTATAACCTAGGACCACCTGACCAGGAGCAGCAGTGTCCACAAGGGACTGGGTGACCCCACATCAGGCAGCAGTCAGCCCAGTGCACCACAGGCAATCTGGTGGGGACTTTTTGTCCACTGAGGCTCCTTCTTCACAAATGACCCTACCTTGTGTCCATTGACAAAAGCTGACCAGGACACGGCTCCTTCCATCTTTCTGTCTTTTCCCAAGAGCCTCCTAGTTAAGCCCTTAGTGTATCAGCACAGCTCACACCCTCCTCACTCTTCTAGGACTTATGATCTTTCTCAGGCTTGTTCTCCTTTGACTTTTCTTTGACAGAGAAATTCTTTCATAATCTTCCTTCATTTGCTTGTTTATTGCCTGCCTAGCTCAACTGGAACATATGGTCAATGGCAGCAGAGATAATTATTTATGTGTTTGTTTGTTTTGCATTGATCCATCCTACACACCTGGAAGAATAATGCCCCAGAGTGAGCACTCAGTGGATACTTGTTAACGCATCCATACATGGTTGCTGTTGGTGGGATAGTTGTTCACTTTAGAAACAAAGAAATGAATGGCTGGGTTTTCAGCTATTGTTCCTATCCTGGTGGCACAAGGAGAAAACCTAGAAGCTTCTAGGAATAGAGTCTGACTGAGTTGAGTGTGTGTAGAATTTTTCTGAGATAGGTAGAAGTGACCTAGAATGCATGATTGCCTATATTGGTGGTAGTTTCTGTCTGTCCAGATGTCAAGTTAATTGAACTCTTCTCTTGAGATCTGTACATCTTAGGGATGGAGAGAAGGCACGAAGGTAAAAATACTTCTTGCTCTTTCCGAGTTCAGTTCCCAGTATCTGTGCTGGGCAACTCACAATCACCTGTAAATTAGGGATATCACACTTTTTTTTCTGGAGTCCACAGTCACCTGCACACATTTTCTCTGTCTCTCACACACAAAATAAATAAACCATTTATTTTAAACCTATTTTTTAAAGATTTATGCATTATAATATGTGCACGTTCTTCTTAAATAAACCAGTCATTGTGGCATTAAGGAATAACAGGGGGACTAATTCATGCAGAACATCTGATTTAACATATTATGGGAGACATAAACAGGACATGGGGATGGCCTTTTGCACTCATAGGGAGGAAAATGGAGACCTGGATTGTAGCGTGCCATCCTCTCCCTAGCTCTGGTATCCAGGACTTGACTGAATTATTCCCACTCTTCTCCAGTTCCCAGCAAGACTGATGAGCACCAAGGCATCGAGTGAGGCTGGACACTTTATTTCAGGATTGGTAATCTTAGCTAATTGAGGTTGTGTGGGTGCATGGGTGTGCACACAAGTGTTTGTTGCATGTGCACAAGTGTGTGTATGAGTATGTGTGAGATTGTTCTGTTGCACGTGCATGAGTATGTGTCTGACTGTGAGTTGTGTGTGCATGAGTTCATGTCTGAGTCTGTGTGTGTGTGTGTGTGTGTGTGTGTGTGTGTGTGTGTATTCTGTGTGTTTGAATGTACATGCACCTTGGCTTGTTTGTGTGGCATGAGAAGCAACCCAGTTATTCTACATTATTGTTGCTTAGTTGACCTTAAAAATAAAATGAGTTTATTTAAATTTCTAGAAATGAAACTGCCTTGTTGATATCTCATAGCTATCTGCAGCCCTTAGACACTTGAGGTTTCACCAATGCCTGGTCTGTATGTGAAAATAATGAGGGAGGGGACAGCATAAATAAAGTTTTAGATGAATGTAACACAGCTAAAAGATTTTTTAAAAGATCACTTATTTTTGGAAGTCCTCAATCTTCTCCATCATTCTATTTGCTTTCTGAATATATATGTGTATATATATATTCTATATTTTTCAGATTGCTCATTAAAACACAATGAAGTGTAGTTCTGGTCACACGATTCACTGTGTTGCTCAACACCGCTGCACAGTCCCTGAGCTTTCCCACTCTCTGTTTAAGTGTGCTTTCTCTGCATGGACAGTGCTGGGATAGTGGCTTCCTGGAAAGTGGCCCTGGATGGCTTGAAAATCCTTACATCAGTGCCCAGGAGGGAATGGATGCAGGAGAGAGAGTAGAGCCCCATGTAGAGAAGCCCCGTGAGAACAGTTTAATGAAGATCTTGTAAAGATGTGTTTCAGGTGAGGGTCAAGTTTTCCATTCTAGTGGGAAAGTAATGTACTGCATTAGTCACCTGTGCCTGACAAGCCCCTCTAGACCACCAGTTGGCAAGAGACAATGTGTTGACGGTGGGGACTGGGTGTGCCTCTGGTCCACAGTTCTGACTTGCCTGGCTCTGACTCTGACCAGATAGATGCCTCTTTCATGAATGGAAACAAATTATTCTCTCTTGGTGATTCCTGATGATCTTTACAGTAAAGGCTGGTCTTCCTGCAGTCTAGATGACACGGGAGCTGGATGGTGACTAATGACCCCTGTCATGTGACTAATATGATCATGAAGTCTCCTACTGCTCACAGGTCTGTCTTTAGCCCACTTATTTTGATTTAGTTGCAATGAGCTTTTCCTAGTTACATAGGGCTACCTCTTACAGAGAGCAGGATTCCATGTGGGCATGAACCTTTCCCTTAAAAACAAATTAAAAAGAAAAAAGAGAGAGACAGAGACAGAGAGACAGAGAGAAACACAGAGAGGGAGAGTAAACCAAAACATGGAATCTTATCCTACCAAGGACACACTTTCTTCACTCCATCTCTGCTCAGTTGTAAATACTTCCAAGTTCTGATCAACTGTTTATCTGTTAACCTCATTTATTTAAAATCAAAATATCTCTACAAAAATGTTTCAGTGCCTTAGACGGAAATAAGAAGGTCCTTGCTTCTCCCAGTCATTTTTAGAAAGCTTCTGCCAGAAGAGCCATCATTCACAACCTGCCCTTCTGTGCTGGTTTGAGTGAGAATGGGCCCCACAGCCCATTTGTTTGAACGCTTGATCCCCATTGGGAATGATTAGGAGATGTGGCCTGGTTGAGTAGGTGTGTCACTAGGGATGGGTTTTCAGGTTTCAAATGCTCACTCCTGATCCAGTCTCTCTCTCTCTCTCTCTCTCTCTCTCTCTCTCTCTCTCTCTCTCTGTTTCTGTCTACTGCCCATGGATCATGATGTAAAGCTCTCAGCTACTGCTCTAGTGCCGTGTTTGTCTGCTTCCCATCATGGCGATCATGGACTAACCCTTTAATACTGTATCTTAACTAATTAACTTAACCTTTAACTAATACTGTAAGCAAGTTTCCAGTTAGATGCTTTTCTTTGTAACCGTTGCCTTTGTCACGATGTCTCTTCACAGCAATGGAGCAGTCACTAAGAAGTCTTCCTTCAGTAGCTGGTTTATCCTGGGAAGGAAACTCCCAAGGCCCCATAGCAGAGAGCCAGCCACTCTGTGGGCCAAGAGATTCAGACAGCCCATGTTTTAAAGGCATTTGCAAGGGGAAAATGATTTGCAAATGTTTGATAACCAATGCTTTATGTGTTGCTTTGTCAAGGCAATGTGGACTAGTAAAATGCCTATGTTTGTGAGATTAGAAACCCATTATCTAGCCTCATATGCATGAAGACCTTTGCATTGCTCTGTGCCCAAAAGCTGATGTTGTTGGCTGGAGAGATGGCTCAATGATTAAGAACAATGACTGTTCTTCCACAAGACCGAGGTACAATTCCCAGAACCCTCAAGGCAGTTCACAATCATCTGTGATCCCAGTTCTAGGGGACTGAATAAACTCTTCTGGCCTCCAAAGGCACCAGGCATCCAAGTGCTACACACACGTATATGCAGATAAAACATCCATGCACATAAAATAAAATAGAAATTGTTAAAGGTTGAGGTTGGTGAAAGGGCTCTGTAATCATAAACACTGGCTGGCTGGAGCTATAGAGAGTGGTGCTCCATCCAGAGGGAAGTCAGCAAAGCTGCTTTTTCAGGGACTGGAGGGTTACTGTGTTGGGTAATTTGAGCTTCTTCCCCTCTATAGAGACAAAAGTGAGGACTTTCTTGGCTATGTGTCTCCCTGGTTATGTAAAGGAGTAGATCTGATTAGAAGATGCAGGAAAAGGTAGCTCCTTTATGAAACCTTAAGACCAAAGTGAAAGGGACTAGTCCTTTACTTAACACAGTATTATAGAAAGCCACTGGGGAAAATGATCTCCCTTCTCTCCATCTCTGGGAACTCTGGTTCTTGGGGTCCCAGAACTCCAGGTGTCTTGTTCTCTTATTGTATGGCAAAGTCCTGGATTGGGAAGAAACAGCCTCAGCCACATTAGTCAGCAAGTATTTTTTTTTAAATACTTTATTTTTTTTTCTTCAAGTTACATCTCAGTCACAAACCCCTCCCTATTCCCCCTTCCTATCCCGCCCTTCCACCCTCTTCCCCCCAGAAGTTTCCCCTTTCAGTCCAACAGATGGTTCCTTCTCTTATAACAGTAAATACTATACAAAACAACAGATATAAATATGCCACATTTATGAGAGTTAAATGGCCCAGTATACCTTCCCAATGTCCAGTTTATACATATTTGGCCCCTGACTTTAACATTCTACTATCTAACCATCTCCATGAGTTTAAAGGTCTATATCTGACTCAACATTCATACTAACTTGCAACACACTTTTAAGAGTATCTTCTTAGATCTATAACACCCTCTTGATTCCTAAACAACTCAAAATTTAACTATGAGACTCTAGCTGTCTATTCTTCAACCACCTCAGAGACCTGAGAGGGATAAATATATCTGATTATATAGGAAGTGCAGGGCCTGCAGCTTCCAAAACTAAGAAATGACATACCAGTGACTGCCTGGACAGTTTCCATTTTCTCTCCATACATTCCTGCATCAGTCTTCCGCCTTTGGGTCCTGTTTCTCTGACAGACATTTGTTGTAGAGCAGGGATTATGAAGGACTTACCTACCCTGTCTTGGCAGAGTTAGGCTGTCGACTTCCCTGCTACCAAGTTTTGTCCTTTTTGGACAGCAGTCTGTCTGCAGTTGGAGCAAGGGGTTTTTTCATGCCAAGAGATAGGCTTGCCACTAATTCAACCATCTCACACTGGAGATTCTTCGATGCTTATCTTCTACTTGGAGTAGAATAGGGGGTGCTGTCAGGAGCTGATATGTCTCGATATAAAAAAAAAAAGAAAATCTTAATTTAAGATAACATCTTTGAATGCCATATTCTGCAGATCTCTTGGGGTTTTTGAAGGTGCCCTATCCAACTCTTGTATTTAGATAAGCAAATGTTGCTTGTGGATGGTCAGCAAGTATTTTTAAAACGCATTTTTAATTTAAAAATTCTATTAGCTTATTTAAGTGTGTGGGGAACATTTCTGGATGTGTGTATGCCATGGCACAAATGTGGATTTCAGAAGACAACTTCCAGAAATCATTTCTTTCTTTCTACCATGTGAAACCCAGAGATCAAACTCAGGCCATCAGGCTTGGTAGCAGGCACCTTTACATACTGAGCCATCTTGCCAGCCTGACAAGTATATATCTTAAGTCCTGATTTTTCAGCCTGATATATCAGTGAAAATACTTAGAATCCATTCTTAAATGCAGTCAAGATGAGGCAAGGGCAATCACACAAGCTTTCTTCTCGTGCCACCCCCTAGCTTTTACTGTATTAACGCAAGTACCCTGGGCTCCTTGAGTCTGTCTGTGCACTTCAATATACAAGGCCCATCAATCATTGACTCCAAAGGTCATGCATATGCCTGCACAGGAGACTCTCTGGAGGCTGTGAGTCAGAAGAAGGAAGGCCCACAGCTGGTCCTAACTGCCAAGGTTTCCTTCCTCTGACCCACTGTACCAGGCCTGCCCGAGCATGCATGTTTCACTTCTGGGTGTCTGCCTTCTCATTCCTTTTCTGTTGCAGAGGTTCATTGTTCTCAGCCCTTTCAAAGGCACTGCAGAATGATGAGCATGAGTCTTTGATTTGGATAGATGACTAACACTGAGCTTAGTAATAAACAACTAATTATTCCTAAAACCCCAAAACAGTGTCCCCAGTAGAATCATGCCCCTATCCACTGTCCCTCCACTCTGACCTTCAGGCTGTCTTATAAGCCCTTTACCCTTCAGACATGTCATTAGAATTGGGAAGGACTCAGAACATTTTTTGGAGCCTGAAATTAAGGTCCAGGATGGAAGATACTGCTCTCTGAACTCCTTCATGAATGAGCAACAAAGAGGAATGCTTTGATTGGAAATGCTCAGGTGAGCACTCAGAAGCAGCAGGTGTGGGAGTCGGAATAACTTTGGTTTCTGCCAAGCTTCGTAGTGACACCATCAGTGATGACCCACTAGATACATACACTCCAGGGGATTGAGTGACTGGCTTAATGTCACACAAGCAGTCAGCGAGTCCTTCAGTGCCACAACGAACATGGATAAGCTTCAGAAATGTGGAGTTGTGCAACTTTAAGCAAGCCTTGGAAACTCTTGGAAGTATAGTTTCCTCACTTATAGAAAGTATGGGTTTATAGATTTTGGAATACCTTTGGATGGCCAAGAGCATGTTTCACACAGACCATCACTCACAAAGAGAGAGAGAATATGAAGAAAATGCTGAATCAGGTGTCCTTGGGTAACCTGACAGTGTGGCCAGGGAGAATACGCAGGACTCGGGCTTTATTCCTTGAAATGAGATGTTGCCCTGCTCACCTTTAAGACTGCCTCCAGCTTGGACAGCCAAGATACCAACTGACCGCCTAGAACACTATGCCTAACTAAAATAGGTATGGCGAACCACAGCTGTGTTGTTCCTCTTTTACAGCATACCAGAGACTCTGGTAGTTACACAAGTGTGTGTCCCCATTAGACCCCCACATGTCCCTTCATTGCAAGATTCCAGTGCCGATCCACAGTTATTGTCTTCTTAGGGGAGCCACTGTGCACACACATCTTTGGATATCCCAGGAAGTAAGAAGTCTCAACCCTAGCCTATTTTCTCAAGAAAACGAAAAAGAGCCTGGGCATTCAGCACCCCCCTAGCTTCTTTCCACAGAACTCTGTAACCATCTGATGATGCATGTCCCTTTCAGGAGAAATGCTCCCTTGGACCATTCCTAATGGTATTTTACATCTGTATGACAATTACCATCTTTATAAACTAAAGTTTCTATCAATCTAATTTTGTCCTCACCATGACCCCAGAAGCAAATCGCCTCCCCCTCCTCTTCTCAGGGAAGGAATTAAAGCTTGAGCGGCAGGGAGGGGCCAGATCATGGTGCAGCCTGTAGTGCACAGGCAAGCCAGGCCTGCAATTCAGCTCTTCTGGCTTCTTAGCCTGGGTTTCCTTCGCACCACAAAGGCTATGGTCGTAACGGTCTACAAACGTCCTGTGAAAATGTCCATATGAAATATAGGCCCTGTGCTAGGTCTGTTTACTTCTGACTATGGAAAGATTTTAGGGCTGTGGCTCCCCCACCCCCTTGTCTTCTAAGGACCCCATGAAGAAGTATGTGTATCTGCAGCACCTCTTCTGGGGCCCCTGGAAGGAATCCAAAGCTGTCACTGTGTTTTCCATCTGGACCTAGTTCAAGAATCTCTTTGCTGCTTACTGTAGCCTGGAGGTCACAGGCAGAGCTCTGTGAAGTGCTTCTGACAGGTTGACTCTGCAGGGAGGCAGCAATGTACTCCTCTGCATCTGGGAAAGGCATGGTGGGTGTGCAGGCTCATTTCTCTACATACAAATCAGAAGACAGGAAAGCAACCTCCAATGAGGCCGCTCCCTCGAAGCAAATGCCTGCTGCTGGTCTATCAAAGAACTTTAAGTTGTAAGTAGCTAGTGCAAATTTAAAATACAGTTCATCATATATATATATATATATATGAACATATATATAGATAGATAGAGAATATATATATATATCTTATATCCTTAATTTTTGTCAAACAGCCATTGATTTTAACACTCACTTGTTCTAAAACCAACAGTGAAAAGAAACATTTGAGTTTCCCAAAGAAAGCTAGTGGAAAGACGTTGGCTCTGCTCTCTCAGCTGCCAATGGAAAAACAAAATCTAGCGAAGAAGCCAATGAGATTATAGACATTAAACTTTTCTGGAACTTTAGAAAATCTGTGTTTCCAATAGACACTGTTGCCCATAGTTTTCTTTGGAAAAGGCCCAAGCAGTAGCGAAGAGGAAGAAACCTGTCTGGACTTTCACGTGTGAGTGAACCTAGGGTCCAATGAGTCTGTATGTGTTAAGCATGTTATCCAGTTCTGGTAGCTTACCATGTTGGGTCTGTGAGAGATCCATTCCAAGATTCTCATTCAGTGCATGAAACCCAGGTAGCCCTGAACATTCTCCAGATGCCAAGATACCTTGTCAGTCAGTTGCTAACCAAGATGGCTACCAAGTGACTAGCAAATGGGACACATATACAGCATGGATACACTGGATCAAGAGGCCATTCTCATTTAGACAGGAGAAGACAGGATGGCATTTGCTCATCACTCAGCTCAGGGTGGCAGGAAACTGAAAACTTATGGATCACTCACTTCTCTTGAACTGCAGTTGACTCTTAGTAACTAGCACCGTGGAAAGTCTAGCTGCACGGTGAGAACTGTGGAGGACCGGGAGTTTGTGGCTCACCATAGAGTGTTGGCCTAGCAAGTGTCAGGAAGATTTGGGAGGACAACACTGCACAATAGAAAGTTGTAAACGAATGCAGAAAGCTTGTTCTTTTAAGATTCCTGTAGATGATCCTAAAATCTGAGAGCCAGACGGAGTACAATAATCATTTAATAGCTTAGAAAGGAAAACTAAGAGCCGGGACTACTAACCAGTGCACACTCCACTATAACCAGTGCACACTTCTCTCTAACCAGTGCACACT
>CAJQZJ010032727.1:3449981-3497384 GCA_907164525.1 Lophiomys imhausi
CACACACACACACACACACACACACACACACACACACACACACACACGAGCCTACATAGCTCCTCTAGTGCTCTGGAAGCTAGCCAGCAGGGGGAGAGTTTCTTGGTTAATTCAAGATTGTTTTCTCTATGTCTTACAACCAAAATGTAAGGTGTCTTCTGCATTAAGATTTTACCATCTAGTTATAGTGGGCAGTCATGAGCAATGACTGTGTCCCATATTTCTTTGTGTGCCTCTGGGACCTCTCTCATCAATAACTCCTAGAGACGTGTCCCACACCTGAGATTTTTCATTTAATAACCTGCGTGTCCCAGGAGCAGCATTGTTCACAATACTTATGTTTTAATTAACTTGTAAACTAGCAGGGTTTCATAAGCCTTCTTCATACACCGGTAGTTCTGACTAACCCACACCCTGGCCCTCCTTTCCCTACTCCTATTCTTCTTCTTCCCTTTAGTTTCTTGGCCATGGGGTAAGGGACTTTGATCAGCCACACACTTCTTCCATGACATTCTGTTTTGTCACAAGCTCAGAACAATGGGGCCAAGGTGATCATGGACTGGAACCTTCAATATTGTGAGTCCAATAAACCTTTTCTCTTCGTAAACTAATTACCTGTAGAGTTTGTCAGGGTTGTACAAAGTCATATAAATTCACACTTGGACATTTGGAAGGACCATTGTTCAGTCTGCTATAGGAGTTAGAGAGACAAACACAGTAGTATTGTGACCGGAAAGGCAACCTGGTGGAAAGCACCAGGAATCAGGCTTGGAGGTAAATTTATCCTCTTACATGCAAATACCATTGCTTAAAAGAAGTTTAAAGTTCAACCCCAGAAGTCACAGCAGAAACCAGGATTACTCTAAAAGCCAAAAGTCCATAAAATTTTACTGGCTAGCATTTGGCAAGTTCAAGGAAGGAACATTCTTCACCTTGTATGTGTCTTTACAGAGTTTAGATTTAAAACTGTCAGCTGTCCACATACGTTTACCAGACTAAAGTGTTAGCAGAACTCAGCTATGTAAATTACTGAAAGCTACTCACATTCTTACGGTAATGGTGGCGAAATGAACCCGCAGCCCTCGCATTATAAACAGGAGTGCAGCACAGTATGTAATTTTTTTTTTTTTTTTTTTTGGTTTTTCGAGACAGGGTTTCTCTGTTTAACAGCTCTGGCTGTCCTGGACTCGCTTTGTAGACCAGGCTGGCCTCGTACTCACAAAGATCCGCCTTCCTCTGCCTCCCAAGTGCTGGGATTAAAGGTGTGCGCCACCACCGCCCGGCTCAGTATGTAATATTTAACAACAACAAATGGCCATGCTGCTGCCAGTATTCACTGCATGGTTCTCACTTCTGTGGCTTTTAGAGTTTATACTGCATGTAAACGTCACGATGAACACTACATCTGGGTCACGCTGGCAGCGGCCTTGATATCTTACTATATCTTCTCATTTTATTATTTTCTCTTGATTCTGGTCCAGTGTTACTGTGTTGTTCTGGTGGCCTGCAGAGCAATAGAGAAAAATTACACACACTGTGTATCATGCCTTAGTATGTGCCCCATGTCACCAGTTGTGGGAGTGTCTTACTATCTAGGTGTGTGTAGGTACACTCTGCAATGCCCACAGGATGCTGAGACTACCTAATGGCAGTTTTCAGACTGTGTCCCTGTCATTAAGTCACATTCGATTAAACAAAGAGGAGAGGAAAAGCCAGAGGAGGGTGAGAAGGAAGAGTAGCTTTCATGCCAAAGTTAAGCACATAGTGAGGGGATGCCAGCTTGGTCACAGGGGCAGAAAAGATTCTGTTCAGCACCAATACAGGAGACACAGAGCACACAGAGCACAGTGCCATGGCCACCAAACAGCTGAGGGTTACTGAACCTGACTGAGGCCTGTCAGTGGGCCTTTCCTGTACATGTTCAGTACATGTCAGGACTCACCCAGACAGGATAGAGCTGAGAAGGAAACAGAAGACATTGCCCATCTGTTCACATGCAGCTTACAGGTCCCTGGGGCAGACAGATGGTCATTATCTCATACTAACTAGGGAATGGAAATGCAGATGGCATGACAGTCATCCTAGAGAACTTGAGGTCCTGTCAGGCCTGGTGGGTCACACCTAGGATCCCACCACTAGGAAATCAGAGGCAGGACGGTCAAGGCCAGCCTGGACTACATGGTGGGAAGTTGTCCCCAAAACTGACAGTTGATTAAATACAAAGAACTTGAGGTCCTATCAAGCTTAGCTTGTCAGGTTCCCATTACAGAAGAGGGAGGAGTAGAAAGATCACAAAAGTCAGAGGTCTCAGAAGACCTGAGAAAAACAGGTGTCTTCTGGATGTGATAAAAATATACTGTATGGGGCTGGAGAGATGGCTTAGCGGTTAAGAGCACTGACTGCTCTTCTGAAGGACCTGGGTTCAAATTCCAACACCCACATGGCAGCTCACAGCTAACTGCAATTACAGGATGTGGTGGCACACACCTTTAATCCTAGCACTCAGGAGGCAGAGGCAGGTGGATCTCTGTGAGTTCAAGGCCAGCCTGGTCTACAGAGTGAGTTCCAGGTCAGTCAAGGATACACAGAGAAACCCTGTCTCGAAAAACCTAAAACAACAACAACAAAAAATATACTTTATGGAATTCTCAAAGAATCAATAAAATATTATATTTTAAAAGAATTTTTATTATAAACAAAAACAAAACCAAAAAACAAACAAACCCAAAACAGAAAAACATCTGGTTACTTCCACCAAAACAGTCAGGCCACCATTTGCCACAGGGTAGATATATTCACAATACATTACACACTTTTATAGAATTGTAAGAATTCAAGGTCTGGAGAGATGACTCAGTGGGCCAAGAGCACTGTCTGCTCTCGCGGAGGACTTTTGCTCAGTGCACAGTGGCCATATAGCAACTCAAAAGGTTTGTAACTGCAGTTCCAGGGGATTCAGTGCCCTCTTCTGTCCTCTGTGTGTACCAGGCATGCACTTGGCATATATACATACATATAGGTGAACACTTATACACATAAAATAAATAAAGTACTTCTTACATTTTAATAAAAATAATAATAATTGAAAAAGAAAAGTGATCCTTCCCCCACGTATAGCCAGAGGTGCCCAGCAATGCCGTGTCAGGACTCACTCCCCATGCCTGAGTGTGAGGACACACTCCCCATGCCTGAGTGTGAGGACACACTCCCCATGCCTGAGTGTCAGGACACACTCCCCATGCCTGAGTGTGAGGACACACTCCCCATGCCTGAGTGTCAGGACACACTCCCCATGCCTGAGTGTCAGGACACACTCCCCATGCCTGAGTGTGAGGACTCACTCCCCATGCCTGAGTGTCAGGACTCACTCCCCATGCCTGAGTGGTACTAGTGACTTGCGAACAAATCCAAATCTGTTACAGACACATCCAATGTGCATGGCTTGGATGCAGCGGTTTGCATCCCTCAACTTTGAAATCCCATCAATTCTTCTTTTTCTTTCCGCTTTTTCTTCTCCATCATCCTTGTTTTCATAGAACTCTCTCAGATCAGGGAAAGCAGACTTATGGCAGAAGAGATCGTGGTAATAAAGGTTTTCATGTGGCTTTGTATTTAGTGGCTAAGATGAACTCTTAGTTGATACTCAGCATGCATTTTTTTTCATCATCTTCTAGGTCTTCAAATAAAAGCTCATGTTCAGAAATATATAATTACCACATGGAGTAGCAGAGAAAGGACAGAGAGTTTGTGGATATTAAAATAGTAACTATTTACAAACAGTCACAGCTGAGCCGTTCATGGTGCATCTCCACCAGGGAGACAGAGAATAGAAACTCCATTTAAGGTCAGAAGTGACAAGGAGAATATATTTTAGGCTGAAAAGCAAATATCCAGTTTTATGCTCATCTTTGCACGACTTCCTATTTCAGACCAGTGGGAAATTCTGAAACCACTTTTCGGCGACCTTCGGTCAGTATTGAACTCTATATCCACAAGGGAAATACTTTTCCAACCTGATGTTATACGTCTGTGTCATAGCGTAGCTCGCTTTCCCACTTAACAGTGCTAACGATGTCAGCTTCAACAGTGAATGGGAATCTGGGCATTTAATTTAAATACTTAAATTTGGTGCAAAGCTAGCATGGATAAATGTATACTTCTCCTTAACCTGACATGAAAAGTAAATACATAAAATGTTTGACCTAATGAGTTTTGTTGTGGCGTAAGGAGAAGGGCAGAAATACAGCAAAGAACACAGGTTTCGTTTATTCTCTCTCTCTTTCTTTCTTTCTTTCTTTCTTTCTTTCTTTCTTTCTTTCTTTCTTTCTTTTTTTGGTTTTTCGAGACAGGATTTTTCCTGTGTATCTCTGACTGTCCTGGACTCACTTTGTAGACCAAGCTGGCCTCCAACTCACAGAGATCCACCTGTCTCTGCCTCCCGAGTGCTGGGATTAAAGGCGTGCGCCACCACGCTCTGGTCAGGCTTTCATTTCTAAGGTGCTGAAACTCGGTAATAGTTTGACGATTAATCTGCAAGCTTTGTCCCCACAAACCTTTCTCAGCTTAAAGTCAAATGAAGAGTTAGGTGTGGTGGCACGTGTCTACCATCCCACTGTGTGTGGAGGTGGAGGCAGGAAGAAAACTGAGAGTTCAAGGCCAGCGATACAGAATGAGTTTGAAATCAGCCTGGTCAATATAGAAAGATCCTTTCTTAGACAAAAGAAAATAATAAAAATCAGACTCAAGTAATTCCAGGTTTAAAGGAATTTCTGTCTGCCTCTTAGTGTGTGTGTGGAAAGGATTCAAGAACTGCACAATAAAGGCAGGTCTGCAGCACTCTCCTTGAGACCAGGAGCTATTTGGGGTAGCAATCCTGCCCTTCTAATGGAGTTGTAAGCAAGGATGGTCCATCTGCATTGGCCTGGCTCCAGATGCTCTATCAGTCACAATGGCTGGCTCATCCCCGATCTCTTCATGATTGTGTTGAGTTTCCCCACACAAGAAGCACACAGAGCAATCTGAAAGAAAGAGTCCTCTGTGGCTGGATGTGGAAATTCTCCCTTGTTTTAAACTTAATGAGAGGCCAGAGCCCCAGGGCTCAAAATTCAGTGCAGCCAGAGAAGTTTTACCTTGCTCCCACAAGCAATAAGATCCTATCTCTAATTTCAACAAATTAGTCATTTTTCTGTAGCCAAGGGACACTGGATTTTAAATTGTGATGTACCTCAGGTCTCTCAGGACAAATGCTACTTCTGAGAAGGGTGCTTATAGTGTGGGAGGCTCCCATGAACTCTGGGCCCACAAGACTCTCCACCAGAAGCAACTGCTCCCTGGGTAGGAGCCAAAAGGAGCAACTCCCAAAATATGGGAAAAGGGGGGTTTGGGGGCCTGGAGCTAGGGAAATGGAATTATGGTGCCTCTCCAAGGAGATACAGTCATGTGAATGTCAGAGCATTGGTGTAACACACAATACTTTTCCAAGGCAGAGCTTAATCTTGAGGGGTAAGTTTTTGCTGGAGATCTTCATAGTCTCAGGTAGTAATGACATGTGAGGTACATTTGTAAGTCATGGATCTTCTGCAACTAGGTATGTGTGTTTCCTAAGAAACATAAGTTGCATTTGACTCTCATCTTTCCTAAGTTTTCTTCTGTGATGAGAGAACACTGTCAGGAGCCCTGGAGCACTGGGCGTGCAGTGTGGGCTCACAGTACTGAAGGAACAGGAGCTCAGTGTGGGGTGTGGGAGGAATTGGGGCATGGGGATGATTTTTCATAGCTAAGACAGGGATCTAGAGCAGCAGTTCTCAACCTGTGGGTTGTGACCCTTTGGGGGTAGATGAATCCTTTCACAGGGGTCACCTAAGACCATCAGAAAACACAGATACTTACATTCTGATTCATAAAAGTAGCAATATTACAGTCATGAAATAGCCAGAAAAATAATTTTACGGTTGGGGGTCACTGCAACATGGGGAAC
This sequence comes from Lophiomys imhausi, assembly GCA_907164525.1. NCBI lineage: Eukaryota > Metazoa > Chordata > Mammalia > Rodentia > Muridae > Lophiomys > Lophiomys imhausi. The sequence continues at coordinate 3,455,959 of CAJQZJ010032727.1, forward strand.
TGTCACAGCATTAGCAAGATTGAGAACCACTGCTCTAGACAGTGTCAATAATATTATTTCAGCCATCCACTTCACATCACATTCAAGTGGTGCTGATGCTTGGGCCAGAGTGTGGTCTACCGTGGAGTGATATGAACACAGAATTAAGCATAAGAGAAGGAGAAAGAGAGACAGAGAGGAGGGGGAGCTTGGAGAAAGAAGACATACTGAGATGTAGGTGGGGTGATGAGCTCTTCACAGGAGGGTCACACTTCATAGGTATTGATCAGTTGGCAAAGTTTCAATTATACAAAGTAAATCATAACCATAACACAGTGCCTGAAATTGACAATACCATGTTGTCCATGGGAAATTTTGTTAAGGCAGTAGCTCTCACATAAAGTATCACATTCCAAAAGGCAGCAACAATACAAAGGGAGAGGAAGAAAAACCCATGTTTACAGGCTTAGAGCATATATGGTGGTGATGTTTCCATAGATACACTTATTTCATTCAAGGCTTATGAAGTTGCATGCATTAAATACAGACAGATTTTTGCACATCAATTCTATATTGATAAAAGGTTTAAAAGAGAAATGGAAATGAAGTTTGCTGACTAATACTGAAATATACTCTTCTCATGCTGTGTCTGCAAAGACACTAATTTAGAACTAGAGCAGATAGTTACTAGAGTAATTATGGAAAGGTGAATTCCCACAGAATGAAGTGGCAGAGAATACCAGGCACTGTGAGGCTTGCAGTGTCCTGAGTTCCTGTGTCTGAGTTACAGGAATGCAGAAGAGAGAATGGCCACCAGTCACCTGATAGCCTTCCTTTCTTCTCCCTGTGCATTTTTGATAATTTCCCAGGACTTCTCATCAAAGTGAACAAGCATTTCTCATGAACTCTTTCATTCTTGTACACCAAACACCAGAGACAGACACAAAGATGAACAAAGAAGCAGATGGCAGCGATGGTGGGATGGAGCAGGGCCATCCGATGACTCTTCTCAGTGATGACAATGGGGTGAATTCCACCACGACTCCCTCCCCTACTGCACAGTACAAGGCAGCAGGTTGAAAGGTTGGTGACACCAACCCCACATCTGACAGAGGGCTAATATCCAAAATCTACAAAGAACTCAAGAAATTAAATGCCAAGAAACCAAATAATCCAATCAAAAAATGGGGGACAGAGCTAAATAGAGAATTCACAAAGGAGGAATCCCTAATGGCTGAGAGACACTTGAAGAAATGCTCAACATCTTTAATCATCAGAGAAATGCAACTCAAGACGACTCTGAGATTCCATCTCACACCTGTCAGAATGGCTAAGATCAAAAACTCAAATGACAGCACATGCTGGCGAGGGTATGGAGAAAGGGGAACCCTACTCCATTGCTGGTGGGAATGCAGGCTTGTGCAACCACTATGGAGGTCAGTCTGGCGATATCTTAGAAAACTTGGAATAGCTCTGCCTCAGGACCCAGCCATACCACTTCTGGGTATACACCCAAATGCCTCTTCACGGAATCATAAGGAAGTTTCCTCATCTATGTTCATAGCAGCCTTATTTGTAATAGCTAGAAACTGGAAACAACCCAGACGTCCCCCAACCAAAGAATGGGTTAAAAAACTGTGGTACATCTACACAATGGAATATTATTCAGCTACCAGGAACAATGAAATTATGCAATTTGCAGCCAAATGGATGGAACTAGAAAAGCTCATCCTGAGTGAACTAACCCAGACTCAGAAGGACACATATGGCATCTATTCATTTATAGTAGGATTTTAGCTATATAGTAGAAGGTATCGATACTACAACTAACACACCAAAGGGAACTTGGACATAGACTTCTTATTTTTAATTTTTATTTATTATATATTAGTTATATTTTTTTCTATTTTTTAGTCTTTTTTATCTATTGTATGCTTATTGGTTTGTTTGTTTAGTAGTTCTCTCTCCTGGGCAACGAGACACTTTTCACTGATGGTACTGCTTTGTAGATCCCCAATGAATGAAGAGGCTCTTGGCCCTCATACAACCTCTCAACTGAGATGAGGGACTGTTATATAAGGACACCCCACCCCAGAGAAATGGGATGGAAGGGTTAGGAGGTAAAGAAAAAAAATGAAAAGTGATGTTTCGGCCTTTTACTACTAATTGTCATAAACTGTTTAGGATAATTAAGTAATGCAAACTAATGGTTATGCAAGCCGGTCATTCTGTTAGGTACTATGACAGCCTATTATAGTTACTTTCGAAACTAATCAGAAATAAACCTGCTAAGAGACAAGCAACATCTGCTTACCCTAATATAAGAGATAGATAGGGCCTCTTCAAAAACCTCAAGAGATCTGCAGAATATGGCATTCAAAGATGTTTTCGTAACTTTAGATATTTTTATATCAAGACATATCAACTCCTGACAGCACCCCCTATTCTCCTCCAAGTAGAAGATGAGCATCGAAGAATCTCCAGTGGGAGATGATTGAATTAGTCGCAAGCCTATCTCTTGGTAGGAAAAGCCCCTTGCTCCAACTGTAGACAGAATGCTGTCCAAAAAGGACAAAACCTGGAAGCAGGTAAGTCGACAGCCTAGCTCTGCCAAGACAGGGTAGGTAAGTCCTTCATAACCCCTGCTCTACAATCAATGTCTGTCAGAGAAGTGGGGCCAAACGACTGAAGAGCGATGCTGTAATGTATGGAGAGAAAATGGGAACTGTCCAGGCAGCCACTGGTATGTCATTTCTTAGTTTGGGAAGCTGCAGGCCCTGTACTTCCTATAAAATCAGATATATTTATCCCTCTCAGGTCTCTGAGGTGATTGAAGAACAGATAGATAGAGTCTCATAATTAAATTTTGAGTTGTTTAGGAGTCAAGAGGGTGTTATACATCTAAGAAGATACTTTTAAAATTGTGTTGCAATTAGTATGAATGTTGAGTCAGATATAGACCTTTAAACTCATGGAGATGGTTAGATAGTAGAATGTTAAAGTCAGGTACCAAATACATATGGACTGGTCATTGGGAATGTACGTTAAGCCATATAACCCTCATAACTGTGGCCTAATTACCTCTGTTGTACTGTATTGTATTTATTATTATAAGAGAAAGAGCCATTTGTTGGACTGAAAGGGGAAACTGTAGGGGGAAATAAGATATACCTTAAACTTAAAAGAAAAAAAAAGGGAAGAGGATGGGGGGTTGAGGGTGGGAGGGTGGGACTGGAGGGGGAATAGGGAGGGGACTGCGATTGAGATGTAACTTGAAGAAATAAAAAATAAAGGAAAAAAAAACAAAAACAACAAAAAAAGAAAGGTTGGTGACAGATAATTTGGTAAGCCACCAACACTTCTTTGCCATAGTATCATCAAAGAAATAATAGTGATGGTTGATAATAGTTCCTGCAAGTAATGGCATCCTATGTTTCCAAGGGCCCGTTTCTGAGCTGCTATTGTAATTTGCCCCATCTAATGACACAGGTGTCTGCACCCAAAGACACCTGTGTTTAGAAACATAGGGTTTATTATGGGAACAGGACACCGAGCCCCTCCTGACCATTCCTGCACCACGAACAATGGGCATATACACAGCTGCAGAGCCCTTCAGCCCCAGAATCAACTTCCCCGATGGCAGACGCATTCTTGGACTTCAAAATTCAAAACCCACAGGAGCAAATTATAGGCTTAAGGGATTTATTTTTTATTACAGGAGGAATGTGTGCACAGTGATGCTTTCCCACCGATGATGGGCAAACAATGGTCTTCATTTAAAACACAAATATCTCATTTAATAGAAGGGATAAGAAAGGGCAGGGCATAGGGTGTCCAGGTAATTCTCAAAGGAGTTGGGGAAGTGCAGCGGGTATTTCTCAAGGGTCTGGTTACAAAGCAAGAATAAATTCCCTTTTATTTCCCAAGCATACAGTTCAAGAGTTAAGCAAATATTTTTTTGGCAACTAATTTGTAGCAGGCGTTGAGGTCGCTCTTGAGGACTTTTTCCCCCCCCCTTTGGTCTGATGAAGAAGAAAAACTGCTTCCTCACTATTTTCATGTCTCCCTCTGCTGTCCTTAGTTCAGGGTAGTGCTCTGTGTGGCTAGGAAATGCAGCTGGCTTGGGTGGGATGATTTGCAACGGGAAACTAGGTGTAGGGTGTAGTGAGAGGTAGGGAGTTTGTTCCAGTGTACTTGGTTTGTATCCATGTCTCCTCATCCATGCCGCAGAGTGGATTGGGTACATACACGGTAAAAGAACCTTCATGTGTGCCAAGGAGGCCAGTGTACACATAAGTAAAATAGAGGACATCGGGTGCAGGGGGGCAAAGCTGACAACTGGGTGACGTCAGGAGGTGGATAGGTGGCTAATAACTTGGAGGGTGTCTAGGAGAATTTCTTTTTCCCCTTGGTTCTATTAATTCTTTGAAAATTTTGTGGTATATTTTTATAGTATTGATACCCACTCCCAGCTCCTCCGGTATCTACACCATTCCTTAAGCACCCAACTTTGTGCATGTGCTTTTTTGAAACCTGATAACTGCAATATTCTGCCCATATATGCTTGGGTGTGGGGCACCTGACGGAGCATGATCTGCTTGCCAGGGGCTACAATCCTTAAAGAAAACCGACCCTCCTCCTACAAGAAGCTATCAGTTGCCATCAGGTCCTCAGGTATGGGTGGACTCCATGAGTATCAACTTAGTTTCTCATTGTTCTGCTACTCAAGTATCTGGGGTTTTTAATAGTAAGGTCGTGTTGTCAAATTCTCAAGGATAACCAAGAGAATTGGCAATAGCCAAATGTTTGGAGGCAGACTTATGGGATTTCATTGGCCAACAACTCCAAAAGAGGTGACTCATTCCTGGTACTGGGCTTCTTTGAAGAAATTACATTTACAACAAAACACAGGGAAGGCAGACTTCAGAGGTTCTCAGCTACAGGCATTCTAAGGAGGCCGATTAAGAATAGCAGGTGACAGGAAGAGAGCTCTGTCATGGTCGTGGCACAGAAAATAAGTGTGGTAGATTCAGGGAATGATGCTGGAGAGGCAGCAAGTTCTTACAGGGCCTAGGAGACCTGGTATGGAATTTGTATTTCAATTTACTCAGTACTTCTAAAAAGTTGGGGTTTCTTAAAACAAATTCCTAGGCTCATCCTGATATAGTATTTGGTGAATCTGGTTTTGACCTGGTATTTGTGTCCCAGTATCCCACTTGATTTATATGTTGCCTGTCTACTGACTTTAAAAAAAGTCAACCTTTTTTGGTGCCAGCAAGATGGCTGAGCAGTTAAAGGCATGAGCTACCAAGCCTGATGGACTGAGTCTGATTCCCAGAACCTACATTACAGAAGAACTGACACCTATGAGTTTTCCTCTGGCTTCCACACATGAGCCATGGAGTACCTATGCTCACTCCCTGCAAAATGATTAAATAAATGTAATAAAAGATGTAATAACTTTATGGAGGTGGGCAGATACTTGGCAAAGTGTCAGGTGGGCAAGCATAAAGACCTGAACTCACATCCCTAGAACCCACATAAAAAACAAGAGTGGCAGTTCATTTCTTGAATGCCCACACTGGACAAGAGATTCAGGTGACGATAGGTAAATCTTCAAAGCTCATTGGTTGGTCAGCCTAGCTGAACTGATGACCTTCAGGTTCAGTGAGAGACCTTGTCTCAAAAACTAAATATGGAGGAGATTGAGGCAAGACACTTAATGTCAACCTCTGGTCTCCACACATGCATGTATCCATGTGCATCTACATGCACAATGCATGTACATACACTGCAGCAAGTACATGATCAGCCCCCTCCACACAAATGTATACCTTAAATTTTTGAAATTTGAAATTTTGTTCCACTCACACTGATAAACACAAAAGGAGCTGGAGGCTCTCACACTGATAAACACAAAAGGAGCTGGAGGCCCTGGGTTGATCTCCAGTGCTGTACAAATCAAGTGTGGTCGGGCATGCCTGTATTGCTAGCACTTGGGAGGTAGAGAAAGGAGGAACTCATAGTTAAAGACCATCCTTGGCTACATAGCAAGTTCTAGGCCAGCCTGGAATACACATGGCCCTGTCTCAAAAAGAAATATATAAACAGAATCCACTCCTGTCTTTCCAAGAACAACACCCCTTTTCTTCTGCCCTTGGAAACCAGGACTCTAGGCTGTCTGACCTGTCTGGCCTTGGACTTCAGAATTTATACCAGTGTCATATCTTCCCAGGTTCTCAGGACTGGAGCCTGGGTATGAGCATTGCACCATTGATTTCATTAGCTCTGAGGTCTTCAGACTTGGACTGAGCCACATCAGTGGCCTCTATCTTTTGGATAGTCTAGCATGAGAATGCTTGGCTATTCTAGTTGTGAGTCCCAATTTCCCCAATAAGTCTCCCATATCTCTGTCTTTCTCTACAAATGTTTGTGTTTCTCTGGAGAATGCTGACTGATACAGAGGGTAGCAAACACAAGTACTCATGAGATATGTGAGCATGAATGTGTGGCACACCAAATAGAGACACACAGAGCATTCGGCATTCTCCATGTCTTTTTTTTTTTTTTTTTTTTTTTTAATCAGCCATCCATGAGTCACAGCTCCAAAGAAGGGTGATAAAACTCAAAAAGTTTAATGGGAAACTATAGCCTGCGTTTTCCCCATAGCCTGTTGACTGTAGGCTCCTCCATTTCATTCACTGGGCTCTTTTGCCAAATCTTCAATTCTGATCCTCAAAATGTGCCTGTCAGTCAGGAGATCAAACACAAGGAGGAGTAAAGAAGCTGGGTGCATCATTGCAGCATAACAAGGGATCCCAAAAATGTGGTCCCTCTGCTTCTTAGAGTAAATATGTTGGTCCCTCGGGTTTCCCTTTTTTCTTTATGTTTGGCTATGTGTATTAAGTATTTATTTTATTTTTAATTTTGTATATGAGTATGTATCTGTGTGAGGTATGGGCATATATGTACAATTGCCAAAGAGTCCAGCAGAGGATTGTCGATCCTTTAGAGCCATAGTTACAAGTTGTTATGAGCCACTCAATATGAGTACTAGGAGACAAACTCCAGTCCTCTGAAAGCAACATGCCACTGGCCACGGAGCTATCTCTCTAGCCAAAGGATTTACGTTTTAAATTGATGTTATAAGTCATATGACTCAAAGATAATAATTTGTTTGGCAGTCTTTCTGTTCTATGCTCTTCTTGGAGGCCACTACTACACTCAGGTAAATTTCTTAAGTTAAGTTACAAGTTGTCACCTCTCAAAGAGCAAGAGAAAACACCATTGCCCAGAAGTCAGAAGCCAAGTTTGGATGGATTTTGTTTCCTTTTACTCCTCTTGTGAGTTGGGCAATGCTGACTCTATGGCTAAAGGCTTCCCGTGTCTCTCCTATTTACCAAGCAAGCCCTTGTGTCTGTGGAAAGCTACTCTGAATCTGTCTGTGCAAATCTATCCTGCATTTGCACTGCTTGTCCCATAAAATGCACCCTGTGAAGTAAAGTGGCCACAGACTCAATGGCTTGCATGTATATACACCTAAACTCAGGAGTTTATCTCAGCTCTTTATAGAAAATGCATTCAGATAAATGAAAAAAAAGGAACCACTTCCTGAAGTAAAATCAAACTTGGTTGAAAGCAAATGTTCCAGAAAGGTTTGCCTGGGATGGAAACCCGTGTGCCAAAGAGCGATAAGCTATAACTGCATGTCTGCTTTCCTCGCGAACATCGTCTTCCAAGTCCTTATTTGGAAACATGTTGACAACTTTAACAGAACACAGGGTTTGACCTTAGTTCACATGAACACAAAACCCTGTGCAGAAAAGCCCTCAGACTTCACGGTGTCTGTCGCAATAGAGAAATACTAATGAATAGTCAGCAAAGGACGGGAGAAGGAACAAAATGTTATTCTAGAGACAAGCAGCCTTTGGCGCTGAAAATTAAATTTTCTACTTGAAATCCTCCTCTCCCACTGCGGAATCCAAGTGCTGCCTAACATATCTGAGCGGAGCCTAAGTTGGAAAGCAACTAAAAAGAAAAAGAAAAATTTCCACTCAGAGTTCCCACCTTTCAAACTTATTCCATTTCTTCACTTGGCAAAAGCCAGTACTGGACCTGAGTCTTGAGTCCACATCCATCTGGGAGAATCATTTGGCCAAAACAGGAAGATTAACAAATTCTTCCAAGATACTTTATATTGCATTATATGTGGCAATTTCATCCACATTTAGGGAAATTTTACTAAGAATCCAATAAAATAAAGGTTCCAAACCTCACAGTTATTTTGACCACATTGATTTATACTGATAAATTTATCTATTCTCTCATTTACAGCATCTGATCACTTCATCTCACCACAACCCACTTGGAAGGTTAAATGGAACTGTTATCTTGCTGGAAAGTCCTGCCCAAGAGGCCTTTGCATAATACTTTTATCCAAGAGAATAATGTATCTTGCTGACCCATGTCTTTCTCTATGACCTGTGGAGCTTTGGGGGCTAGGTGGGCATAGGCCACCAAAGAGGCCCCTAGTGTGTTCATCTTGATCACCCAGGGCCACAGTGCTCTCCTGTGAGTCAACACAGTCAGTGTGAGGCAAGATTGACATAGCCACTTCACTCTAATATCTGGCCAGTTGTGGTGGCACATGCCGGTAGGAGTTGCTGAAGGAGGCAGAGGCAGGAGGATCACTCTAATATCTGGGGTGTGAAGGCTAGACAGTATATAAGTGTGCCTCCCACCTTACAGATGGCCACAAGCTGTTCTGCAGCTCATACTAGATGGTAACAAAGATACTTATATTAAAATAAGTGTACATGGTGCTGGAGAGATGGTTTCAACACCATCCATACTTACTGTTTGCAGGTAAGCATGAGGACCAGTCTATATTCCCAGCACCCACACAAAACCTAGGCAAAGCTGACCTTTCCTGTAATCCCATGACTGCAGAGTAGAGAAAGGCAGATTCACCAGTCTAGACAAAGTAGTGAGCTAATGTTGACTTCTAGCCTCCAAACTCATACACACGTTTTCCAGGATGACTTCCAGGTATGGCCAGAACTCCACAGACTGTGAGATCTGGCTACAAACTTTATTCTGTCACAGGTGAACATTTTACTTTGTAAGAATCCTTGATTTCCAAGAGAAAATGAAGAATTTGAGCCAGACCATTGCTAAAGTCCTTGCAAACTCTCCTTCAAGTAATGAACTCATTGAAAATAGAATTTCTTCTCTAAAATCAAGACTTAACACAGTAGAAGTTGATGCCTGCTCAACAGGATGGAAGACACCTACATTTGAAATAGAGTAAAGGGTGTCCTTGGCAAGAACAGACCCTTGTAGCTCGACCAGACAACTTCTCTATCAGATGTGTCCAATGTCAAGGCAAGGAGGAGGGAGTATCATCAAAAGAATTCACAGGCTTCCTGACTTACAACTTCAAACAACAAGAAGACCAAAGTTTCTCCTGGGCTTCCATCTGACAAGCAAGTACAGTACAGGCTTTTTGGAGTGAGACTGTAAGATCCTGGACAGAAATGACCATGACAATATAACACAGAAAATCTCATTTTGATGAATGATTAATTTAATCCGTGAAAGACAGAAGGAATTTGAAAGTTTGACTTACAAATATTTGAGTGGGATGAAACTAGACAGTGACAGTTGCCTGGGTTGTAATAAGAATTGTGTCTTCTATAATGGCTTCCTGTGTTCCTGAGATGGGATGGGGAGCAGGTGCCATTGGAAACATCGTTCGTGTCCAAATGCACATGGTTTCTGGGAGATCCCCTGGGAACTGCACTTGGCACAATGACTGGGCCTGACTACATTCAGTGGCGGGGACAGCTGAGAATTGCCATGCAGCTTGTGAAGCAGCAAGGGTCTTGCTGGCTATAGGCCAGAATCTGACATGGACCAGAGCTAAAGATGAGGTTCCAGCTAGACTGCTTCTTCCAGAGACTCTAGGAGGAGGGTACCCACCTTCCAGTTTTTTTCCAGCTTCCAGAGGTGCCTACATCCATTGGGTTATAGCACTTCCTTCATCTTGAAGTCAGCAATGTGTTTGTAGGCATGAGGTTATTGTATAATTCAAATGACAATTTCTGTATCCCCAATATCTGGTTTCAATCTTTGTTCTGAAGAGTTCATGTCTCAATGCTATATAAACACGGCTCCCCAATTGTCCCCTAATGTGCCAATAAAGCAGCTTAGAGCCAATCACTGAGCAGGGGAGAGAATAGGGCGGGACTTCCTGCCCTTGAGGAGAAGAGGAGTTAAGGAGAGGAAGGAGGGGTGTTCAGAGAAGGAAGAGGTAGGACAGACGGGGAGAAGACGTGCAACTGAAGCAGGAGCCACAAAGTACAAGCATTTCTAAGATTTATCGTGATGGGAAGCCAGAGTAGCATAGTGGGTAAAGAATAGGATAATAACTACTCAGTTTTTGTATTGTGAAGCATGGTTAGCAAATAATATAAAGAGTCTCAATTATTTGGATGATAGCCAGATTAAAACAATAAAAATAACACAATCATATATACTTGCAGTAACATGTTTCTCTTCTGTAATATTCTCTCTCATCCTCTCTCTTCTTCCCCCTCTTTGTTCCTTTCTGTACAATGAAGAAAGGATTTTTTGTGATTAGGTTGGGCCCATTTAGATAATTTGAAATAATTACCCATTTTGACATCCCTATAATATGCAAAATGATACACTCAGATTATAGAGAGCCTGTCAAATATGTTAAATGGTGGGCGAGCATCAAGTCACAATAACCAGCAGGGGGTGGTGAGGACTGCCATACAGAAGCCCATGATAAGAGGACAAAACCACCATGAGCCCTGTTCTGGTTGATGACTGATGGTGTTCATTCATGGTTCTCTCTTTCTTAGTCTCTCTCTCTCTCTCCCTCCCTCCCTCTGTCTTTCTCCTAGGCTAAAGGATGTTGGAATGCATCTACTTTGAGGATTTTTCTCTTTCTTGTCACTAAAATACAAATTTGTCTTTTTTGTCCTATCTGGTAATTTACGGGTTTCTTCTGATTGGCATCCTGCTCAGCCGTGGTTTGCTGCTGAGTCCTCAGCTCTGCTCCTGTCTTCCCTCACCCATTTGTTCTTATCATATCTGTGACTTCCTAAGGGGTCCAGAACGCCCTCCAAGAACAGACCATTGTGTGCAATCACTGCAGGCTTCAGAAACCTACTGGCTAGTATGATTTTTCTTCTTAAAACTTTTTAAGATAGAGATATAGGGAGGTTTGGTCTTAGACAATAACAGATATTATCTTCACAAGCTGGAAAGACAAAGATCACAATGAAATCTGAGACACATCTCACAGCACAATCCTGTTGTCTGTCCTAAACAATGAATAATAAGAGGGGGAAAAACTAAATTCTACTTCTAAAATGTAGTTTTCACTCTGAAATATTTTCTTTGTATTAGTTCCCTTTCTACACACACGAGGATGTGCAGGTGAATTTTTGACATGCTACATTCTCCTACTAACCACCTAAATGCAAGTTATAAGCACCCACTGCTAAAATCAACTGCTTACCCTTCGCCATCAGCACCAGTGGTTTGTGGGTAGATGAATGAAGCCATCAGCACCAGTGGTTCGTGGGTAGATGAATGAATTTGGACGTACGCATGCAGCAGAGCCCTGTGGTGCCTGGGTGCTTTACCTCCTCCACAGCAGGAGTGCAAGGGTGTGTACATATCTTCGTAGATTCTCTGGAAAAGTGAGTGGATTTATCTCACAGTTGAAAAACATTGCTGTCTCCCTTTTTCCACTCATCTGAATATTTCAGCTAGGTTATGGCTGGGTTATGGAAAGATGACTACTGGACCCATCCTCCTCGGGTGTGCCACAGTGGTTTATAGTGAGGCAAGTACAGTGAGTGAGAAACCACGAGAGAAAAGACACAGACAACTCACCTTGGATATGAATAAGCTTAAAGAAGAAAGCGATATCTGCATATCTAATTTTTCTTTTAACGATAAGTAGAAATTTCCCATTGAAGATGTAAGGGCCAGTGTAGGGGCTTGAACAAAGGAAAGTCAGAGCAGGAGGCCAGAGACCTGGACAGGAAGCAGCAGAGCATTCTGTGTGATCTGAGATAGACATTCATGCTTTGTGTTTCCTTGTCTGTCTGTCTGTCCACCACCCCCTCTCCCTTACACTGGTGAGATCATTCTGAGAATCTTGTGGAATGACTCCTTCACAGCTCTAACTCTGGGGTTTACACAAGGCTCTACCTTACTTGGGCTTCAAAGATGCCCCCTGAAATGCACTGGCTACTTCTAATTATGCCATCTTTTTGACATTGGAAATAACAACATACCATGTGGATTACACAGAATACGTGACACTAACTGCTGTAAGAACTGTCTCCCCTTTCCCAGTGCCATTTCATATGTACCTGACCGATTGACTTTTCCTCATATGGTGACAAAAAATGGAGTTCCTTTTGCTTAATGGCTCTACCATGCTGTAGGAACTCATTACATGACTAAACGTAGACACCCAGGACCTAAGAATGGTGGTTTAGCTGAATGTCTTGGGAAACATGAAACAGTGTGGGGAGCCTGGCACATTGAAGGGTTCTGACACACTCAGGCTCAGTGATCAGGACTTTTGCACACAAATCCCACTTTCTAGTCAATACTAGGGAGAGGGTTTTGGTAGGTGATCACAGAGTGGAGGTGGAGTGAGGGTTGGGTAGAGAGGACACAGATAACTCAGTAACTGTGTCTGGAGTTTTGTTAACCTTCTAGGTGCTGTGTGGAAGAGTCTGCTGAGGAAGAAGGCAACACAGAAGCCAGGGCAGAGAGGAGAAATGGCCTTGCAGAGTCAAGCAAGGCCAGCAAGTCACCCACAGTACAGAATGGAGAAAGTAAGGCTGTGTTCCTAACCTAGCCATCAGGATTGGCTGCCTGAAACTGTATGCCCAGTTTGCCTAAACCCTAACCCACCTGAGATAGACAATTTTTTGGCAGTATCATTTCAACTCTGGATCTACAGTTTGTACCAAACTCTAGAATATTCATCCCTGTGAGACAATGAGCACACCTCTGTCCAGACTTCTGGCGTTTCTGTCCCTTGTAACTGTGGTATTCTGGTGAGTCTGTGTGAGCGCCATAGTGACTTGTGGAAGCGGTTGATCACAAGTGGCAGCACCGGTCCCCAGCCTACCCAGACTCATCTTGCTTATTTTCACTGGGGGCTGACTGACTGGGAGAGCCATCTCATTTTCCTGTAGATTTACCTTTATGTGGATAATGTTAACCTTGCCTGAATGATTCTTTCTCTTAATCAAAACAGCCTATAAGTCTACATGATGTCTGTGGACTTTCAGGTTTTAGCTCAAATGATTTGAAGCTAAAAGGAAAGACCCCCTCTATACTTTTTTCTGGCCCCTCTAGGACTAATAAAAATCTTGAAATCTTGCAACAGGAAAATGCATTCATGTTTTAGCGTTGAGTTTTAAGGAATGAAGCAAAATGAATGTTTTCTTACAAGGACTGGATTTGAGGACGGGAAAGAACCAAAGAACTGTCTGCAGCCTGTTTGGAGCATGGCCAGTATCATTCCCACAGGAGGCCCCAGTAGGCGGTGGTGGACCCTGGAGCCTGGGAAGTGGGAGAGAACCTGCTGTCACCATAAATTACTTTCTCAGACACTTGATTGCCACTCCCAGCATTCCTGCCTGGCCAGCTGTAAGGAGAACTTGGCTTTGTGAAGGTCATAGAAGGGTCAAGGTTTCCATTAAAGTAACAATGGTTGCAATAAGGGCTGACAGGACAGTGGGCCAGCTCACACTAACTCTGGACGACAAGCCCCACATCTGAAGAGTTCAACACAGGAAAGACTGTCTTCCTGACTCACAGTCATTATGTAGATAAATCTCTTCTTACATTGAACAGATTTCTCTAGAATATTGTGAGGCACACTACCTTCTTCTCCTAAGTGCCAAAATCTCTTCCTGTCAATGGTGTCTTAATATCCAGGAGAAAGAAAACAGACATTTGCCTTGAAGCTAGGGAGAAGTATCCTCCCCAACACCACCACCATCTCAGGAATTCTAATTTATCTTATCTCCTCAGACATACTGCCAGGAAAAAATGCCAGACTTATTTTAAAAAGCCAGAAGGTCATTTGAGTTCACATAGGAGATGGGGAAATTTTTATTTTGCCTTTTGACCCTTAATTTTGGTTACACACTATCATCTACAATTAAGAGGTGATTTTCTTTACTCACCAAGTAGTCTCTCAATAGATGTGAGAGTCACCCACAGGCTTGTGTTTGTTGTCTTAGAGAAAAATCCCTGCAATTCAGGTCTCACTTATTCCTTCGGCAAGATGGAAGCAAAGCCTGCTAGGGTGTGGGAGCCATGTTGTTACATTCTCTGGTGGCCTTACAACTGAGAGCTTTTAAGTTGCCACTGTTGCATATTTTCTGTCTTAAAACTTCCCTGAATAGAAATCCCCTCATCTCAGACTCTTCTTGAGAACGTGAGAGTGAAATCACCGTGTTCTATGCAGAGTTTTGTTTGGAGAGGAACCTTCAAGGTTGTGTGCTTTGCAATGTTTTTGATCATTGTAATTCACCCAGGGAACAGTATGTTTAAGGAAGAGGTAAGGAGCAGAGTCACGCTCTAAAGACATCAGAATGTAAGGCCCTCCACACGCAGACCCTGCCTCATTAGTTAGTGTAAGCATTCACTTTGGCTCATCTTCTTTATTTTACCCCAACGCTCCTCATGTTAATGGAGCCAATCTGCTTTCTAGAAGTTCTCAGGGCTTGGACAAGGAGACCAGCAAGGGAAAGTTGACTGTTTTCGAATTATGTAACATCAGTTTGTATTGGTGCACAAAAATCCCTAAGCATTTTGCAAGGTACTTTGGACAAATCATGTTTATCTTGCTTAGAATGGCTTTCCTCCTTCTTTTAGAGGGCCCTTCTTGTTCATTCATTTGGCTACCCATTAGTTTATCAAATATTTACTAAGTTCTTATTATAAATCAGAACCTTTCTAGACACATGGGATACATTATTGGGCTAAATCAGCAGAGCTGTTAGCCCTCATGTGCTTATATTTCTTCCTTGAGACGCACAAATCTCACAATCTCACAAACCAATGCCTGACACAGTAATACTATTCATACACTAACTATATTGTCAAGTAGGTGGTGTTCTAACCATGCCACAGGCTAGACTTACAGTATTGTTGTTGAACATACAGCTTTGGAGCTTTGTATTTAAAAGTAAAATCTCACCCCACTGAGCCACTAGCTTGAGCTAAGACTTAAAAGTCTACAAGCTTCCTTCTACCCTTCTTGCAGGAAAACAAAATCACCCCTCAGTTCACAGAATTGATATGAAGATTGCATGAGCTATTCATGGACAGTACCAAATTCTGCATTTGGCATATGGAAGATATTCATTATACACTAGCCATTATAGCCTGTGGAATACAAAACACTATATCTATATCTATCTATCTATATCTATATATATAAAGGCATATCCAGGATTTGATACACATAAAGGCTCAGAGCCTTAGAGTCTGAAAGTCCATTCATCATGGCTCTAGTTTCCATGAGTAACTCCCGGCTATGTCACTTCGTAGAGAATATTAAGTAACACCATGAGACCATATGTGACATGAGAAACAATACTGAGTTCAATAAGAACTATGTAAATCCCTTCCAAGGGCGGGTCTCAGTGACACAACAACCCCTGGTAGACCCTGCCTCTTAAAACTTCTACTACCTCAGTCCTGCTACACTGGTGGCCAAGCTCCCTCATGCACTCAAACCATGTCCACATGATAGCAGCAGACACAAAGACTCAAGACAGATCTTCAAAGCTGCTTCTAACTGAACCATCTTCTCCAGCAGACAGGCTACAAAGTCATGGATAACCACTCCTGTCACTCCTGTACACATACTCTCTCATTTTCTCTCTCTCATTTTCTCTCTCTCTCTCTCTCTCTCTCTCTCTCCCTCTCTCTCTCTCTCTCTCTCTCCCTCTCTCTCTCTCTCTCATTTATGCTCAGTCTCATGGGAAAAGCTTTGACCATTATGCTAGAGGGTCATCCTCAAAAAGGAGAATCATATTCAGAATATTTGTATGTAGCCATAGAAAAGGACATGAAAATTTATGAGTCAAAGTATTTCTACTTCAGTGGATTTCAAGTATACATATTTAAAACCTGTTGTGTTTTAAAATGATCATGTTGGAGAAATATGTAAAAAGATAAGTTCTATTTTGATTATCATTGCAGTGATCAGGAGTGCAGACAGTGGCCAGATGGCCTGTTGCAGGACATTTGGTCACATTGTGAACCCCAAGATTGTGTATTGGGAAATTCTGTTTATAGTTGTATTTTGGCTCAGGCTTTGTTCCTACAGTCTTTTATTTACTGTAAACAAGTACTTGTGGTGTGACTCAGCCCTAGCACACACCTTTAATCCAAGAGCTAAATAAAGTCAACCTTAGGTCAACAGGTGGAGCAAGCAACCAGCTGAGAGGGAGTAAACAGAAAGGAGAGACATTGAGCTGAGAGTATAGGGCTTTTTCCTTCTGAGAGGTCAGCTGAGTAGAAAGTACGCTGGGTGAGCTAGCAGGCTTTTTCCTTCTGGGATGTCTGTGGGATTAGGTCAGCTGGGTGCTTTCTCTGCCTCTCTGAGCTAGCAGGTTTTCACCTCAGCATTGGGCTCTTTAGTCTTCATTGGTAAAATCAAATGGTCAGGGTTTTAGGGGTTTTTTTTCCTTCTCCTCATTCATTCTATGGGTGACCCAGAGCAAGGTATTCAGTGTCTCTGAGATGCTTTTCCATTTGGAGAAGTAACTGTGCTTTTGGTTAAGTGTAAGTGAGATTATTAAACATGCACCAAGCAAAGGGAAAGAATAGATAGTATATAGCAGGTAGATAAATGCAAAGGGAAGAGAGCAAAGCCACCAAACTGTGTGCTTATGATAGACAGTAGAAATTACTGGAGTAGCCATATTGGAAGACTAAGCAAAAGTTACATCATTAAATCAGGTCTTACAACATCTAGTGGAAAGGAATGAAGAAGCCCAGCAGAAACAGCCATATTGGGATTCCCAAAAGTGAGTAGGGTAGAGCAGAGAGTGCTCTCCTTGGATGAGCTTCAGGCTTCTCATTCCCATTATAGGCTTTTTGTACCATGGAATAAACAATAGTCACCTCTTTTGGAAGTGACTTACCTTCTAATGATTTTCAAGGGTTCAATATATTTAACACCCTAAGCTGTTTCTTGGTCTCCTTTGTCCTGTCACAGGGCTAGGGGACCAGGACATGGAATCTTGGAGACATGCAAATTAAACACGCTTGGGTCTAAGGCAAGGCCTCACTCCCAGAGTCCACCTTCAACACCTGAAGCCAGTACACGTCCACTGGCCAACATAGTTTCTGTTACAGACGGCTTTTGTCTGTCAATCAAATGTATTTGCTAGTATTATTGCAAATATTTTAGAAAGTGCAAGACATACTGCCTGCATTTCATTACCAGCAGTGTAGTACCAAATGTGCAATAAAGAAGTATTCTAGGGCTGGGTGCAGAAATCACTGCCTTCCTCGTGCATTTAGATCAGATTTGCTAATATTTAAATAGTTTGATTTATCTTCAAACAGCACAGTTTGATAAAATGATCAGGTACTTCACCATCAAAGGGTAAACTTCCCAAGGCAAGGGAGAGAGCTCAGTATTTAAAGTGATTACCACACAGCATGAAGACCAGAGGTCAGGTCCTATGTCTCAGGCATGGCAGCCCACCTGTAATTCCAGCATATGGAGGGAGGTGGCAGGGCATCCTGGGAGCAGTGCCAGTGAGCTCGGGTTCAGCTGAGAGACATTGCCTCAGTGATAGAGGAAGAGGACAGAGCCAACCTTGGCCTTATACACATGCTCAGGCACACACCTCTGTGGGATGTGCAGAAAGCTGTGCATTCAAACCATACGCACATACACAGGGAAAAGAAAATAAACAGAAAAAACTGAAAATTCTGTCAAGCACCTGAAAACTATGAACTGTAATATAGAAGTAAAGTATAACAAAGCATCTTGAAATTAACTTCACTTTATATTGTACTCATGTGTTCAACACTTCACCACATAGCCATAGCTGAGATAAAATTGTAGAGATATACAACATAAAATAATCCCCGGAACTACCTTTTTCCACAATTAAATTTAGTATTTATTAAATTCAAATTGACTTAATTTATCATGAACAAAATGTCTTCCATTACCCTATTGTTCCAATCGTGGTTCATTCAGCTTTACATTCATCTGTAGTTCATCTGAGAATTTATTTTGGTTTTCCATTTGTAGTAGCCCCCCACCCCTGCCCCCAGCCTAAAGAGATAAGGTTGGGTTTATGTCCCTTTATCTTTAAGAAATGTTATAAATAAAGCTGAATTCAGTCAGAACTCATGGGTGTTTCTCCTTCTACAAGGACTTAATTTACCCAACCTGGATGAATAGGAACGATGGCCAGATGCCTAGCCTTGCTGTGGTCATGGTCTCAGCACTGTGAACAAAACATGTTTTTTTCTGAACCTATGTTCTCTGTGTCTAAAGTAAAGCTGATATCCTAGAAGCAACAGAACACCTTTCTTTGATACAGGTCACTTGCTACCTTGTCTCTGGGTAGGAAGGGTCCTCCTTGAAGGCAATAGGGTGAAAAATGTCTCCCTCCTGTTTCCCTTCATCTCACTGGGGAGTCCAGTTCTCCTTAGCATCTGACCGTGTTTACTTTAAATCTGTGCAGGATTTTAAAATGAGCAAGATGGCTAGTAGTAATATATATTTCAAAATTACGAAGAGAATAGAGTTTTAGCTTTTCTACCATAACCAAAAAGTATGTGAGGTGATAGGTATGTTAATTATCTTGATTTAAGCATTCCATAAGGTCCACACGTGTGAAATATCACATTATACACTATAGATCTTTGTAATTCATCTGTCAATCGAAGCATGAATCAGGTTTTTACCATCCAAGAAACCTTAAGCTTCCCAGCAGTGGGACTCGGGAGGCCCAGCAGAGTGAGATATTGGCAGCAGCAGTTCAAACAGGCGGGAAAGGTATTCAAGTCTCCTCCCCATGCCCTCCACACCCCTTCCCTTCTCTCCCCGTGCCCTCCACACCCCTTCCCTTCTCTCCCCATGCTCTCCACACCCCTTCCCTTCTCTCCCCTGCCCTCTCCCACCCATCACCCCCAAATCCTCTGCCTTCTTCCCCTTCCTCTCTTTTTCTATCTCTCAGTCTTGTATTTCCTATTTAATAGCATTTCCTGTAAAGAAAGCAGATTCTCTGGAGCCTCCCAGGTGCCCATCCAAAGAACAGGAGAGTGAGCAAGCTGCTGTTCTGCCTCCCTGAGCCCAGGACAGACATGGTACAGACCCTGCTCTGCCATTCTGACTCATCTGTAACCCCCATCCAGGCAGGTAGAGGTCGCCTGCACCATGCTACCCAGTAAGCACACCAGGGTGACACTACCCTGAGATAACAGACCTTGTTCTTGTGTCTGCCCAAGGCCATACTAAGGATAGCTTTTGTAAGACATAGTGTGGAGAGGCTGAGCAGGACACAGATCTCCAGAAGATAGAAAGTGAAGGCAAAGAATATGTTATCAAAAACCAGGAGAATGTGTGAGCCAGGTCTCAAGCCTCTGCCCTTAGCACCTGGTCCATGAATGCATCAACTTCATTTAAAAATCACAGAGCCAAAGGGAAGATTATTAATATTTGAAGATGTCAGCCACAGGTGTGACAGGGGGTCCAGAGCAATTGTGCTTGTCACAGTCCCACAAACTAACTCTGTTCTTAATTAAGCTATCCCATAGGTATGCCTGTGTCCTTGTTTATTTGCCTAGGGTAAGATTGCTCCTTCCAGTGACTATGCAGAAATCAGATAACTAATAATTCATTGAAGACATGAAAACACATGCATGTTGTTATAAGAAGTTAGAAAGATTCAAGAAGGGATTTGGTGGCAGAAGTTGACACCTACATGGATTGCCCCAGAGCCAAGCATGTTCCTCCTCCACCGGATAAACTCTAGACATGTGCCAATCAATCAACTAGCTAAATGAAGGTCTGGGCCCATTATGCCTCCGATGGCTAATATTTCTGTAAACTTTCCTCAGTTTAGAATCGGCACAGGAACACATTTCTGGGTGTGCCTATGACGGTGTTTCCAGGGAGATTTAAGAGACGTCAGCACTGACTTTCCAGACATGTGGCAGAGCCACCACATGAGTGACATTACACACATTTTTCACTCTCCATTGGCCTCAGTTTCTTTCACAGATAGCAGTGAGATCATAAAAATAGAAAACTTGGAAGGATGTTGAGAGATGGTCCAGGCAAAACTCTCAGTAGAGGCTCTGTCTTGCTGTAGGTTTGTATATGTGCTGCCCTGTTATGCGGAGGCAGACGCAGGAAGGAAGGCTGGAACCATGTGTAAGGTGTGGATTCATGCATGAGGTGATCATCTTACATACAACTCATGGAGGACACCTACATCCTCACTGAGGCTGCCTTAAGAACTATCATCCTTCTGGCACCAGGGATTTCCCTCATTTGACCCATCCAGACTGTGTATATGTGTGTGTGCACATCAAAAGATCAAGTCCCCTTGTCCAGATGCCAGAAAATTAATAAAACCAACCAAACTTCCAGAGAATGATAAACTTCTACATTATCAAGCTTACCACGAACTACTTCTTTGTTTTACAAGGCTCAGATACAGGCATTAAAATTGTGCCTATATCTCCAAGCATGCTCTTCCCACCCCCTTTGTTCCCTTTCTCCTTATACTTTTCTACCCCTCTCACCAAAGTGAAAAATTACTTTCACGAGTTTTGAATGGGCATATCATGACTTTCGAAAGGAAACAAATTACGCTGAGAAAAGTTTTACTTATATGCTATTTGTTGCCAAATTCATGTCCGATTTTGTTGAGACAATTCCTAACAGACAGTGGCTGACTCCAGGCTCTGCAGTTCCTGGAATGAGCCGCCACCTGTGTGTGCTGTCGTTCTCATCCAAAACTTTTCTTAGTCTTGGTTTAGCGCTCCTCCAAGATCACAGGGAACACATAGATAAAGGCAGGAAGGAGGGAGGAGCGTCCCAACAGGCTGCAGACAAGAGTGGAGGAGGTTGTGCATTGGTCCCACCTTACCAAAGCCATGATATTTTTCCACTCGAGCTCTCGTGAGCTTAGCTTGGGCACACTCATTGGTTCATTTCTGATTTGTGGGAAAATAAGCAAACATTTAATTTTTCAGTCACAGCATTTTCCTTTTGAGTGTCATCTACCCATGGGGACTGGATATAAAGCATCCATTTGGTGAGCTGAGAAGCAGGAAAATTGGAGCAATCCCAGAGAAGACAGATGAAGAAAGAGGGGATTCTGACATTAACTCATCCAGTGAGTACCAGGAACACTCTGTGTTCTAGACAAGAACAGGGCAATGGGGTCCCTTCCCGCCTGGGCACTCATAGTTATGGGAGAGCTGAAGGTAAACACAGCCTTTAAGAAATGCAGATTTATGTTGAAACAGCCAAACAGTCAGCGGTCGGTGGTATTTGGCACCCTGGTTCCCTTCCATTCATCACCATGCTCTCATCATCAGGAAGTCCCTCCCTGTCCTCATCTGTGGAATGTCACTGCTTTGCTTAGAGGTTTTTGGTGACATGTGGGTGAAGCAGTTTGTAGAAAAATGAAGTTTGGCTGGTAAATTTAAATGGCAGCAAGTAATTCTTATGACTGCCACTTTTATTGAGAAATATAAACTCTTCAATAGACAGCATCTTAGCAAACACCACAGGCTAACCCTACAATGTTGTAAGGAGCACCATGGAAAAACTCGTGGCTTCCGTGGGAACACGAGATCGAAAGAGACAATCTAGAAAATCCCAAATAAAGCTACCAACTTCCTCATTCAGAACCACTAAAAACGCATCTCACCTTTGTTTTCTAACTGTCCTTCATTTGCCAGAATTTTATTGCTATTAAAACTTGTTCTGGGGTGGGGGGATTTCACCTCTTCAAAGAGAAATGAGAGTCCCTTTGCTTCAGCTAGGATTTTAAAAATCAATTAAAGCCGATGCAGAGAAGCCTCTTCATTACTGGCTCATCTTTGAGAGTCTGTGGATTCCTCTGAGTCGCTGTTAAATTTGATTAACTTGAGGGAGAGGGACTGTGGAATTAGAATTGTGGCCACAGTTAAAAAAGTGGCCCACATAAAAAATAGCCCTGGCTTTATGCCAGTTTTTTTTTTTTTTTTTTTTTTTTTTTTTTTTTTTTTTTATCCTTCACATCTGTCTCAGCCATTGCACGTAAAGACACAAACAACTCGTTACCGCTGGCCATTACATTAGCAGTTATACCACCTTGATCAAGCAGACCAGACTTGGATCACAATTAAATATCCCAGGGGCTGGGGAGACGGATCAGTGTGTAAAGTCCTTGGTACACAATCATATGAGTAGAGATCCCAGAACCCATCTAAAACCTGGGTGTGGGCCTGTAACCTCAGTGCTCCGAGGTAGAGGAGGGCAGATTCCAGAGGCTCTGCACTGATGGTCTAGCTCAAACAGAGATGTTTCAGGACTGTCCCACAGGGGAGCAGCTTGCTGTATATCATTTACCCTCATAATTTTACTACTCATTAGGAACAGACTAGAGTTATGGGTGGATTGGTATAGACAAATTCTTGATGGTCCTCAGTTCAGTATTCAAGAGAGACTGAACAGTCAGTGTCATGCCACACACTGATACACTCATACCAGGTACAAGAAGCTAAACTGTCTTAGGTCTTTTCTCCTCAACAAAGAGAAACCTAGATTTTAGGTTTACAAGGCAAAACCCACCAAATTCCCATGAATCAAAGCATCACTTTGCTTCCACATCCTGCCATCTTTGTACCAATCCCACTGTGTGTTCCCACAACCTTTGTTCTTATTCTCTGTGGGCCAGCATGGATCTCTCTCCATTTCTTAAGCTTAGGGTGGTAAATACTTTGTACTACTGATTCCAAAATAGACTTAATTTTGAGCATGAGCCCTAAAAAAGCAGAACAGTGACTTTCAACTTCTCTGGACATTTCTGTCATTCACTTTCCCCTGACCTCAAGAAAGTCAGTATCTTAAAACTCCAATGTCAGATGATGGTGAAAGCTCAGATCTTGTTCACTAGCTCTCAAGAGGACCTTCACACTTCACCATCATATGGATGGACATTCCACGGCCTGTGTTCTTACCCTAATTGCAATGGTACTATATTACGTCACAGTATGTCTTTAGTTCTTTGGGACGATTCTCATAACTCTCTGGAGGTGGGCTGCATTGATCCCCCTCCACCCCCTCTTTATTGTTTCAACAATATGCCCGCCATGGGGAAAATGCACCCTTGGCTTAAGTCTAGGGTTATAATCTTAATCCTGGCTCTAAAGAATAGCCCCAGCACAGCCTTGTTTTCAGCCATGATCTATGCGGCAGAGCCTCTGGACAGTGATAGACAGAAAATCGAATTTCATTATCCTCAGAGGAACTTTTGAATTGCCCAAATTCTTTATTTTTATGAAGGATGTACAAGTTCCATTTCATTGCACTCTCCCTTTTCTCAAATGAGATTCCTGGAGGGGTCCCTGTCCCTGTCCTCTCGGTGACATTCCCCAGACCCCATGCTGCCTCAGCCACGTCTGGCCTCCCTTCTTGTAAAGTTTCA
Organism: Lophiomys imhausi; assembly: GCA_907164525.1. Classification (NCBI taxonomy): domain Eukaryota; kingdom Metazoa; phylum Chordata; class Mammalia; order Rodentia; family Muridae; genus Lophiomys; species Lophiomys imhausi. The sequence goes on from CAJQZJ010032727.1 coordinate 3,479,700, forward strand.
CATTTCTTGTGCCTCGATGCACCTCCAACTCCTGTCATAGTATAATTTGTGTTACTCTATCAAAACACTGGATGTTGGGTGAGGTATAAAAGACTAGGTTTATTTAGTTCACGATTCTGTAGCTGGAAAGTCCAAACAGCATGATGTGTCTTAAGGACCACCCTAACTGTACTGAGATATGGCAGGGAGGATGGGTGTGGCCATGCTGAGATATGGCAGGGAGGATGGGCGTGGCCATGCATGGATGGGGTAAGGTGCATTGGGTGGCTTTGTGGTTTACCAATCTGCTTTCACAAGATCTACGTTGATCCCGGCCCAGGGTGAAGATCCCAAGACCTAATGACCTCCCTCAGCTCCCATCTCTTAAGGAGTCTACCTCCTCTGGGGCTGAGGAGGTGGTTCAGAGGGTTAAGTGTTTTCCTTTCTAATGTAAGGGCCTAACTTCAGATCCCCACCACCCAAGTAAAAATTCAGTCATCATGACACTCACTGCTGATCCCAATGACAGCGAGAAGGGACCAGAGAGAGGAGAAGCTGGAGCTTGCTGCTGGTCTGGCCCGCTTGGTGAAGGCCTAGGACACAACCGACCTCAAACAAGACAGGGAAGGTACACCTGAGGGGTGACATATGCAATTGTCCTTTGACCTCCACATGTAGTCACACCCACACATAGGCACCTCCGCTGTCCATGCCCGCACCTGAAGGTAGACACACACACACGTACACACACACACAGACACATGCACAATATACCCCCTCAGCATGACTACACTGAAGATAAAAGTTCTAGCACACAAACTTTTAGTGCCCCAAATCCATATGGAAATGGAAAAGAATCAGACAAGACTAAAATCAGTTGGGAACAGACAGGAGCATTTCGGCAAGGAGCAGGAGAGAAAAAAATAGGGACACAGCAGATGAAAATGTCTAGTTAGCATCATCAAAGGCTTGGTAACAAATTCACTGACATTATAACTATCCACATGAAATTGGAAGCTTTCCTGCTTGCTGTCACTTACTGTCTTGGGGAAGTAATTCTTCCTGGGTTCTGTGTTTCCAGGCGAAGTCTCTAAGAATGTGAACTGATCCTGACAATTCTCCTGACTGCAGCTATGGGTTAGGCCTGGGATTTTCACTTCAGTGCTTCTACTTCAGGCCTCTGGACAGCTGTCCTGAGTCATCCTACTGGGAAGTGGACGGTGGATGTTTCTCTGTAGACTTGCAATAGGGTCTTAGGGAGCAGTTTCTCAGTCTCCTTCTCCTTCCTGTCCACTGTGGGTTCTCACACTCAGAACCACCTTTCTGGCTAGAGAGTGAGACCTGTCCTCAAGGCATGACGGGGCCATCTTAACCTGAGCAATCATGGCCTGTAGTGACAATTCTGGAATTTTGGTTTCCTTAAAACAAAAACCACAGAAATATTATAAGAATATGTTTTTGTTTTAGCCCCAGGTGTGGGAATACGGGGCTACTTCACAACAGCTGACTATGATTTGCCTCATGCTCTAGCAGAGGTGTGATTTTGCCAGTTGCAAGATAGTTTTTGTGACTGTGTGACATTTGGAATTCTGGGAACTTTTCAGAGGGTGTATAAATGTGGGGGCCCTGAGAGGTGAGGTTGGTGCTGTTTTCCCGGTGTGGGGGGTTGGTTACAGTTTGTTACTAGTCATGGTTAAAGAAGAAACAAGAAATTAGATTCAAGTCTCTCTCTCTCTCTGTCTCTGTCTCTGTCTCTGTCTCTGTCTCTCTCTCTCTCTCTCTCTCTCTCCTCTATTCTTCTTTCTCTCCTATCTAGTGATAGGGGGTGAAACCCAGGGGATAAAGGGTGGGAAAAAGAAGAACCAACAAAGTAGCAAAGACCAGCTTCAGTGGCTTTCATACATGATACCCTCAAAAGATGAGACATGTTGAAATTCCCTTGAAGAAAGGGTGAAGTGAGGGTTGTCACTCATCTCCCACCATGCTGCACACAATTCTGCCCAGCTGCACTGGACTGAGGGTATAGGGTCAGGGGCTAGGGGGCAGGAGGAAGGGGGAAGGGGGCAGGGGCAGGGGGAAGGGGGCAGGGTAGGGTACTTAGGAGGTAAAAGGTTCACTGAAGGGAGGACTCATCTGTGCAGCTTTCAGAAAATTGTCACCTATGTAGGTAGGGACTTTCAGTGACATTTGGGGTCCACCCACATTCCTTGCTCTTGGAAGTCATCTCACTATATCACCAAGCTGAACTTGGGTGGAGTCATTTCTTTGGTATGTTATTGGTACCCCATCTGAGGAAAATGGTGTTTGCTCATCTCTCTCCAGGAGAAGTCTCCGCACAAGACTTGCTAAGACACAGTTGGGCTCCATATTTTCTCTATAACAGGACAAGCTTGACTCCCATGACCCCAGCAGCCTAGACAGAAGCTATGTGCCAATCTTGTTTTGTTTAGTTCTACAGTGAAGAGAAAATTCTCTATACTTTCTTATTGCTTACATATTTTGTATTTCCATTTTATTTAAAAAGTATTTTGAATTGAGTCACTTTGATGGTCTTCCTAGCTGAGTTGTTATTTTTTTTAACATTCTACTCTTTAACAATCACTGAACACCTTCTAGAGATTTAAAAAATCTAGACTACCATGTATGTAAGACATGAGTGTTTCATAGAGGTGGTGAAATGTGAAATTGTGGTGTTTAGAATCAATGGACTGTAGATATGTAAGTTCAAAGTGTTGTTGCTTTTAGCATTTTTTTTTTTTTTTGGACAAAGAATATAAGTACCCACACAGGAAAACTCACAATTCTATCAATTCTCCTGTTCCTCATGAAGGAAAACTGACTAGGTTCCTGGGCTGAATGAGCACATTATTATTGTTTGCTGTTAGTTTTTGCTTGGACCCCCTTTGTGGAGCCATGCTACAGTGATCATGCTTCTTAGATTTTAGTTTTATGAGGTAACACAAGTGCACAAGGTTCCTCTTGCATTTTTGGACCCTGTCCTCTAATCCAAGGCTTTGAACCCACTGGTTTGCCTCAGGTCCCCATGGATTTTCTGGCTCTAAAATGCCATAAGCATAGGACAGCGACTAACCTTTCCAGAGTGGCCTTTCACCCCAGCATGTCCTATTGCATTGAGCTCAGGTCCTCATGCTTTCGGAGAAAATGCTCTACCCACTGAACGGTCTTCCCAGCTCCAAACCCACTTTGTTCTGAGTTGCATCCGTTATTCACAACTCTACTTTGTAAGTGACCTGCAAACCCTCACATCTGAAAGTCAGCTAGAAAGAATGTGTGTGGGTGTGGTGGGCCAAAACAGAACAACATGTTTCCGGGATTTGTGGTTAAGTTTTTTGAAAGATAATTTGTGAGCCACTTTCCTTTGTGGTTCATTTCTCAGAAGTCTCTTTCCACTCCTCCTGACGGCTCTCCTCAATTATTGATATGAACGGAGTGATTTGTGGATGAATCTCAAAGGAGAGCTGTGAAGTTTCATGCTTGTGTTGTCGTGTAGTTGTTACAAGTAATCGCCAATGAATTTCCTGTTGGATACCATGGCATTTCAAGCATATGTGTGTGTGTTGTTATCTGTAAATGTGTCTATCTTTGTGTGGATATGCAGTGTGTATCTTGCGATATTGTGTGTTCTGTGTATGTTGTATGAATTTTGTATGTGTTGTGTGTATTTTATATGTATGCTGCATGTATGCAGGAGGTATGCTCATCCACACATGTCTAAAGGTCAAAGGTTAACATCAAAAAGTCTTCTTAAATTGCTTCTCCATCTTGTACTTTGGCATAAGTTAAATTTATTCTTTGGAAGTTTCATCCTCATATATAATACCTTCTGATTGCTCTCACCATCTCTTCTCTCTCTCCCACCACTGTTAACTTCCACATTCCTCTGTGCCTTTCCCACATTCATGTCTTTCTGTTTTATGACCCACTGAGTTTAGCCAGTCCCAGCTGTGGCTTGGGACTCTCCATTGGACCCTGGTTGGATTACCAGTTGGAGTGCAACCAAAAGCAATATTCCCTATTAACAAATTCTGGAAAGGGGGAAGTCATTGCCTTCAGTCATGTATCCACCTCATTTTTTTGAGACAGAGTCTTTCACCAAATCTGGGGTTTGCCGTTTTGGTAAGACTGGTTGACTAACAGGCCCTAGACTCTGTCTGTCTCTGCTCTTCAGTGCTAGGATTATAAGCATGCCAGGTGTGGCTTGTTATGTGGGTACTGGAATTGAAGTTTACCCATTGAACTGTCTCTGAAATGTCAGATCTGTCTACCTTACTGTTTAACATACTTGATTCAAATTTCTGATTTGAACATGACCTGATTTTTTGGAGTTTAATTAACTCTTAATTCATATTTTCATGGGGGAGGGAGAATGCCAGAGTAAAATAGTCTAGATTTGAAAAAGCTTAGTGAATCCCTTTCTTTAATTATGCTAAGTAAGGCAGTGGTTTATTAATCAATAAAAAGTTTTAGAATGCTATAAGAAAGCTGAGACATTATCTCAGAATCTCTTCTAGCTAATTGTCAACATGAGAATTTTTTGCATCCCCTACTTCTCTCTTCACAGCCTCTTTTCTTCATTTATCTTCATTTATCACATTGTGAGTGATGACTCTGAATATCACATCTATGTATGGTACTATATGAATGCTCAGCTCAGCTAGTGGTGTAAAGGCAAGGCAGCTACAAGACAGAAGTTATGCCTCAAACAGGGAAACATCTGGGAGACTCTGGGAATTCTACTCTGTCCCCAGCTGGGGGTTTGCTTGTTTTTGGTTTGGATTTACTTCTAGATTTTGACACATCAGTCCCAAATCTTTGACTGAACCATTGTTTCTAAGCCTTGCTAGGCTTCCAGTGCAGTCAGCGTTAGCTACTTTGTAGGCTCTTCTTTCTTCCACCCTTCTCTACCCATTTTCTTCTTCCCTTTCAACCCCCTAACACTAGATATGAGAGAAAAAAGATAGAGAGGAAAGGAAAGAATCCCCTGAATAAAGTCAGTGATTGGAAAAGGGGTGACAGTATTGTTAGACTATTTTCTTCTGCTTAGGAATGTTAAGCTTCTTGGGGCAAGTTTGATCTTTGCCATCAGGATGTATAATTTTTTTCTTATTGTTTCTTCTTTGCATATGACTAGTTAACAAGCTGGGACCAACAGCAACCAAGAACCAACCAATAACACCCCACCATTGGGGCCCTAGTATTTAAATATCCTCTGAAAAGTCCCCAGAATTCCAAACATCACACAATCACAGAAACTATGTGCAGCTGACAAAATCATGGCTCTGCTAGAGCATGAGGCAAATCATAGTCAGTGGTTTCAAAGCAGCCCCATACCCGCACACCTGGGATTAAAACAAAAACATATTCTTATAATATTTCTGTGTTTTTAAAGAAACCAAGATTCCAAAATTCTCACTACATTTCAGCATCATCCAAGGCTATTTTTTGCATTTGCAGGACCAGACAGTGGAGCAGACTTCCAGGGGATTGGCTTGGAAATCTATGTGAGGTTTTTTATCTATCTATCTATCTATCTATCTATCTATCTATCTATCATCTATCTATCTATCATCTATCTATCAATCTATCATCTATCTATCTATCTATCTATCTATCTATCTATCTATCTATCTATCTATCATCTATCTATCAATCTATCATCTATCTATCATCTATCTATCTATCTATCTATCTATCTATCTATCTATCATCTATCTATCAATCTATCATCTATCTATCATCTATCTATCTATCTATCTATCATCTATCTATCTATCTATCTATCTATCATCTATCTATCTATCTATCTATCATCTATCTATCTATCTATCATCTATCTATCTATCTATCTATCTATCTATCTATCTATCATCTATCTATCTATCTATCTATCATCTATCTATCTATCACCTATCTATCTATCTATCATCTATCTATCTATCTATCTATCTATCTATCTATCTATCTATCATCTATCCCCATCTTCATCTCTATCTTTGTCTGTGTCTGTCTCTCTGTCTCTGTCTCTGCATGTGTTACTGTGAGAGTGTGGATACAGACACATGTGTGGAGGTCAAAGAACAGCCTTGGGTGTCACCTCACCTTTCTTTTGGGTCAGGGCCCCTTGTTGTTTGTTACTGTATCTGTCACAGCTACCTGTGTGCGTCTGTGGATTCCCCTGCTCTGACTCCCATTGACCCCAGAGGCTGGGTTTATAGACACACTCCCTCACCCAGCTTCATGTGGGATTTGAGTGTGTGAGCTAAAGTCCTCGTACATGCTCGGAAAGTGCCCTACATCCAGACCGATCTCCCAAGCCTACAGATCTTTGTTTTTAAGAGGGTGCAAGTGACTCTGATGATCAGCAGAGCTCAAGGCTCACTGGTTGGAGACATTGGCTCTTGTGATATGACCTAAAAGCGTGGATCCAGGTGGGAAATCCAAGGTCCTGGCCTCAAGTGCATGAGAACCTGGTGCCTAAATTCACATCTGCACACCCTAGTGGCCTTATTCACAGACTAAACACCCACCAAAGTATGAACTTCCAATTCTCTATCTTGTTTCGTCAAGATGCTCTATCAGTAGATCTGTGGGTCTCGAGGACTTTGAGGAGACTCACCAGGTACCAGATGGGCTACAACATGTCTCTAGAAACAAATGTGCTAACCGGGACCATGACATCCTGGGAACAGGAGACACACCTTGTTGCTGCCACTTGCTCATACTGGTATTCTCAGATGTGTGTGCTGATTCAAAAAGGCAAGACCTGCTTCCCACTTTCTGCTACTCAGACCACTGTCCTTGGAAGAGCAGCGGCAGCAGCAACTGGAAGGATATTTGCAACACGGATCCCTGGATCCCACCCTGGACTTTATCAGAACCTTCTGACTCTGCACAAGAGCTCAAAACTATGGGCTCCTTTCAGGGAGCTGTGATTGAACCGCCTTAACTGGAATAGGTGGAGATGCTGCAGAACTGAGAGTGGATATTGCTTCTGGGTTTTTGCTCTACATATTTGTTTCTTGAACTGCAGTTGTGAGGTGATTTTCTGTTTACAGAGAACCAGGGGGGCTTGAGCTGGCAGGAACTGATGGAAACTGGTGTGAGCTGGCGTTCCCCATGTCCGTCATTACGTCAGAAGACTTGGTCAAAAGCATGCAAGCTTCGGGGCCTGCTCTCCTTTTAAAAGAGAAAGAAAAACTTTTCTTGAGGTCTTCATGATGTGTGTCTGCTGAAGAAGCACATACCTTGCAGGGCAATTGATGTCCAGATTTTTTTTTTTTTTTTAATTCAGGGCTGGAAAGACAGTTCAGTGGATAAAATCCTTCCCCTGCAAGTGAGAACTAGAATTCAGACCCTGGAACATGTGTAACTGTGGGGGGCAGAGGGACTTTCTATAATCCCTGCACTGAAGAGGAGGGACTGGATCTCCAGAGCAAGCTGGCTAGCCAGACTGGCTGGTACTGGTGAACTCAGGGTTCAGTGAGAGACCCTGTTTCAATAAACATCATGAAGAGTGATTGCAGAAGACACCCAACATCAACTTTAGGCCTCCACAAATGCATACAACACACACATGCAAACACAAATACACACATGTACACCACATACATTGTTTTTCATGACTTTTCTAAAAGAAAGTTAAAGACAGGTTTCCCACCTGCTCAGCTAACAAAGAAGAGCTCAACATAGGATTCAGTGCAGGGCACAATCTGTCTGTTCAATACCGTTGCACGGCCAATGCTGATGTTTACGGCTGGCACAGGGACCCATGAGCCACCAAGGAAAACCTGTTCAGACTCCTTGTGCACGAGGCTCAGGGTGAGCTGACCTCTTTCCCTCCCTGAGGGTCTGTCTCAGGCTTTCAGTTTTTCTAATTAACTATTAATGAGGTGGCCGTAATTTATTGAATAGGGCGAGGTAAACTAGCTGGGCCTGGAGTTGAGTTATGTTTCCTGAGGGAAGAGAAGAGTTAGGAATAAATCACTCCCTCTTTAATTAGTAGCTTTGGCTGGCCTGCTTGAAATGACGGCGCAAAAAAAAAAAAAAAAGCAGAGAGGCAAAAGCAGCCCTGTCAGAGCCCAGTGTGCCTCATGATCTGCTCACTGAGCGATTTATGTAGCTAGGGGTGAAATCTGCCTAATGATGCCAGGGACGCCATGAAATGTTCTCATCCTGCTACGCCTCTGGACAAACTTACAGGCAGGATTTTTATTTTTGCAAAGGAGTATTACATTCAAAATGAAAAGAGCCAGACAACCCTGGAAGTGAGCAGCCATAAGCACATCTTCTGATATTTTAGCTCTATCTTTCTCCTGCAGATCGGCTGCCAGGGACTTTTCTCCTCAGTCCCGTCATCTCCTGTCTACCCTCTGTTCGACATCAGTGCCTCTGAGCTAAGTGCATAGCACTGGGTAGGTGGTCAGCGTGTAGACTGGCACTTGGTGTCATGCTGGCCATCCTTCACCGGATGACCAAAGAGTTTATGTAACATATTGGAGTCTGGGGTAGAGGCCATGAAAACCAGCCTCGGAGGTGGGCTTTGTAGATGATGTCAGAGAAGCGTTTCTGGGATTTCAAGAGCAAATAAATACACTGAATCAATTATAGAGACCCTGAGTTGTTTAGCATAAGTTAGACTCATTGAAATGACCTTTCAAAACACAGCTCATATTCAAAAGTTCCACAGAACCTCAGCCACATCCTCCCACACTCTAAACTGTAAAAATGAAATGCTCATCCCAGGGTCCTGGTGCTTCTGGGGGAAGCATAAGTGTACCTGGAGTCTCAGAATACCTGGGGCCTCAGAGTACCTGGGGTCTCAGTGTACCTGGGGTCTCAGAGTACCTGGGGTCTCAGTGTACCTGGGGTCTAAGAGTACCTGGAGTCTCAGAGTACCTGGAGTCTCAGAATACCTGAGGTCTCAGAGTACCTGGGGTCTCAGAGTACCTGGGGTCTCAGAGTACCTGGGGTCTCAGTGTACCTGGGGTCTCAGAGTACCTGGGGTCTCAGTGTACCTGGGGTCTCAGAGTACCTGGAGTCTCAGAGTACCTGGGGTCTCAGAGTACCTGGGGTCTCAGAGTACCTGGGGTGTTAGTGTTCCTGGGGTCTCAGAGTACCTGGAGTCTCAGAGTACCTGGAGTCTCAGAGCCATTGTCCATGGCCTAATGCATCCTCCCTTCCAGAACGCAAACAGCAAAGTGGGCCTGAAACGCGATTAACTAAATCTGAATGACCCCAAAACTCATAGACTATACTTTCTTAAATGTACATAGGATTTTAACAGCAAATAAATTTGAGCCCTCACATTTTGTTTTCCTGAACTTTCTGTTTGGACTCCCAGTCTTAGCAGGAGGCCCGGAAGGGATGGGGCACCACCTGCAGTTTTCAGGCTGATGGTGTGGGCCTTATTAACCAGCAGCTTCCCTGCCTCATTTGAAGGCTTTTGTAAAGATCAGCTTTAGAGGTGCTCACTCACAGCTTCTATCCCCTCATGGGAAAATGCTGCCCCCTCCCAGCTTCAAATCTCAGAGGAAAGAGAAAGCCAGAACTATTTCTAGGGAACACTCATTGCTTTAACAAATTCGGTTTGTGTCCCTGTCATTTTAATTTTATTAATAACAGCAGCAAAGTGGGAAGCTCTAAGAAGCCTCCTGGTGTCTCTGTGGCTAATGTTTTCTCTTTACTTTGATTCTACTCACTTGGTCAGCAAACACTTCTGCAACCAAACACAACCCCAGGTACATCAGTCTCTTTCCCATGCCTTGGTGTGGAAGAGAGAACTGGTTGGTCTTCTCTCTCCTCCCCTGAGAAAAGCTATTCTTGCCCACCTGCTGCTGAGAAGGCAGAGGCAGACTCAGCTGCCGCTGGGCCCTGGGGGAGGGAGGCAGAAGGCGGAGGGCTCCAGTGAGGAAGAACAGACCACTAAGAAATTGCAGTCATTACCCTTTACGCATACTTCTTCTAATAGGTGTTGCAGATTCCTGCCTCCTAATAAGGAAAGGAAGTGGGAACACATAAATTCTCTCAAGGGAGTCAGACAGCCCGAAGCCACGTTCAACAGCTGCAATGGTTACCATGAGCACACAAGCAAAACAGGGTTTTAAAGAGCCATCCAGGGCCAGATTCTGGCAAGACTCCCTTGGATTTAGACTGTGTTTTGCATTGCTTCAGTTGAAAAGGAGAGTATTTCTCCTGCCTACCACATGGGCTGGGCTGGGCTGGGCAGATTAAATAAACAATGGCATTAATTGATGGAAACAGGCTTTACTGAATGCATCCTGGCTTTGGTCTTCATCCCATAGATTTGTTTGTTTGCCTCCTGGAATGTTTAGCTGTTTACTTAAGTGATCTCTCTCTCTCTCTCTCTCTCTCTCTCTCTTTCTCTGTCTCTGCCCCCCCTCTGTGTGTGTGTGTGTGTGTGTGTGTGTGTGTGTGTGTGTGTATGTTGTGTGTGTGTCTGTCTGTCTGTCTGTCTCCCATCTCATCTCAGCAGTTCAAGTTTTGGCACAGGAAAGTAGCATTTTGAAATCCTTCTCCCCATTGCCTCCTTGCCATGAGTCTGTCACCTAAGTAACACTGCGGGTTGCTTCTTCAACCTTCTTTGTCCAGACCAGCTTATTTGTCTTTTAGAATTTGCTTTCCCTGAGACCATCTAAGACTTTGCTGGAGATGGGCTTCCCATATGACTGCAGAGAAGGAATTCAAGGCCCTGTTTAACAGGCCATTACTCCACCCCTCCGACGGTTTATGGGTTTACAAAGAAAATCCATGAGAATATGTAGAGCCAGAGTTTAAAGGGAACTCAGAAGGCTAAGGGAGCAGACAAGAATTTGTTGTCTGTTTTGATTTTGGCCAAGTTTTGGCTTTGTTAATTATGACTGAGTCTTTCCTAGGAGCTCAGGTCAGCTCTCCACAGTGCAGGCAGGCTCCAGGCCCTATGTCCGGCTTCTCTGTCTCATCTGGTCTTGTTCACACCATCACTGGGAGACAATGTGCGATTCTGAGCTATTTGACTCTTGTTTTATTTCAGTATTGTTTTCTGTCCCTCACAAGCAGATGCTGGGGATGCTGTAGTGAGGCCCCTGCTCGCAGGACCAGCAGAGCTCGGAGCTGTTCTCTGATCTCCCCCAGATGGCAGGTAGAGTTTTACTTCCCCATTTACTTTGTATGGTACCCAAGCGAGCATCAAATGAACACTCCTCTCCTGTGAAGGGGCCTCCATCCACCTTCAGAGAGAAACTCACTCCAGACAAACAGAAAATCAGGCCTCACCTGGCCTTCCAGAACCCTACCAGGTGTTTTGTTTTCCTCCATTTCTCCACTTTGTGTTGAAAACCAAACAAGAAGCAAGCTATCTACAGAACCGCACACACGAAGATCTTAGGACATGCGTGGAAAGAAGCTTCAAGCCTGGGGTCACTACAGAGGTCTAGGAACAGCAGGGATTCTGTGACAGCTGCAGAGGGACAGGATGTCTATTCTAAGCACATGGTTTATGGGAAATCCAAGTGCCGCTTAAGCGGTTTAGTCCTCTGCAGATACAGCTTGGTGGGAAAGCACTCATCCCAGGTGCACCAGCTCCAGCACACAAGAATAAAGCAGCAAGGTGTGCAGTCTGACTCAGCACCTACAAGCTGGGTAACCTCCCTTTAAAATAACATGTCACTAGAATCTATTTCTCATCTGTCTATCCTCCCTACCTCATGTCTCATCTATCCTCTATGCACCTAATGTCTAGCTGTAATCTGCAATCTATCTTCTATCTTCCTATTATCTAGCTATCATCTTCTATGTACCTTATTTATCACCTACCTACCCATTATCTATTGTTCATCCATCAATCTACTTTCTATTCCTGCATGTACACACACACACACACACACACACACACACACACACACACACACAGAGTCTCATATGCTTTGCACACCCTCCTGTTTTAAAATTATCTACAAATCAAGGTTCTGGGAAAAATCAGCTGCCATCAATAAAGAAAAGTTGAAATATGGAGACACATCCTTCCGATGTCCCTGATGTATCATTAGAGGAAATCCCACAGATGATGCATTTGACAGTTACAAAGACATGCAGGAAATGGTTATTCTTTATGATATGGCTATTATCTTTATTTAAACTTACAGAATTTGGCCTTTGTGCATCCCATACAAAGATATAATAGAGTCCTGTATAAGATTTAATTTGAAAAACAAGTCCCTATCAATGACCATCTCAGGGAGATAGGATTTGCTGATGGAGAGGGGAAGCAGAGACATCTTGTCTTGCTTGCAATGTTTCTTTCTTAAAGTGGATGGTCCCCACAATGTGCTGTTATGTCATCATTCAAGGGCTTCTGGATGTCTAAAACATTTTCTAATTTTTCAGAGTACTAAGATCTGAAATCTTTAGAGTCCCTTGGGATGGCAGGTGATTACACTGTACAGAATTACCAAGGGAACAAGAGGACCTGCCACCTTCCCTCAAAGACATCACGATGACCTTCTCATGTAGGTCTCTACATCACCCTCCATCCCAAAGAAGTGCAAAATTCTAACCTCTAGTCATTGTAGTTTGAGAAATTTAGTCACAGGATTTTTTTAATGTTTATTTATTGCTTCAAGTTACATCTCCATCCTAGTGCCGTCTTTTCACCCCTCCTGGTTCCACCCTCCCACCCTCTCTTCCCTCTCCCACCCATCCTACTCCTCCGATGTGGAGTGTCCCTACATATCAGCCCCTCTCAGTTCAGCATTCATATGAGGGCTAAGAGCTTCTTCTTGTACTGGGGGCCTACAGCACCCTAGGGCAAACTGTCCCATTAATAGATAACAAAGTCTATGTTCCTGATCCTTTTGGTATGTTGGTTGTAGGATAGTTATCCTGTACTATATGGCTAAAATTCAATTATAAGTGAATAGGTGCCATGTGCATCTCTCTGAGTCTGGGTTAGCTCACTCAGGATGAGCTTCTCTAGTTCCATCCATTTGGCTACAAATTGTATGATTTCCTTGTTTTTGATAGCTGAATAGTATTCCATCGTGTAGTTGTACCACAGTTTTCTCTACTGAATGACTACTGGGTCAGGGAAGAAATAAAGAAGGAAATCAAAGACTTCTTAAAATCCAACGAAAATGAAGGTACAACATACCAAAACCTATGGGGCACAATGAAAGCTGTGCTACGAGGAAAGTTCATAGCACTAAGTGCCTTCAAAAAGAAAATTGTGACAGCTCATATTAACGAATTAACAACAGAACTGGAAGAACTGAAAGAAAAAGAAGCAAACACTCCCAAGAGGAGCAGAAGGCAGGAAATCATCAAACATAGGGTTAAAATTAATAACTTAGAAACAAAAAGAACAATACAAAGAATCAACAAAACCAAGAGTTGGTTCTTTGAGAAAATCAACAAAATAGACAAACCCTTGCCAAACTAACTAAAAGGCAGAGGGGGGAAAAAACCAAATCAACAAAATCAGAAACGAAAAGGGAGAAATAACAACAGACATTGAGGAAATCCAGAGAATCTTTAGCTTCAGTTTTTTATGGGTTATTTTTGCTTTTTAATTGTGAGTCCATGCACATGGGTGCAGTGCCCATAGAGGGCAGAAGAGGTCATCAGACCCCTTTACAGCTGGAGTGATGCTGGTTGTGAGGTGACAGACACTGACCTTGGAAGTCAAACTCGGGGTCTCTGAAGAAGCACTATGTGCTCTTCACTGCTCAGCCATCTCCCTAGCCCCTATAAGGTATTAACGGATATATGAGCAGTAGTATGTTTTAACACATAACTCTTGTATAACATAAAATAACATGCTCATTCATTGCCTCCAACATCTATCACTCCTTCATGGCAAGGACATTCAGAATCTGCTTTTCTAGGTCACTCTCTCACCATTGAACAGGAGTCCAGACTCATTCCTCTATGTAATTATACAATCTCTTACTCATTATCTCCTTCCAGGTTCTGGAAACTGCTATTCCACCCTGTGCTTCCATGACCTCAGCCTTTTTAGATTTCACAGATGAGTGAGATCGTATGTCACATAAACCCAACAGAACACTATTCAGCCATACAAAATGGATTTTTGTCATATGTAACAATATGTATTCACCTTGAGGATATCATGCTGTGAGAATATCGAAGCATAGAAGGACTTAAATATAGGTCATGTTCTGGTTTTACCTAAGCAACTGTCATCACAACCAATGTCCCCTTAATCTACCATAGTAACATGGAATAAGCATGATTCAATACTTACATGGACCATGGGGTACAAAGATGTCAGGATTATCTGGTAAAACCCTTTGCTTTCACAGAGATGTTTATGGCGCAGATGCACACAGCTGGCATGTCCTGGGCTGACAGTAGCTTGCTGGAGACACAGCCTCTGCTCCACTTCCTGTCTTCAGACTCCTTGTCCAGCTTCTTGTCACTGGGCCACAGCACACTGTGAATCTCAGATCCTCTCCTCAGCTCGCTGGATTTAAATCACTGTTTTACAGTTGTCAGCTGTCCTACTATATTTAATTTCTCAAATGCTCTCCTGTGGGAGGAAGCAAAATGCAACCGAGTTTTGTCTCTGTCTTGTAAATATTTAGAAGGAGGAGAGTGGAGTGTTGGAGTGAGTGTCTGTTCCCAGTCAGAGGAAGTTGTGTGGTGATGAACCAAAGCCCCTAGCTCTCAGGATGAGCCTCATAGGTCAAGAATGAGCTTCAGTTTCTAGAAAGCCCTGCTCTACTTTCTAGAGAACTCAAATCCAACACAGAAAGTGGATGTCAGGATAGTTGATGGTGGCCAACAAATAAACTCAACAAAGCTAAATACATCAACAATGTTATTTTGATTATTATATACAAGGATTTAATTTTAATTAACATGGATGCTTTGAACTGTAGCATGCTCTGATTTCCCCCAGGGGTGTCTAGCTCCTAGGAAGACCTCAGGAGCCCAGCACACCACATAGTATCACCTGGAGGTCACTAAACCCAGGGCATGCTTTTCCACACAATTTTGTTGAGTGGTAAGTGGCAAAAATTATGCCAGGATTTCTCACGAGCTCTGGGAGATCTGTCACCCTCTTCTGACCTCTAATGCTGTGCACTTGCTTGTGTCCATTTGTATAAAAGTAAAACAGAATTTTAAAAACTATGTCTTCTCATTTCCTCTAAACTCCAAGACAAGACAAGGATGCCCACTCTCGCCATATCTCTTCAACATAGTACCTGAACTTCTTGCTAGAGCAATAAGATAGCTAAAGGAGATCAAGGGGATACAAATTGGAAACGAAGAAGTCAAATTATCCCTATTTGCAGACGATATGATAGTATACATAAGCAACCCCAAAAATTCCACCAGAGAACTCTTACAGCTGATAAACACCTTCAGCAAGGTGGCTGGATACAAAATTATTTCAAAAAAATCAGAAGCCCTTCTTCATACAACAAACAAATGGGCTGAGAAAGAAATTAGGGAAACAATGCCCTTCACAATAGCCACAAACAATATAAAATACCTGGGGGTAACTCTAACCAAGCAAGTGAAAGACCTGTATGACAAGAACTTCAAGTCATTGAAGAAAGAAATTGAAAAGGACATAAGAAGATGGAAAGATCTCCCATGCTCATGGATAGGTAGGATCAACATAATAAAAATGGCCATCCTGCCAAAAGCAATATATAGATTCAATGCAATTCCTATCAAAATACCACCACAATTCTTTATAGACCTGGAAAAAGCAATTCCCAACTTCATATGGAATAACAAAAAACCCAGAATAGCTAAATCAATCCTGTACCCCAAAACAAACAAAGAAAACAAAACAAAAAAAACATCTGGAGACATCACCATCCTAGATTTCAAGCTGTACTACAATAGTAATAAAAACAGCATGGTACTGGTATAGAAACAGACCAGTGGATCAATGGAATCAAATTGAAGACCCAGAAATGAACCCACACACCTATGGTCACTTAATTTTTGATAAAGAAGCCAAAACCGTACAATGGAAAAAGGACAGCATCTTCAACAAATGGTGCTGGTCCAACTGGATGTCCACATGCAAAAGAATGAAATTTAGACTCATACTTATCACTTTGTACAAAACTTAAGTCCAAGTGGATCAAAGACCTTAACATAAGGCTGGACACACTAAATCTATTAGAAGAGAAAGTGGAGGAAAACCCTCGAACTCATGGCACAGGTGACAACTTCCTGAACAGAACACCAACAGCTCAGGACCTAAGACCAACAATCAATAAATGGGACCTCATGAAACTGAAAAGCTTCTGTAAGGCAAAAGACACTGTCATTTGAACAAAACGGCAACCTACAGATTGGGAAAAAAAATCTTCACCAACTCCACATCTGACAGAGGGCTAAAATCCAAAATTTACAAAGAACTCAAGAAATTAAATGTCAAGAAACCAAATAATCCAATTAAAAAATGGGGAACAGAGCTAAACGGAGAATTCACAAAGGAGGAATCCCTAATGGCTGAGAGACATTTGAAGAAATGCTCAGCGTCCTTAATCATCAGAGAAATGCAACTCAAGATGACTCTGAGATTCCATCTCACATCTGTCAGAATGGCTAAGATCAAAAACTCAAATGACAGCACATGCTGGTGAGGTTGTGGAGAAAGGGGAACCCTCCTCCATTGCTGATGGGAGTGCAGGCTTGTGCAACCACTATCGAGGTCAGTCTGGCATTATCTTAGAAAACTTGGAATAGCTCTACCTGAAGATCCAGGCATACCACTTCTGGGTATACATCCAAATGACTCCTCACCAAATCACAAGGAAGTTTCCTCATCTATGTTCATAGCAGCCTTATTTGTAATAGCTAGAAACTGGAAACAACCCAGATAGATGTCCCTCAACTGAGGAATGGATTAAAAAACTGTGGTACATCTACACAATGAAATACTGCTCAGTCATCAGAAACAACGCAGTCATCCACTTTGCAGCCAAATGGATGGAACTAGAGAAGCCCATCCTGAGTGAGCTAACCCAGACTCAGAGGGGTGCACATGGCATCTATTCACTTATAATTGGAATTTAGCCATATAGTACAGGATAACTATACTACAACAAATGCACCAAAGGGAATAGGAATATAGACTTTGTTACCTGTCCATGAGACACTTTGCCCTAGTGGTGCTGCCTTGTAGGCCCCCAGTGTATGCAGAGCCTCTTGGCCCTCATATGACTGCTGAACTGGGGCAGGGGATATGTAGGCACACTCCACTCCAGAGGAGGGAATGGGGGTAGAGGGTGGGAGGGCGGGACTGAGAGGGGGGGGAAAGAGGGTACTGTGATGGAGATGTAACCTGAACTAATAAATATTTTTTAATTAAAAAATAGAGATGAAAATAAGTCAGAAATAGGATGAGAAAAAAGAAATAACAGACACTGCAGCTACTAACCTTGTTATTTTTTTAATATTTTGTTATTCAAATACTTCTAGATAAGAGTTTTTAAAATTGTTTTATAGATATAATTTTATTTCATACATAATGTATGGGTCTGGTGTCTAAAAGAGATTTATAGATTGATTACCAAAAAGAAAAATCTGACACACACACACACACACACACACACACACACACACACACAAATTGTGTCTTCTGGCCCATGCACAGGAACACGGCCAGGTTTAGTGAAGGTTATTCCTTTCAGTGGTGTTTCA
>CAJQZJ010032727.1:3504628-3548867 GCA_907164525.1 Lophiomys imhausi
TTTCTTTCTTTCTTTCTTTCTTTCTTTCTTTCTTTCTTTCTTTCTTTCTTGGAGCTTGTTAACAAACAAAACAAAGAAAGAAAAAAAAAAAACAATTGCCACAGGGACAATCCACACCATGACTTCCCAGCTTTGCAGCTGCTTTTCAGAGAGCAGCCTTCATCCTGCTGGAGTCCTGGAGAAGAGCAATTAATGCCTCCATGATTAGCAACTGCTGAGTAAGGCCTGTCAGAGCCATGGACTAAATATAAAACTGGATGCTTGAACCCTCATATGCTCACAATTAACGGGGCTCTGCTGCTGGATACAGTGAAGCTGGGAGGTACACAGGGTGAGGGGGTGCTTTTCTGTGGTGATTATCAACAGTAAATAAAGGTCAAAATGGAAGGCCGAGCTGTACAGGTGCTTACACACCCTAGTCCATCTGCCTGAAGCAGCTCCTTTGTTCTCAGGGCCTTGGGACTTCCCAGAATGTTTGGTGCTGTGGAGTTAATGATCCAGCAATGGCCACAGAAGTAGGACTTGGAAAGACACTAAAGACATTTTTTAAAACTTTAATAAGTCCCTCCCCTTCCAAAGGAGCCTTTCAAGAGACTGTTTGGACTTAAAACAAAAACCTTTGGAGACGTGCCCTCTCCTTTCTCCCACCACTCCCAACACACACACACACACACACACACACACACACACACACACACACACACACACACACACACAGTCTCTAATCTTTGTCAGTTGTCTGAAACAACTAACGGGATCTGAAATGACTCTAATGTCTTTGGGGTCTTTGGGACACCAAATCAATGGCACTAAGAGCAAGGAGAGTGCAGAGCCCATGCTGCTGGCCCTTACAGGAGACAAGTTGACAGTTCATGTTTGCTTGATTTTAGGGGGTTCTCAAAGACACAGCAAATGAATGAAGTAGAAATATCTAGGCTTATAAAATCAGTCAACATCAGAATCAGCCAGAGACGGGAAGCAGGCAGAGAAAATATTTTTTTTCCAGGAAAGAATGAAAGCTTTCCTCATCCTAAAAGACTCATCAAACTCATCCTCACAGAAGAATATCAACACAAATTAAGGGATTATGTTTAACTCCGAAGCATATTGGAGGGTATTAAATGGCTTTGTAAACACTGAAAATGTTACTAGAGTTTAAAACTTTCAAATGAACAGGAAGCATTTTCCTTTAATGGGAATGAACAAATGAACATAGTAACTACAGACTACCCAGCTTAGAAGGTATGGAAGCCTTGGCAGACATTTTTATATTGAATTAGTTGGGCTTTTGTCTTTGTTTTGTTTTTCATTGCTATGACGAAGCAGCGAACAGAGAAAGGCCCTTTTTTGGGTTGTGGTGTAAGAAGGGACTCAACCCATTGTGGAGGAACATGATGAGGTAGCTGGTCACATGATACCACAGGAAGCAGAAACTACTGAGCTGTTACCCAGTTCACTGTTTCCTTTTTCTTCAGCTGGGACCCCAGCCCAAGTGATGACACCACTCGTGTGGAGGGTGGTCTCTGTCTTCAGCTGAAGATCTCTGGAGACAGCCACACTGAAATGTATTCACAAGATGGATCTAGATCCAGTCAGGCTAACAATGAAGAGCAAACATCATAGTGGAGGAGGGAAGGAAGCTTCTGCAGTTACCATGGGGTACAGACCTTGGACTTCAACTCTGCATTTGCTGTTCTATTCCCAAGCCTTTGGTTGGCATTCCCTCTCCTGATTCCAAGACCTTTTTCTCAAGCAGAAGTCCCTAGAAGTCCTCTCTACACCTGCCTTCCATCGCAGGCTTTGACAATTGTATAGTTGGGTTCTGCTGATGAATGAGGGTAAGGAAGAAGGAATGGAAGATGGTGAGGTGCCAGTACTCTTCAGGTAGCTGAAAAGTTTTGCAGGGTTTGAGCTCATAAACATGTCACTAAAGATAGCCCTTTGGGCTCATAAGTTTATCACTGAAGATAGCGTGTCTCCTTGCCAGTCTTTAGTTGTACCATAGCAGCGTGTTCTATCATCTCAGACCTAGCAGTCCTTACTGGTGATGCTTGAGAAGGAATTACCCACATGTTGAGATCTTTCTTTCCCATGTGTGCTAGTTGATTTTTCATGATTATTATGAAATACATGAGGCCGGATAACATTCAGCCTCTGGGAGGAAGTCATAGTGAAGCATCATGGTAAGAGTAAACATAAGGGTAGAGATCATAGGGTGGTATATGAGCCTGAGGAGGGCGCAGGGCTTGGATTTGTAACAACTCTCTCTCTCTCTCTCTCTCTCTCTCTCTCTCTCTCTCTCTCTGTCTCTCAAGACTTAATCAGTGTCTCACCAAAACTGGATCAACTCCTTGTCAGCAGTACTTTGATGACCCAACCACTTGATTGCAGTGGTTAAAGGCCCTACGGCGTCTAACTGGGAGGCAAACATGCAAGAGATGAGCCCTTAGTGCCCATGTTCACAGCACATCCAAACGACAGCATGGTTATGTTTAACAAGCAAGCCAACTGGAGACTTAAGAGTTTGGACCCTTAGAGATGTCTATAGTACCTCAGAATAAAAGGGTTTCCGGACATATAAGCTCTGCGCGGGTCCTCTTGTGCTTTCCAAACAAAGATATCAGACACTTATGAATGTCAACTTGCATCCAACTTAAAATTTTAACATGTGTTTACCTTAATGCATGTTTTCTCTGTGTGTGTTGAAAGAATAATCTTATTTCTGTTAAGCTCGCCATTTCACTTTATTTTGCATGTGATCTTGTAATCCATGAGGAGAAAAAGAAGCAAGAATGACTTCTTTTGTGGCCTCCTGTGGCCATGTCAATACCTCCCTGCCATGCCCCTATGTATTGGGAAGCAACAGAAAAGACACAGAGTCAATATGCTTCCACTGTGAGACCAAGAGCAGCTGTGGGATGGGGGTGGTCCTTAGAGAAAATGCCCACCATGTCAGCGTGAGGGCCTGGGCCCAGATCCCAAGCATCTGAATTAAAAGCCGCCCATGGCAGGGTATTCTCATGATCCCAGCACAGTGGAGGTCCCTGAAACTCATTGGCCAGACAGCCTAGTTAAGTCAATGAACTTTAGTGGCAGACTCTGTCTCAAATAGAGAGTAATATAGATAGATAGATAGATAGATAGATAGATAGATAGATAGATAGATAGATAGATAGATAAAGTAGAGAGCAATGGAAGCGAGATAAACTTCGACCTAGCATCCACATACCTGCAAACTTGTACATATACACCTTTAGAGAAGAGAAACTCAGGTTTGATAACTTTCAAGAAACAGATGTTTGGACAATTCATCATGAACTAACATTAAAACTTCTGCAAAGCAATAAAGCATTCTGGAGGAAAATCTTTGGAAATCATGTAAGTGCATAAGAAGACAAAGCAGGCAATAGAAAGGGGGTTCATGGTTTGAGCAATGAATCCACAGAGACAAATAAATGACCAACAAGCATCTTGCCAGGGGCCAGAGAAAATGAAATTTGATTGGCAAAAAAATAAGACTGAGACCCTCAAATGTTGGTCTACTGCAGACTCTATCTTAGCTGCTGTTCTATTGCTGTGACAAAACACCATGACAAAGGCAACATAAAAATAAAGCATTTAATTGGATGCTTTATGTTCTGGAGGGTTAGAGTGCATGGTCATCATGGCAGCAGGCTGGCAGGTGGGCAGTCAGGTGGGCAGGCAGGCAGGCAGGCAGGCAGGCAGTAGCTGCGAGCTCATATCTGAATCCACAAATATGAGGCAGAGACACAGATATTGAAAATGGTGAGAGCTTTTTAAACCTCAAAACCTGCCCCATTGACACACCTCCTACCTAATATTTCCTAAACAGTTTCATCAACTAGAGACCAACTATTAATATATATGAGCCTATGGGTGTCAGAGTCCCTGAAAGCTTCACAGCAGGCAAGGAAATAATCCACATGATGTGAAGAATGAAACTCAGATCAGCACCAAAAACTTCCAGAGTTTGACCTTATGGCTTATTTTTCTTACACTTTTAAGCACACTAAAACTTTGAGAGAAAGTCTCCATGTGACAGTTACCACAACATAGCTTCAGGGACCAGGGTCAGGGCTATATAGAAACCCCCTTACAAACTACAGCTCTGTAGCAAAAGCATCTGTGTCTTTACAATAGGGAGGTCTATTGACTGATAAACGGAGTTGTCCACTTGGTGGTGTTGAGTCATCAATTGGGAGGCCCATCCCCGGGAAGGACTGACTCTCCCACTCTCAGTCCCCTTTACTGACCTAAAGTTCCTTGTCTATGGTTGGGGCTCCATGAGATGTCCCCCTCCCATGGTATGTTCATTGGTATTGTCTTCTTTGGATCTTGTTTAGGCAGACATATTGTTGAAATATCATGGGGGTTGTTCCTGATCATTTCTAGGAGACACAATCTCACAGCCTGTTTTCTGGTCTTCTGCAACGTTCCTGGAGCCTTAGGTGCAGGAGTTATAGATGTGTCAGTTGGAGATGAGCTGAGCATACCAGAATCTGTTGTTCTTTTCATTTTGACTAGTTGTGGTTTCCTGTAATGGTCTCCGTCTGTTGCAAAAAGAAGTCTCTTTGATGGGGAATTGAGAGTGACATTTATCTGTGGGTAAAAGGATAAGTATTTAAAATGTGGTTAGAAATTATCTTGGTCTAGTATATTGGTGGTAGTAGGTCTCCTCTTAGATCCACGACCTCACTAGCCTTGGGCAGTTGGCTCATATATTTTTGACCTGGCCTCTATAAAAAGTTTTTGTCTCATGCCCTATAGATTAAACCTCCAGCATTTACAGCACAAGACATATATCACAAATAAGACAAAGTGTACGATGAACTAAATGTATGGAGCCAGAAGGGCAAACAGGAAAGTTGAGACCTATGTGGCTGATATACCCATAAATTTATGGGGAAGGGATCTTTTACAACAATGGAATACTCAAATTAATATTCCTGCAATCCCAGAGATAGCCAATGATGAAATTAGGTTTGAAATGATAAATGCTTCTGGAGAAGGTATTGATGCATATATTCAAGAACAATCACAAATGTCCACTGTCCAGACACAGGACATTGCAGGAATTGAGTTCCCAAAATCATAAAGAGGGCCACTGCTGAAATGCCAACAGCCCTACCCCTAAAATGGATGACAGACCAACCTGTGTGGCTTGAGCAATGACCCATAACAAAAGAAAATACACTGGAACAACTGGTACAAAAGCAAATGGAAGCTCAACATATAGAAGAGTGTACCAGCCCATGGAATTCTCCTGTGTTTTTTATAAAAAAAAAAAAAGAAAGAAAAGAAATCACATAAATGGAGGATGATAACAGATTTAAGAGCAGTGAATAGAGTATCAACCAGTGGGTCCTTTACAGCTTAGAATCCTTTTACATTCTCTATTACCAAAGCCATGGCCTATAATTGTAATTGATTTAAAATATTGTTTTTTCACAATTCCTTTGCATCAGAATGATATCGAAAGACTTGCTTTCTCAGTACCTACTTTTAACAACAGTGGGATAGTCAAGAGGTACCTTTGGAATGTGCTTCCACAGGGAATGTTGAAGAGTCCAACTTTGTGTCAGTATTTTGTACAACAACCACTTAAAGTAATTCATGGGCAATTCTCTCAATCTATTATTTATTATATGGACAATATTTTGTTGTCTGATTCTGACTCATACACTTCAGAGAAAAATGTTTAAGAATACACAAAGAATTCTGCCAGGCTGGAGGTTAAAGATTGCTCCTGAAAAAAAAATATAGAAAGGAGATTTTATTAATTATTTAGGCTATATAATAAGTCAACAAAAAATCTAACCATAATTTTAAAAAACTGTAGTAAATTTGCACAAATGGAATACTATTCAGCCATCAGAAACAAGGAACTCATGTAATGTGCTGCCAAATGGATGGATCAAGAAAAGCTCATCCTGAGTGAGCTAACCCAGACCCAGAAAGATGCACATGCCATCTATTCACTTATAACTGGATTTTATTCATAGAGTACAGAATAACTATCCTACAACCAAGAGATCAAAAGAAACAGGAACATAGACTTTGTTACCTGGTAGTGGGACACTTTGCCCTAGTGGAGCTGCCATGTTGGCCTCCAATGCAAGAGGAAGCTCTAGGCCCTCATATGACTGATGAACTGAGGGGGGATGATATGTGGGGGCACCCCACACTGGAGGAGTAGGATAGGTGGGAGAAGGGGGAGAGGGTTGAAAGGTGGGATTGGGAAGGGTGGAGGGAGGGGACTGTGATGGAGATGTAATTTGAAGTAATAAATAAACATAAAAAAATCCAACCATAAAAAGTACAAATTTGTAGAGATCAGCTGCAAACTTTTAATGATTTTTAAAAATTAATGGGAGATATTAATTGGCTGAGGCCTATAGATGGATCAACTACTAATGAAGTAAATAAAGTGTTTCAAACCTTACAAGGAGATTTAAACCACTGAAGCAGAGAAAGATTTAACTCTGATAGAACAGAAATTGGAAGATGCATATGTGTATAGAATTGATCCTAAACTTGATTGTATTTTGGTGGTTTTACCTTCAACTCATTCTCCTGCTGGGCTTATTGTGCAAAGGAAGATAGTATTATGGAATGGATTTTCTTAGCACATAAAGTAAAAAAAATTAAAAATGTACATTAAAAAGGTTTATGAATTAATCATAAAAGGTAGAATAAGACTATGACAATTGTCAGGAACCGACCCAGCCAAAATTGTGGTGCCTCTTACAAATGGTGAGATTATGTCATTGTGGGTAATCAATGAAGACTGGCAAAGAGCTTGTAGTAACTATTTGGGAGAATAATAAAAAATATCCTAAAAGTAAATGCTTGCAGTTTGTAAAAAGAACTAATTGGATTCTGCCACATATTGTAAAAGCAGCACCAATTCCTGAAGCACCTACCTTCTATACTAATGCAAATAAGTTGGAAATGGCAGGTTATAAATAAGATTAAATAAGCAAGGCAATCCAAAGCCCATATACTTCAGTTCAAAAATCAGAATTCTATGCAATCCTTATGGTGTTACTAGATTTTCCTGAATCTTTTAATATACTTATTGATTATCAATATGCAGAAAGAGCTGTTTTGAATATAGGAACTGATTACTATGTTCCTGATAATTCAGAATTAACTTTGTTATTTATACAACTGCAACAGATCATCTGAAATTGAAGCTATCCATTATAAATTACTCATATTTGCTGGGAAAACCTGGAATTCAGGCAGACCTAACAATGGGGACATGGTTATGTTTTTGTATCTACAAGAAATGAAAAAAATATGGGTACCAACCAAACTTATAAAGCTTAGATTTGACCAGGAAACACCTCCTTTTAGCTAAAACATGAATATCGACAATATAAAGTTGATAAATGCCTTAGTTGACTTGTGCACACTGCATATTACATATATATGTTAATGAAGAAATATACCTCTAATATTACCTTTAAAAGTTTATATATTTACAGAGCAAAAAAACCAGATACCAAAGAAACAAGACAAGTAGCCCAGATGATTCAACCTCACCAATTGCCTCAATAACTGTTTTATCAAAGATCTGCATCTAGAACAATTTCTTTTTTTTTTTCTAATGCCATTTTTTGAGAAGAAAGGTAGGAACACAAGGAATCTTTTATTTTGTCCATTATCTATTTACCCAGCTGTTATGCCAATAAAAAGCATTTAAATTAATTTTAGAACAATTACTTAATGGCTAATTAAGATGGTCCAACTTCACAGACTGTTCCAACCAGGACTTCAGTTAAGCCCTGATTTTTTTTATCCCACAAACACTGGACAACAAAAGATGTAGCTAGTTCTTTTAGGACATGGTCAATAAAAAATTTTGGGGGAGATCCCCAAAAGTTACCTTTACCCCCAAGCAACAGAACATGATACCCATTCCCAAGAGGAGATGTGGGTACTTCCTACATACTTAGGTAATAATTTCCTTCTAAAGTCTCTAATGGGGTTGGTTGAACCCTAAGTAGATATAATCTTACAATTAAGCTTTGTTGTATAGGATTTAAGAAACGTTTTAAGTCTAAAAGATGTTTATATGTTGATAAATGCAAATAAGAATAGAAAATAATATAGGTACAGAATGCTAAGATAAACATAGATAATAGATGCTTTCTCCAAGGTTGCTAAATATAAATGGACTGGACATCGTAAATATAATTCTTGATAGATCTTAAAGAATCCTTATTGTATATAGTTTATTAATATACATATATATATCATTTTTTGAACTAAAGGGGGATATGTGGTAAGAGTTTTGTTTATAAAAAAAAGTTATGAGAATGTTTTTGTTTAATCCCAGGTGTGGGACTGCTTCAGTTAGTCCACAGATGTAATCAATATGTGCCTCATGCTCTAGCAGGGGCGTGGCTTAGCCATCTGGAAGTTTAACTCTGAAGACTTGAAAGAGGGTTAAAATGCCAGAGCCCAGAGGAAAAGGGGGGACTCTCCAAAGGAGTAAGAGGTTGCTGCTCTCCCTGCTGGTGTTTCCCACACTGCTGCTGGTTTGCTGTTTCCCGGTTTGCTGGTTTACTGGACTACCGGATATCCTGACTACTGAATTTGGTACTGCCCCTAAAAAGAACCCCATCAGCAGGAAGAACCTCAAAAAGAACTCTGCCCCTTCTCCCTTTAATCTTCTTTCTCTCCCACCTAGGTTTGGGGAATTGGAAGAAACAAGGATTGAAAGAGAGGTAGAGTTATTAAGTGTGGTTAAAAAAATTAGAGTGTAAAATAAAATAAAGTCACTCTCAACATTAAACCTCCAGCATTTACAGCACAGGAGAACAAGAAAAGTAGACCAGGGATGCAACCTCATCTTCTTCCTCTTCCCCTGCCTCTCTCCTGGACGTGTAGGTGTTGGGAAAGAAGCACCTAGAATACATAGGAAGTTAACTCATGCCCACAATCACCCACCACCCTGGCTAGGTTGGCACCTGAGCACAGATGTTTTGAAGCACCCAGTGGTCCCCCAGGAGGGCCTGAACTAGAAAGCAGTTATAGCAGGTCAGACTACCCAAGGGAATCTTGGGATGGAAAATTCCAGGTTGCATGAGCAAACAGAGGGAACTTTCAGTTATGTACTTAAATGTGTTTTTTTTTTTTTATCATACTCCTCAGTTCTGTGAAGCTAATGGAATACAGGACACTGACCACAGCATTCCAGAACTTTACTCCTGAATCCCAGAAAACAGATATTTGAAGAAACAGAATCGCCATCCTTCCTACTGCTCAACCCCAAGCTCCTTTGACTGAGTCATCTTTTTATTTTATTTTATATTTTTTATGTTTATTTATTTCTTCAGGTTACATCTCCATCACAGTGTCCTCTTTCCACCCCTCCCAGTCCCGCCCTCCCACCCTCTACCCCCTATCCTTTCCATCCCATTCCTCTGGAGTGGAGTGTCCCTATATAACAGTCCCCCAGTTCAGCAGTCATATGAGGGCCAAGAGCCTCCTCATACACTGGGGGCCTACAAGGCAGCACCACTAGGGCAAAGTGTCTCATTGACAGGAAAAAAAGTCTATGTTCATGTTCCCTTTGGTCCATTGGCTGTAGCATAGTTATCCTATACCATATGGCTAAAATTGGATTATAAATGAATAGATGCCATGTGCACCCTTCTGAGTCTGAGTTAGCTCATTCAGGATGAGCTTCTCTAGTTCTGTCCATTTGGCTGCAAATTTCAGGATTTGGTTATTTCTGATGGCTGAGTAGTATTCCATTGTGTAGATATCCCACAGTTTTTTTATCCATTCCATGGTTGAGGGACATCTGGGTTGTCTCCAGTTTCTAGCTATTATAAATAAAGCTGCTATGAACATAGATGAGAAAATGTCCTTTATCACCTACAGTCCCTCAGCAGGGATTGTTAACACAAGCCTCACCACACACCCAGGTTCTAAATACCTAAATCAGAACTCTCGCACTCAACTGTTACCTGCCTGAAACCTGTCTCAACTGGCCAGCAGGGTTATGTCACATTGCCCTCTCAAGTTCCACACTTGTTTTCTGTACGTGACAGTAAAGGTCAAGACCCCTATAATGGCCCAGGGAACTCTATCCAATTGGTGCCCATCTACCCCATGAACTCTCTGACCTTATCGTTCCCATAGTACCCCACCTCCTGTCGGCTTACATGGCTATTTTTTCTTGGCCACCCTACTTTCCCTTTACAAGCCTGTGAAAGTCACCTTCTTAAGGACACTGCCAATGCTTCTTCTGCGACTTAAAGATTTCCCTCCCAAAGTTCATATACTGGAAACATCTCCAAATTCATATATCCATGGTATTTATAGGTGGAGGCTCAAGAGATAATTAATCTCTGACAAGATCATGAGAGTGGGGCTCCCCAATAGAATGGATGGCTTTTTAAGAAGAAAAAGAGAGACCTGAGGGGGCATGTGTGCTGTCTGTGTTAGGCTCTCCCCAGAGGCTGAATGGGGTGCAGCACAGCCCCTGACAAGCTCCTGGACACCACACTCTCCAGAACTTGAAGGCATCTAAACCTCTTCATAAATTACTCAGCCTTGGTCATTTCATTATAGCAACAAGCAGTGAGCTAAAACATGGTACCCTATGAAACTGCAGCCTGCTCTCTTTTCATGTCTCCTACTGTGCTTTCTTTTCTCATGTAGCTTAAAATACTACTCCCTTTTTGTTTTATATTCTACAGCAACTGGAAATTCAGTGGGGACACCCCCTCCCTTGTTCCTTTCCAATCCAAAGGACTGGAATAGTTAAAAAAATAAGTGAGAAGCATCTTTAACAAAGACCAAATTTGTTGACCGTCTAGGAAGAAGCAAGAAGCATAGATCAGTACTCATGGAGCATTAAATGGAGAGCTTACGTTTTAAACATTTATTTATTCATTTAAATTACAATTCCGTTGCAGTCCCCTCCCTCTTCTCCTCCCTGTTCCACCCCCACACACTCTTCCCTCTCTCCCTCTTCTCCTTCTCCTCAGATAAGGGGTTCACTTGTGAACTCCCCTCAGTTCATCAGTCACATGAGGGCTAAGATCTTCCTCTTGCTCTGTGGCCCTACATGGCATCCCAGCTAGGGTAAGGAGATTTTACATTTTTGTAAATAAACAATCATCTCTAAGGTGGGAGGGACTTAATGTAAGGACTGTTTTGTTCTTTCAGGTTAACTCCAGGTAGTTCTAAGACAAATGAACACAATTTAAAACCTTGCTTTTCAGAAATAAAGGTAATAACATTCTGCTTCTGACCTCCTTTCTGAACTCTGGTATTTGTTTATCCAAGCAAATGGATTGACCCATTAGAAGTAGGTATTTGGAATTCCGTTTTAAAGTTGCACTTTGGAATCCATAACTGCATTTAATCACTGCTGTGATCATCTAAGCATGTGGAAATAACTTGCAAAGGGAAGAGGCCTGGTATTCAGCACAGCCTGACTTTGGATTCTGACACTGTAAGATGAGCCCCTCATCTATTTCCCAGCTGTTTTAAGTCTCAAAGTAGATCTGGGCATCCTGAAGAGAGTGTGCCTGCAGCAGAGGTCATTGGCATCCTCTGGGAATACTCAGCCAAGTTGACTCCAAAGTGACTAATCTCAGAATTGTGGCCACAGGGCACATGAAAGGGGGGGTCCTCCATCATGAGAGATCGAAATTATGAAGTAGGGTGGTGGGGAGAAAGCAGGAGAAATGTGGAGATGGGTGTTCTGGAAATGTAACCTTGGTCAGAGAGAGAAAAGCCATCTAACATAGAAAACACAATCCCCCCCACCTTCATCCACAAACACTGCCTTGTCCTGTCCCACTCTGTGAACATTTGAAAATGGAGAACAGTGATAATCATCTTGAATTTGGATCCATTTATTTCTCATGGTTTCCAGTGGTCTTAATCTGCTTACGGTTTCTATATTTGAGTGCACACATATTTAAAAGTATTTTACTGATACATAGGGGTTTTTTGTATATATTTTAACAGCACACATTGCTTTCCCACTTAAAATAAATGTATGTAATCGTTGTAGAAAACTTGTATTTTAGGGTATAAAGAAAACAATGAAATCAACAGTGTTCTCACCACTTCATTAATGTTGTGACATCATTTCTTCTGGGTTTTTTTTGTTTGTTTGTTTTTGTTTTCCTGTGTGCACAGGTACAAGGACTCTAGGTGATGATCAAAATGTGACGACCAAAATGATCATCAAGTGTTTTCCTAGCCTGACCAAGAGCCTCTAAATATTCTCCACATCACCAAGTCAGTTCCCTTTATTTGTCAGCATGTTTCTGAGAGACTAACTGGACTGTGTCGTACCAAAAACAGCTCCTTCAAAGGGAAATTGCTTTTTCTCTTGAGGAATTCAGGAATTCTGCCCTGAAGAAAGTTTAGGAAGGAGGTCCTGGAAGTAGAATGAGAAATGAGAGCCTCTGCTTGTTTAAAGCATTCACTGCCTTAGGAAACATGAGTTCCCTCGCATTGGTCACTGCTGATCTCTAAAGGAGGGCTTCTCCACACCTGAGAATCTGAGCTTGCAGGTGAATATCTGGGGGTGGGGGTGTAAAGGAAGAGAGGGTGGAGAAAAGAAAGAGGCAGGGGCACAGAAAGGGAGAGGAATGAGGGGAAGAGGAGGAAGGAGAGGGGAGGGGAGGGAAGGGAAGAGAAAGGAGGAGAGTGTGGGGAGAAAGAGGAAAGTGGGGAGGAGTAAGGGAGAGAGGAAGAGGGCTTCATCAATGTCTAGTGCATTTTCTTTACCCCTAGTTGTTTGTTTCTTTTCGTGTCACATCAATCAATCCCATATTCTTTTTGACAATTCAGATATTGTTAAAACAGATCTATTGTAAATCATCTTTTCTTTATTAAAAACATCATTAAAGATACAATTATAATTAGATAGCAATTTGAAGACTCAAATAAAAATAATAAAAGTAACCCATAAGTGACTGTCCTTGTCAGCACTGCTCCACCACAGCTGGATCTGATGGACCAGACAGGCTGATCAAGCTCCACTAGGGAAATGTCATAAAATAAATGAGTTACGCATAAACATTGACTGCTCAAATATTTTGCATATAGAATGGGCCTTTCTTGCTTAATTATTTCATCAAAAGTGTGACATTGTTTTATTGCATTTTAATTTTATTAGTGT
Organism: Lophiomys imhausi; assembly: GCA_907164525.1. NCBI lineage: Eukaryota > Metazoa > Chordata > Mammalia > Rodentia > Muridae > Lophiomys > Lophiomys imhausi. Next base: position 3,517,815 of record CAJQZJ010032727.1, read on the forward strand.
TTATTAGTAACTAGAGGTACAATTAATATAATATAACTCGAAGGTACAACTTGTATAATACAATTATACAAACATAATTTACCTTTTATTTGTCTTGAGAGCAATGAATTCATTGCTTTATATTTTCTCTTTGTATTTAGCCACTGTGTAATGATGTATATGTTACTAAATAGCCATAAATTTAAACATGACTTTTTTCTTTCTTTGGATATTTATTATGATTTTAAAATATTTAGCCCTTAAAACCATAGAAAATATTGTTGTAAATGTCATATGCCAATTCAGCTTAAAATACTGTCATTAAGAATATTTGCATATGTTCTAAAATATGTACAAAAATTTAAAGTGAAGGACATAAAAATATATACATGTACACATACATGTGTATGCACACGTTTCTTTATCTACACAAAATATAGATATGTATGTGTATATACAAATGTGGGATCTATTTCTAGTGTTAGTTCTCCATATTTCTGGATATATTCCTGTAGAACCACTTCCAAAAACTATCTGAAGAATACAGCTTTTCTTTTAAAGAGGTGAAACTGAAAGTCACCATCCTGGACACAAGCAGAAGAGAATTGTTTCACAAAGCACACCCGAACTCTCCACTCAAATAGAAACCAATGTCCGTGAGTAAACACATGAAATCTCCATGAGATGTCTTCATACATAAAACATATCAGCAAACAAGTAGAAGTATGCACAATGGCAGGTTTCAGATCTAAGGGAGCCAAACAAGGAAAAATATAGAGACAAAGCCCTTTTTCTTCAGACCCATATTAGTGTTTTGGGAAACCCATGAAGGAAGAATGAAAGAGGTAGGTAGACCAAGCATCTTGGGGATGGAATTACCGATGTGAAAGATTGCGGGAAGACCTGGTCTTGAGAATAAAAAGTCACAAGAAGTATAATCAAGCACCAGGTGACTGAGAGGGAGAGTCGTAGCTCAGTCCCAGGAAGACATGGGTTCTCTATAGAATAGTGGCAGTGCATTCTAGGTTACCAAGAACACTTTGGGTTTCAACTTACATCTCCTTCTTAGAAGGTTTCTTTCAGTAACACCTCTTCAAATCATATTTTCCGGAAAAATGAATGCAGTTTCTTCACTATCAAGGAAAGTTATATAAGAATTTTTACCAGTAACTTCCTTCCCCTAAGGACACTTTCATGGGGGGGCGGGGAGCTAAAGGTCACAGGCACCCTGCTGTGTGGTGCCTCTACCTCCAAGTCAAATCTTTGTGAGGATGTGAGGACGGTGACAGGGCTGAACAAGCTTGGGGATCCGACCCTAACCAGGGTTACAACCCTCTCTTCTCTGTGCAATGCGTCCTTCTTTGGTCTCAGTGAAGATGATCATAGCAAGGATGGTCTAAAACTTTTTTCTCCCTTTCTGACTCTTTCCCATTTTCCTACCCATCAGAGTCCACTGAGAATGACCACCTGTACTGGGCTTTACTGCTCACCCCCCCCCCAGTGAAAGAGAGAAAAAAACAAGCCTGTGGGTTAGCATGGACTCCACTGAACTTTGGGGAAACTTTTCTGAGACATGCCCATGGTGGACCTGGACCCACTGACTTTCCTCTGCAAATTTCAGGGGTTTCCTCTGTTGTTGCTGTCTGGATCTCACTTCCTGCCTCAGGATAGATGAGTTTTCCACCCACAGACCACACGAACTCTGGGGCAACGCTCTATCCCATGCTATCTTGTCATTTATCCATCATCTTCAGAGGCTTCTTTTTCCACGATTTTGACCTCTGTCTTCTATTCCATTTCCATAGAGGGCTTCCTTCCTGTGCTAACTGTGATCTCACTCCATCTCTCTCCCATTTTCACTTTATGCAGAGAGGATCAAGTGGTAGAAACATCTGGCAACTTTGGCCAAAGAGAAGATTGGATTTCAGTCATCCCTATCACTGGATGCCCACATCAGTGAATTCAACCAACCACAGACACAAATATTTGCAAGGAAACTGCATCTGTCCCAAATGTGTTCAGATTTTTTTTTTTGTCTTTGATCTGGAAACAATACACCACAATAGCTATTTACCCAATTACTCAGCTTTATAATTAATCTAGGGAGGAGCTGGATAGAGGATGGGTAGAAATGGTGTATTGTCCCATCCTGGAGGACAGACACCAGCTTTCGGTGCTTGTGGGAGATCCTGGGGTGAGTCCTGAGAATAACTGTGTGTGAGGACTCTCATCCATTTTTTCAGTTTACCGTACAGAACAGCCTCATCTATAATGGAGCTTGTGCTCCATCTCCACCCAAAGCAAGTGCCATACAAGCACGAGTTCCCAGGACCATCAGTCCTGGGTCCTGCTCTAGATGTAGGAATAGAGAGCTGTCTGAAGAATCAGCTATTGGTATCCGAGAGCCTGGAGACGCTTTTACTAACCCTGGTCCTTAGAAGTCACACTAAAAGAAATGTATCCCTTTGTGTTATAAGTAGCATATGCCAAACCTAAAATTTGCGCTCAGAGTCACTGGGAATAGAATATGGAGTGTTCAAAAATATAATAACCAGAGAGAAAAAAGCACCTAGCCTTAAAATATATTTTAAAAACTATTTGAAGTTGTACCCTCCTCTAATATTAATCATTCTCATTTATCTTTTTTTTTTTAAATTTTATTTTAGATGTAATGCGTTTCTCTGGGTGTATGTGTACCACCTGTGTGCAGTACCTCCACAGGCCAGAAGAGGGCACCAGATTTCCCTGGCGCTGGAGTCACAGACAGTTGTGAACCTACATGTGAGTGGTGGGAGTTAACCCTTGGTCGGCTGTGAGCAGCCAGCGCTCTTAACACTAGCTGTCTGCCTCACAAGGCTCAGTTGTTCTCACTCAGGTTAGAATTAGTTCTGCTATGTGAGCGTTCTACTGCTTTCTCATAGGTGCACTATGGGAAAGGACTTTTATTAATGATAAATTATAATCTAAGGAGGAGCTGGATAGAGGATGTGTAGAAATGGTGTATTGTCCCATCCTGGAGGACAGACGCCAGCTTTCAATGCTTGTGGGAGATCCTGGGGTGAGTCCTGAGAATAACTGTGTGTGAGAACTCTTATCCATTTTTTTTAGTTTACCGTACAGAACAGCCTCATCTATAATGGAGCCTGTGCTCCATCAAAGATAACTATGAAGCTCAGAGCTTTGCCCCCAGCAAATCAGTTTGTGGCAGGATATATGTACATCTGACAGATGGCCAGAAAGTCAGCTGGGAGGACTTACAGTCATGAGCAAACTGTGCTGTACATGAAAACTGGTGCCCTTCCCTCAGGATCATAGACTTCAGAGATGTGAGACCAGAGATCCATCACTACTGGCTGTGTGCGGGAAGCCTCCATCCTGCCATCCACTGTCTTGGCCCAAAGTGAACTCACAGAGACCCACCTGCCTCTGCTTCCCAAGAGCTGGCCACAGTCTTAAAATCACCCCCCCCTCTCTCTCTCTCTCTCCCTCCCCTCATGTTTGCAAGACATTTTTTCCATTATATAAGAGTGGAAAGTCTTGTATGCCCTCCTGAGAAAAAGAAGCAGGGAGTCTGAGGAGGAGGCGAACAAAAGAATGGCGACCAGTCCTGCTGGCCCCACTGAGAGACTGAGCCTTAAAAGCACTGTTTATTAGATTATATGTGGCTCTTAAAAATCCAAAGAACTCTTACTTTGACAAAACACTTTTCCATCATCTGGTTAGAATTTCTGGGCTAGGGAGCTCAGATCTGCTGTTTCCTCTGCAGCATTCTGCAAGCCAGTGGAAGAGAGGTCATTATTCAGCAGGATTCAGGAATGAGATGCAATTATGGGGCCTGAGCAAGGGGGTAGATGATATCTCTTCCAGAGGCCGTGAGCATAGAAGGCTGCTTGTCTGCACTTGGGGGCTACTGATTGGATGTGACCTGTGTGTCTTCCAAGTGACTTATTGGGTACTCTCTCTGTCTGTTTATTTAGAAAGAAACCATTGTATGGCATGGTCCTAACAAGACAGAGCAACTGCTGCCCTTGATGTGAGGAATTTTCTGGGTGCATACACACACATACACATGTACACACACACACACACACACACACACACACACACACACACACACACACGCACATTCCCCTCCAAGACCTCCTGCCTCATGCCAGGGGAAATCCTCAGAGGTTTGGGCAGAATACTCTTAAGCTGGTTGGAGGATCTGCACACATCAGTCCCTCCTTAGCACTGGGGACAGGGTGTATTCAGAAACTGCACTGGAATGCAGGTGAGGTGCCTGGGTCTCATATGTGCTTTCTTTGGCCTAATCTGCTTAATTGAGACCCGCTCTCTGGCTGGCCACCAGCATTCACAGTGCATGTGGCCACCAGACTGACTTACCTCTGTTTCTTTTGACTGAGTGATGCCATACTTCCCACCCCAAACTCCTGCCCTTGAAGGGTGGGGTGTTCAACCAACTTGCCTGAAAATGAATAGAAATTTGTAGTGCATAAAGATAAGGGGTAGGTGTGTCTGCTTCTGCGTGGATCCCTATGACCCACGGCAATGTGTTCACAAAACACTCCTTGGAAAAGGAGATCAGTAACTGGAAGGCACTGTTTCTCACTTACCAGAAAGACCCAAACTTACATTCAACTACTGAGCGGTTCCAGGGTTCTGGTAGCCTTGGGGACTGCAGACAAAGATCCCCAAGACCCTAATTAACATGAGAGAGAGAGAGAGAGAGAGAGAGAGAGAGAGAGAGAGAGAGAGAGATGTGGACAAAGAACTGCCTCAAGATAGCACTGAAGTAGATCTATGACAGAACTATAAGCAATAAGCTGAAAGACAGGACTCAGCTTGTACCGGAAGGCAGGAAAGTGGGGTCTGGAAGGAGCCACTTGGACCTGGAAACGCTGTGAAGAACATGCATGTGCATAGACACAGGCCTGCTGTGCTCACTCCCTAGATGAGAAATTGAATTTAATTCATGTGTATTAAACATTCATATATTCCAACTTGTGTGCCCACACATATGCTGATCATGGAAATCTTGTTGCCAGCAAGTAACAGAAATGGTGAGTAGAGGCAGTGGGCTATATCCATAAAACTATTATTGTAACATAGTCTTAGAAAGCTCATTCTATTTCATTATTAGATATTGTTGTTAATCACTTACTGGGGCCAATGTACAAGGTACACTAAACTTGATTATGTATATATTTACATAGGGAGATACCTGTTTAAGAAGTTTAGTGCCAACGAAGGTTGCAGACATCTATGGAGGTCTTGAAACATATCCCTTGGCAGTTAAGAGTATGTGGGTGAGATCAAGAGGCAGAGAATGGAGGGAGGGGGAGAGAGGGTAATGGAGACTGTGGCCTTTCTTTAGGCTACACACTGGCTTCTTTTACCACATTGCTGCAAAGCTGACTTGCTTTACTTTCAAGAAGAGTGGGAACAGGGTACCCTCTCCAGCAGACCACAGCTGGGCCTGTGGTCTGCACAGCTAGCAGAAGGCAGCCTGCAGGCAGAGCCTGACATCCCTCCTTCGAATCCTAGTACATCCAGCCACAGGACCTGACCCTGTACACCAAACTGGAACACAACATGATGCACCCAACATTTGGGTAGATTTTCAGAACGTTCTTACCATGGTGCTGAGGTGTCGTTAATACTAGATTGAAGACTCCTGTGACCCTGTCTGGCTGGTCTTAAAATAGGATCTAAAAGGATCAACCCATCCACAAGTAATAGAACCAAATTCCAAAAATTTTAAAGAAGGCAAAATTTTCTCAGCCCTCACCAAGGTTAAAGTCACACTGATTAGCGTCTGCTCAAAGATTACAAGGTGTAAAGTGTGGCCAGATGACTGTGAGTTAGCTGTGTGGGGAAAGGACCCACACTGCAAGCATAGGAACCTGGGATTGAGCAGCCAGAACCCACATAGACCTGGGCAGGCCTGTGACGATCCACAGCTAGATGAGAAGTGAAACCAGGAGAACTCGTGGGAGTTTACCTGCCTGCACAACAACAAAGCAACAGAGACCCTTCTTCTGACCTGCAAATGTGCACACACGGGAACATGCACACCACACACACAAACACACGTGATTGGGGTGGGGGAGACTATCAGGCATGCAAAGAAGCAGGAAAATATGAAGCTTAATGTGGAGAAAAAAAATCAATCTTACAGATTAGACTTTACAAAAAGATTAGAGATCTTTTAAATTTTTCATTAAATAAACAATTTCTTAGATTAGCATGTAAATAATTAGCTTAATTACATCATTTGCACATCCATGTGTGGTTATATTTGGGCTCATTTGTTTCCTTTCCCCATGTTCCCTCCCCCATATCCCCTCTCCTACCTGGCCCATTCCTATTTTTCTCTGGGATAGTCCCCCCCTCTGCTTTCTTATCACATGTTCAATTCCCATCCCTTCCACAACTTAAGATCTCTCCCTACTCTCTCAATCCCTTCCTAGCCTACCCACAAATGCACATACATATATATATACACATAAAAAAATTAAGTCTATGTTCTGCATGTGAACCAAAACGTGCAGTGTTTTGTCTTCCCTAGTCTGGTGTATTATACTTTCCGCAATAACTTATAATTCTATCCCTTTACCTGTAAACATCATAGTTTTATTTTCCTTGTGACTGTATAAAATTTCAACATTAAGCGACACATTTTCTCTGTCCATTCCTCTGCTGATGGACAGTTAGGCTGCTCCCATTTCTGACTGTTGTGACCAGTGTCACAATGAACAAGGGTGGACAAGTATCTCTGTGGTATGCTGAGATACACATGTACACCCAAACATGGTGTGAATGGGTCATAGGGTAGATTTTTTTCTAGTTTCTGGAAGAATCTACATATTGATTTCCATGAAAGTTACACAAGTGTACATTTCTATCACTAAGGGGTGAGTTCCTCTTTCCTGTATCCACCAGTATTCCTTGTCATTTTCTTGATTGTCATCATTCTGACTGGGATGAGATGGCATCTCAAAGCAGTTTTCATTTATATTCCATGATGGAGAAGGATGTTGAAAACTTTCAAATATTTATTGGCTCAAAACCCATTCAAATAATACTCAAAAACTATTTCTGGTTTTGAGAGCTGTGACTCAGTTTCTTAGCCCACTTACTGATTGGACTTGTTTTTCGGTGTTTGATTTTTTTTTTTTTGGTTTTTCGAAACAGGGTTTCTCTGTGTATCCTTGGCTGTCCTGGACTCACTTTGTAGAGGTGTTTGATTTTTATACCCTGCATGTTTGTCCCTGGTCTGATGGTGAAGGATTTCTCTACTCTGTAAGCTGTCTCTTCACTCTGATGGCCCTTTCTCTGCCAACACTGTCAAGTCTCTTTCTAGCTCCTGTGCTACTGGAGCCTTGGGAAGAAGAAGATCCTGGCCTGGGTCTATTTCCCTAACAGTTTAAAAAATTTCAGGTTATATATTAAGGTGTTAATCTGTTTTTAATTGATTTTTATTCAGGAATTATAACAAACACCAACAATTTCTTAACTATTAATCCTATAAATTCTTACAACCCCTTTAACCTATCCACTAAACCTATTGATAATTATAACAACTACTTTCATAACCTTTTAGAATGATACAGTCTCTGGGGCAGGTCCTCAGTCGTCAGGAACACAGTCTTTGTTGTAGATTCTTTAACGCACTTAGCAGTCCTTTTTCTGGATCTCTCAGATGCAGGTTCGTCAGGGTAAGTTGGTTATTGCAGTCTCACCTTAAATAAGGCTTCATGCTTTCTTTTCTGTGGGAGTCTCCAGCCGTCTGCAGGCCAACTTACTTCTTTTGAATCAGGAACTCAGCTGCTCTGCCTCAGTCCTTAAAGCCAGGCACAGTTTCCCCTAGGCCACTGATCGGACAGATCAAACCCCTCCAGGCAAAAGCTGAGCCACAGGGTCCAGTCCTTGACCTTTTGGTGTCTTGCTCAGGCTTTCTTTGCTCACCAGCTTCTTTCTGCTTCAGGGAGAGAGCTGGCCATCAATGGCCAGCCCTTTTTTCAGCAGGACTCTTGGAGCTCTCTAGCATCAGGGGCCTCTTCTCTTTATCTGGGCTCCACGCACTGTCCTCAAATAGGAGGAACTCTGTTTCAGCTTAATTTGGGCTCCGCCCACTTAGCAGCTGAAAATAATGCCAGGCCAGATACTTTGTTTCTTCAAGTCTATTGAGTCTTTCCTGTTTTCCAGACTTCAAACTTGTTTTTCAGTCTATTGAGTCTTTCCTGTTTTTCCTGACTTCAACCTTGTTTTTCAGTCTATTGAGTCTTTCCTGTTTTTGCTGACTTCATGCTGATAATGCTCTTCAGGCCCTGAATTAAGAGACAGTATCAGAAACTCCTATATATTTTCTAAATCTAATTTATCTAACCCCTACAAGGAATGGATCAAACTTCATTTTTCCACATGTGAAAGCCAGTTTCTCCAGTACATCTGTGGTGTAGTTAACTCTGAGATTGAAGAAACGCCTTTTCTCAAACGTATGTTTTTGTCAACATTGTTAAAGAGCAGGTGACTACAGCTGTGGGGTTATTTTCTGGGTCTTCTCTTTTATTTTATGGTTTTACATGCCTGTGTTTCTGCCAGTGCCATGCTGATTTTGTTGCTCTGGCTCTGTAGTGTAGTTAGTTGCCATGTCTCCAGCATTGGTCCCTCTGCTAGGGGTTGTCTTGGCCTTGGTAATCTTATTTGCTTCCTTGTGACTTTAGGACTGTTATTCTGATATTTCTGTCATTGTGGGTGAGTTGGTACTTTTTTCTCTTATGAGTTTTAATATTTTTATTTCCTCTCTGTTTTTGATATCTTGACAAATGTCATGGGGAAGTTCTTTTCTGTTTTTCATTTTGACTTCTTTATGCTGCTTGTGTTTGCATGACTTTTTCCCCCTCTATGCTTGGGGAATTTTCTGCCAGAATTTAATTGGCTAGGCTCTCAGTGCTTTCATTGTCTATCTCTGCTCAGCTATTCTGGAGGCTCGTAAGTCTGGTCTTTTGATCTCATCCCAGAGCTCTTGGACACTACGGCCATGCCCACTTTGTCCTTGCTACCGTTTGAATATAGTATTCTGTCAACCTAGTTCTCCACCACCAATATCCTCTCTCATGAAGGCCCACTGGTGCTGTCTTCCCTGTGCATTTTATTCGATTCGCTGTGCATTGTTTGTTCTCTAACATTTCCAACAGTCCCATGTGTCCTCTATTTGCTAACTCTCCTCTCCGGGTCCTGGACAGAATTCACCTGCTTTTGTATGTTCTTTCAGGTCCATGGACATTTCACCAGTTAGTTTTTGAAGTATTGTTCTGGCCTTGTACCCATGTCAGCATGTTTGAATTTGGTAGTTGAGGATCTTTTAAGGGAGTCAACCAAAGGCAATAGCAATAGTCTATAAAGTTTGGGGAGCCCCTTGGGCAACAGTGGCCAGGACCTCAGAAGACAGCTCCTTGTGCCTGATGTTGGGGTTTCATTAGATGGTCTGTGATTCTTGGGAGGGGAACATTGTCAGCTCAGACGGATAAATTTCTTTTAAACTATGTATGTATATTATCACTGGCACCATCAGGGACAAGGAAAATAACACCAGATGAAATTGTGAATCTACACAAGGGGCGAGAGAGTTAGTAGTCATATAACTATATGATAAATATATTTTCTTACAATTTATTCTTAAATCTCACTGTTTAAACAAAAATTATTTTTAAATTATGTGAGGTTTATAGCATGTAATAACAAAATGAATTGGCACCAAACTACCTTCTAAATATTTACGTTCGCACCCAGTGACAAATGCTACTCTCAGCCTTACTCGGGAAGTTGCTCTTTGCAGTAAATGGTGGCAATTGCAGAGTTCATGGATGCTCGGGGTGATTGAGAATAGGTGACATTTCAGGCCCACCCTTGAGGAAGATATTAATACCATGCTCCATAAGGCTTAGGGGACAACAGAGAAGAGGGAACAGAAAGAATATAAGAAGCAGACTATAGAGAGAAGGGTTACAAAGTGCTGATTTCTGGGCATGACACAGTCATTGCAAACATGATCTCACAGCAGCTGTGGTTGCCTGCACAGGATTGGACCTGTCAACAGTCGACCATGATCTGGGAGGGGCTTATACATCACTACCTCTTCCTGCTGAACTACAGCTACTGGTAGATTCTGGGAGAAGGGCAGTCAGTTGCACACCCACTGGTAAACCACCAGGCTCCAGTAGATAGTTCCAAACCTGTGATCAGCAAACAAAAGAACATGAGTGTGATAAAGGGAACTGGGAAGTATGGGAAAGGAAGAGGAAAGAGTTGGAGAGAGATAAGAGAGCGGGAGGGAGAGCGCCAGCAGGATGCATTCTATGCATCCATGAAAGGGTATGATGCAATAGCATGACTGTGGAAGGATAAAAATGTAGCTTGATAAAGTTCTTATGTTGCAAGTAGTAAGTGTACTGGTAAGTAGACTGTGGTGAGTTAGATATAAACTATAACCTGTAGCCAACCACCCACTTTACAAAGTAAAGTTTTTAAGGTAATACACTAACAAAGAAAACAGTGGAAGGAAAGTCTACTCAGTACAAAATGGAATGTTAGGGAGATTTTTGTTTTGGTTTCTAAAAGATAAGTAATATGGCAAACAGGAATCACCTCCCAAGGTGGTAACTTTAAACTTCACCCACACTAACAACCAAACTGAATGTAAAAAACTGAGACACCCTAGTATGAAAAGGTAAAGCTCTTGGAGAGCTTGGGGTGCAGGTCAGTGGTAGAACATTTGTCTCACCTGTGTGAGACCCTGGCTTCCATCTCCAGCACCACAGAAACAGAACAAGATCTCAAAATATAAGCTGGAATAAAACGTGAGGCTCAAGTCAATGACAACATAAAACACAGACTTGTGTGTGATATAAATCCGATGTGTGATGCAAATGTAAAGATACATCAATTAAAGAGAAATATGAGGGGAACAGATATGATTTACCACACTAACACTACTGAATCTGCAAGCTTCAAAGACACAAATGAAGTGTCACAAATGGAAATACAAACAGTAACTAATAGAAATTCACGATAACACAAAAGATTTGACCAACGCTGTCAACATAGGCTCATTGACACAGGCCATTCAATGGCATCAGGAAACACATTTTATAACAACATGGACTCTACTGTAGGCAGAAGTCGAAGAATGAGAGGCACACCAGGCATCGTCTCTGACTGAAATGAAGCCAAACTGAGAACAATAAAATATTATCTGGAAGGGAAAGGACAGAAACTTAATGTCATATCATATGAGATATAAATAATGAAATAATTTACAACCAGATTGTAAGTTATTAATGAAATATTTAGAAAGAATAAAATGTGCTTATAGAAATAGAATAACTGTTTGGAAGAACAGATTCAGTGTTTAAATAAAATATTCCCTCAAAGGTATTTAGAAGTGAATGGCTTTACTGTGGCTCCAGCCAAGTATTTAAAGAAAAACTAATTCTCATAATAAAGACATTATTCCAGCTTGAGGAGAGGGAACCTAAAGAGTCTAATGTGCAGAATGTATGGTTCGTTTTTGGGATTCCATAACAGGCAAAGCCAGAAAAAGGGAAACATAAGTAGGAAGACATTTCACCCAGAAGGGAGCACATGGATGACTCATGGAGAGCTTTCCAGTCTCCCTGTGCAGGACAGTGGACCCTAAGCCAGTGAGACTCCATTTCTCACACCCCATATAAACAAGCATTTCAAAAGCCAGAAAATAGAAAGTGTTGGTGAGAAAGACCCACGTAGTATTAGTAGGAATTCAACATGGTTCATCTATGTTTACAGTAGTCTAAAGTGGGTGCTGGAGAGGTTGCTCAGAGGTTAGAAGCAAGACTGCTCTTGCAGGGGACTCGGGTTCAAGTCCCGGTACCCACATGATGGTTCACAGTCATCTACAACTCTAGAGCCAGGGGATCTGGCACCTTCTTCTGGCCTCCACAGGCACTACATGTATGCAGTGTGCACACATACAAGCAGGCAAAACACAGAAGCATAAAACAACACTTTCAAATTTTAAGAAAAAGTCCAAACCAAGTATTCACAAAGGGCATAAGAACACACAAATACCCTGCAACTTACACATTCTAAACGTATGTGCCATAGAAATCCCTTGCTTTTAATTTTTTAAGTTTATCATTACTGAGTTTGCGCACGTGGCAGGTTCTCTCCTTCCTCTTTCATGTAGGTTCTGGGGAATGAACTCAGGTTGCCAGGTTTGCAACTAAGCTTTATTTGCTGAGGTTGTCTCTTTGACCCCAGGGAATTTCTTATGCATGTTCAACAGAAATTGCACTGAGAATTTTGTAGCTGCTGGTTTATTCAAAGTAGCAACCAATCTATAACTATCACACACATGCATCAACAGTCACTGGACAGGCAAATGGTGTCACCAGGTAGGTCACTGCAAGACACCGAAAAGTTAGTGTATCCCAATCCCCAGTGGAGAAGCATGGAAAATGTCATGTTAAAAAGGAAGGAAGACATCACTGCAGGATCTGTCTTACTGATTTATTGACACATTTTACAGCCAAAGAGTGAAAGTAAGCAATTTTCTTAAAAGGCAAGGTGGACTGCTGACCTTGAAGGAGAGAAGAGCAGGTAAGGGTGGTGCCTGAGCTGGGGCTTGCCAGTTCTTTCCACAGAGTTTGCATCGGGGGCTTCTGTTTTGAGTATTTAACTCCACCACACCAACAAGGAAACACAGGCAACATGCAAACACTAGCCATGGCTGTGTACCGATCAAGTGTTATTTACAAAAACAAGCTAGAGACTGGACTTGGCCTTTGGCCTATGAATTTCCTGACACTTAATACAACATATTATCCATTTTTTATGAGTGTTCAATAATTAATCACTTAAAGAGTATACATGTATCCATATGTTCACACACATATACATTATTGTACATGCTGTTTTTCAAAGCAAAAACTCTAAAACATATTATTAGATTACTTAAATCAATGCTTAGTGTATATATTAAATTCCCCAAGAGTACCTGTTCAAAGCCACCACTGTAAAGCAGGGAAGGTAGGAATCAAATTCAACACTATCCAGCCTTGGAACACAGCAAGCATCCATAACTATTAACACTCTTAAGTTCTTGTTTCTCAGTGACCCTGGTATCAACCGCCTTTCTTTCCAGTAAATTCTTTGATCCCCACACTCTGCTTGCATATCCCTGTCACCCCTCTGTGCAGGGGTTGTCACCTGACCTCACCAGCTGCTTTGGGACACCTTGGTGTGACATATGAAGTTGGACGGCTTCAAGTCAGTCTGAGACACCAATATACCGTGGTGTCCCCTTGAACAAACTGCTCACATTCTCTGGGTCTGTCTTCTCATCTGATAGTTGGGTATAGGATGTGACTGTAGAGACAACTCAGACTTGTAGCCAGGTAATTAATTTAACACATGTAGTTGTTACATGTTGGTTTTAGTTATTGCTTTTATCAACAGATTAAGTTGACTGCATTATTTTCAAATGTTTAATGTTGTTGCTTTCACTCTAGAGATATTCCCTCTTAGAAACTGTGACCTCTGTTGAAAATTTGAGATATAACCTAGAATAATTTGAGCTTTATTTTCATGAGTGTGTTGCTCTGTTCCCTGCCCTCTTCATTTCTTATTTTTCTATTATTGTTCAGCACAAGTATGATAAAAATTACCCACATCTGTTATTTATCTTTCTGCCTGGGGCAAGGCAAATGTGTATAGTTCCCCTACAGATAACAGGAACCATATGGAGCCAATGGAATTATATATATTATCAGTTTACAAATTTGGATTTTTCTAAAGATTGTCCACAGGCTGTCCTGGGGTCTTGGGTGTAAGAGTTTGCTCTGGCATGTTTATGCTCAGTAAAGCATTGGTGTGAAACACACTTGCAGCCAGTGCCTCCTCAAGTGAGTTACACTGGGTTCTCAGACTTTACACCTTAGCATTGCCCTGCAGTCTTTAAAAAACCCCAGTGCCCAGGCTATACCCCACCCAATTAAGTGCAACCAGTGGCATCAGGATTTTTTGTTTGTTTGTTTGTTTTTGATTTCTCACCCTTCCAGATAATACTATTGTTCAGGCAAGCTCCACCAAAATCTTCAGAATTTAAAAAAAAAAAGATTCAATTGTTTGGCCACTGCAAAGGAAATTCAGTGATTCTGTGGTCTAATTCCATCCTACATATGTCTGATAAAAGCTTTATCTTACCCAAATTCCAATTAACCCTAAAGTAATGTCCCTCAAGAGTATGGTTAGAAACATAAACATAGATTTGATCATGCCCAGAGAATTCAATCTTGTCTATCAGAGAAGGGGGGGGGGGGGGCTCAATCCATTCATCCAATTTTCAACTCAATTGCTATTCATTCAACAAGTTCCGTCCTGGACTTAACACAAGCTTTCTATCTGTCACCCTTAATCACATGCAGTTGGCCTTCAAACAGAGACCACAAAGTGACCCAGGAGTTACGTTCCAGACACCAGCTGCCTCTAATTCAGCACCCTAGAGGGAGCTGAGCCCAACAGTGGGTCACTTTTCAGAGGATGGCCCTGTGGACGCCTCTCTGAGGACAGTCTGCTTTGATCTCCAGTGGGCATTTTCACCCTTGTGGAGACCTCTGGGGCCATAGTTTCTGACAATGGTCTCAGTGTCTACAAAACGTTTTCTCAAGCTGTCTCTCATTGCAGAGGAACAATGAAGTATTTGAAATCTGACCTACAGTTTCATTGCCTTCCAAAGTCAGGTTCTTCATCCTGCAGTTTTGAAAATGTATTTATTTTTAAAGTTTTCATACAAGTATATATTGAGCATATTCTTCCATAGCCCCATCCTTCCTTTTCTCACCACTGTCCCCCCTTTCATTAACCCCCTTTGACTCCCTGAACAATATTTCTTCAATTAATATTCCTTGTAAAATTAATTTTTCATTCTTTGAGAATTTCATATGTGTATACGATGCGATGTGATTATATCCAACTTCCATTTCCCTCTTCCCTCCCTCTATATCTTCCCAACACCTCCACCTCCTAAGCCTATGTCTTAGTTTATATTTTGATAGCCCACTAAGTTTAGTGCTGTTCACAATGTACATGGGTGTGAGACCATCCACTGGAGCATGGGAAATCCACCAGGGGCCACATCCTTAAAGAACGATTCTCATTGCCTCAGCAGCTGCCAACTTCCAACAGCTCATCGGTGTGGAATGGGCCTGACCACCATCTAGCCATCTGTGCCACAGTTTTGGAAGCCTTGCTCTTGGGCAGGTCATGTGAAGATAACCACAGCTCCTACGAGTTGAGGAGAGCCACAGCCGTAGCATTCCATGGCCCTCCCCCATCATCCAGCCCTTGCATTCCTGTGCTTCCTCTCCCAAAATGCTCCTTTAGCTTTGGTGGCAGGGAGGGGAACATAGACTTCCCATTTAGGATTGATCATTCAAACTCACTCATTCTCAGCCATTTGTCCAGTACTTGCTGCCCGCTGGAGAAAGACACTTCTCTAACCCATTCGGTAGCTAATCTTGGTTGTCACCTTGACACACCTGAAACAGTTACCTGTTTACAGGTACAAGTTTCCCACACTTAAAAAAACAAAAAGTCCTATTTGGCCTCTTTTCTCTGATGTGCACAGCCACAACACTTTGTTCTCATAGACAACCTTTATTCAGGTCTGTCAAGCACTTCAGCAGGTTAGACAGTTCTAATAATTTCCCCAGGTCACTCAAGTCTCATCATCACAGGAGCCTGAGGGCTTTCTGGCACACTGTGCCCACTCAGACGGCCTTCTGCTTCGTCCTCCCATTTTCCACGTGAGCTAGTGAGCTGAGAGCCATGACCCTCTAATGCCCTTCTGGGAAGCCCTTCTCTGCAGAGCTGGGCTTCTGACAGGAGGCTTCTTCTTCCTCTTCTTTCTCCTCTTCCTCTTCTTTTTCTTTGTCCGCCTCTTTCTTCTTTTCTTTATTTTTTTGAGGGGAGGTGTACGCGGCTTTCTCCTTTCAAGCTCAAATCTCTTTAGCAATTTTAATGATGATGATGAGCTTTATAATTACAAGGATTCAGCTGCTCCATCAGCAAAGGGTGTACATTAGGGTCTCAGTGTGTTTATCTCCAAAGAAGCTGTGACAATGGGGACTGTCACAAAAATCACCACAGTGTGTACCCGAAGTCACAGCTCTGGGGAGGATGAGCAAGTGGGAAGTTTCTAAGTTAAGAGGTTCAGACCAGCTTGGATGACACTCCAAGACATCAGATATAAAGAAGTAGATAAGTAAGAAAGTGGAGAGCCCAGGAGACAACATATCTAAGATACTTAGGACACAGCCTGGAACATGGGATGTGGTCACTGGAACCCATTGTTGTTAGTAATCCCTGAGTTGTTTGGATTTGGTAATCTCATTCCCAAGATTACACGGTTGGGAGACAGCAGGAGCTTTTTCACACTCTGTTTTTTGCACATACTTGTTCACACATTCTCTCTGCTGGCTTCTCTGAGCCCCATGATCACAGGGACTGTTTGTTTGACCTTGCTTTCAGCACCCACCATATGGCCTTACGTGTTGGCTGCATCTGGAGGAACTGTCCTGACTCACAGCTAAGTTTTCAGTCCTTCCTCCAGTAGACAATCATCCACAGAAATTATTGAATAAAGGACAGGCTCTGTCTCAATGTCCTTTTCCATGGACAGACCTAAAATCTAGCAAATTGAGTCAAAAGACCAAAAAAGTTGGTGGGCTCTGTCAGGGAAGGAGAAAAATGGCTTGGAAGCCAGAGAGAAGATCCAGTTGTGCCCATACAATGGTCTGTTTACTGCTGTTTCCTTTTTAGTGACATTGCAACAACTTTAAGATGGTAACCTTATGTGGTGAGGAGACCCTTAAAACCTCTGTGTGGGACTTAATGGCCCTGGTGACAGCTCTTATTTTCTTCCTCGCCATGAACAAGTGAGACCCCTGAAATGTACTGGATGGCAAGTGCTTGCTGGGTTCTGTGCCTGTCATCTCTAGATTGTCACATGGTTCTGGAAGCAGTGACACTTTTCATTACAGCTAAGAGACTATTTACATTAATTAGTAGCTTAAACATTAATTGCTTCGTAAGAAGAAAATGAAAAGAAGCAGATGAGGTCTCACTCAGCAAATCTGCAATAGATTTAAGATGGCTGCAAACTGTCCAGGTGCCATAAACAAGGCATCAAGTAGCTGCTAACGAAGCCCCTGAGTAGCTAAATGTGAACAGATCACAAGTGTTATCACTGACGTGTAGAGAGAGAAATTAAACAGAACCCTCGGACAGTCTGTGCATGGCTCAGGAACAGGACAAAGATGTCATCCCAACACTACCCCCAAAAAGTAAGCAATAATAATAATGACTCAAGGATGAGGGGTGGGGAGGGGTGGATATTGGTTAAGATCTGAGGCCAGGGCATTCCAGAAATAAATAAATAAGTAAATAAGTAAATAAATAAATAAATAGGAAAGAAGGTGAAGAGAAAACAGATAATTTTCAGATTCTCATGTTAAGCCAAGGCAACGTGTCATTTACAGTGTGTAAGATCTAACACAATTGCCTACAAAATGAGTCCCAGACAGACATTAGGTAAGACCTGAAGGTCACTGTGACTCAGCACAGTCATTACAGAGCCCATGCCTTGGCATGTTACTGCTCTGTTCTTTTTAGAGTAGGTGTGCAGGATGTGGTGTTTGGAATTAATACTTCATGCCATGAACTGCAAAGTCCAAAGACAAGTGAGGAGCCTCTGTGCAGAGGGAAGAAATGAACCCATAGGTGCCCAAGAATTCCTCCATCCATAAATGAGGCAGTCTGTGTTTTCAGATTAGATTAAGTCTCCTGCTACCCTTTAACCTAGTCCCTCAGATTCAAGTCTGATACCTCTCCACAAGCCTAACACAGTTCAAATTCCTATTGAAAATGAACCAGACATCTAAAGCCCCATGAGCAGTGTGTGATTGAGTGTCACATTGGTGAGCAGGTCACCTAGACTCTAGAAATACCTTCTGTCCTTCATGGTTGGCCAGAGGGGTAGTCTGGGTTTGAAGGTGGAGATGGAGTTGAGCCATGTGAGTCATCATATTTGAAAAGCTTTTCCTACTGCATGTAGGTGTCTGTTTGGGAATTCTCTGTCACAAGGAATGATAGGTAGGATAAGTTTTAAAAAGCAAACATCAAAGCACCCTCTAGAAGTTTCTATTGGGTCTAAATATGGAGTTTTGTGGGCCACTAACGCTTCAGAGGCAGGAAGCCTTGGTGTGGCATTTCAGCCTTGCACTTCCTGTCAGCTGTAAAGGGACGGCTCTCCACTCTACTCCTTGTTTGTTGAAGACATGCCAGCCAACTGGCCTGCAGAGGGTTTGTAGGCAAGGTTGAGTCAGCACACGGGCAGTGTGTGGTAGGCACAGGTGGCCATCTTGAGTTTTCCTAAATTCTTGTCTAGACCGACACACCTCTGCCCATCAGATCGAAACTGAGGAGCAGACTAATCCAGGCCTCTGTGGTCCAGCCTGTGAGTGGAGATGAGTGAAGAGATCTGAAGATGCCTCTCAAAAGCAGGGAGCATCACACATGTCCTCAGGATGTCACAGGTCAGATCCCTGCACTATGCCTGAGGAACACGGTTGCCCAAAGTGTCTGGTGATTAAGCAAATATATAGACACTTCTACAACTTCTTGGGGCCAGGTTTGGAGAGAGAGAGTTGGGAATGGTGTTGTATATTTTAATCAAAGGTTCAGATTAATCCAGATCCAATTAGAACCACTTCCCAAAGATGTCAAAGGAAAAGAAGCAACAACAACAAAAAAAAGAAACAAACAAACTGGAAAAAACATCTCCAGCAGCCAGTACATGGTTCTCAGGGCATTTCTTTTGTCCACTTCCTCTTGCTCTCTCTTGTTTTCATCCTCAGCCTCTGCAGGAAAGCCTTGGGAGATCTTGGGTGATCACAGGGTGAGATGCAGCTCCTTCTGAAATCCAGAGAACAGCTGGTTTTTTACTCTGCAGCAAACAGGGGTGTCATTTACTTCTCCAGGCATTTCTGCACCGTAGAAATAACTGGGTCTACCCAATGAATATTTCTATGCACAGGCTTCTTCTTTTTTTTTTTTTTCCCACAGACTTCTAACTTAATAAGGAACGGCTGGGTACTGTAACTTTTTGGCAGAGAGAGAGAAAAAAAAAGAGAGAAGGGAGTGAAAGAGCCAGAGGGAGGGGAAGAGGGAAGGAGGGGGTTCTTTTTCAAGACTGAATTGTTTGCACTCTTTGTCTGGCTGGTGCCACCTGACCCCCTGGGAAGGATAGGGTTTCTCCACATCCATCACGCCTACAGAGGGCTGTGTCAAGAGCCCTGAGGCCCTCCCCCCTGCCCATCTATGACTGATGAGTCACTACACTGTGCCCTGAGACACCCAGGCTGGGACAGAGAAGGTGCATCCCAGCCTCACTCACTACTCAGGACTCTGTTGCTTTTGTGAGCACACCCCTCCCTCATCTCTGCATCTGTGACCTCTGGTCTCATTGCTGTGGAGACCTTCCTAGAGTGTGTGTGTCAGGGGCTGCTTTTCCGAAAATGTTGCCTGTAACCATTAGCTTTCAGATGTGAGGAAAAAGGACGTGCCTGTAATAAACTTAAGCACCACAATTAACGCATCAGGATCTCAAAGAGCATTTTGCAACGTGAGCTTGGGGGAGGCAGATGTCAGGCCTGACATGATGTTAATCTGGTATGAGTACAGACATTTCTCCAACCTGGCTCCGCACAGAGCAAAACACTGGACGGCTGGGCTTCTTTTGTTTTGTTGGAGCTCAGTGCCTAGTGTGTTGGCAGAGTTCCAGTCTGATTTATAAACCCTTTGAAGCTCTCCTGCTTATCTGTTGAAGTGAGATTTAGATAAGTTAGTTCCTCTGTGAGTAGAGATCTGGGGGTAAGCAGAATTGCAGCCATTAAACAGGCCTGGAAACTCCCTGTCAGGCACCAAAGCCAGTCCATCTTGGTACTACCTAGAGGAATCCTGAAGGACTGGGAGAACTTGGCCACACTATTTCATCTCTAAGGATCCCAACCCTGAAATTAATAAGGGCGCTCTGTAACCGAACTTTTAAATTATTATTTAACACTTATTTATTTATTACTAAATTCACTTATAACAAACACCAACAATTTCTTAACTATTAATCTTATAAATTCCTACAACCCCTTTAACCTATCCACTAAACCTATTGATAATTATAACAACTACTTTCATAACCTTTTAGAATGATACAGTCTCTGGGGCAGGTCCTCAGTCGTCAGGAACACAGTCTTTGTTGTAGATTCTTTAACGCACTTAGCAGTCCTTCTTCTGGATCTCTCAGATGCAGGTTCGTCAGGGTCGTTGGTTATTGCAGTCTCACCTTAAATAAGGCTTCATGCTTTCTTCTCTGTGGGAGACCCCAGCCGTCTGCAGGCCAACTTACTTCTTTTGAATCAGGAACTCAGCTGCTCTGCCTCAGTCCTTAAAGCCAGGCACAGTTTCCCCTAGGCCACTGATCGGACAGATCAAACCCCTCTAGGCAAAAGCTGAGCCACAGGGTTTAGTCCTTGGCCTTTTGGTGTCTTGCTCAGGCTTTCTTTGCTCACCAGCTTCTTTCTGCTTCTGGGAAATCTGGCCATCAAATGATGGCCAGCACTTTTTTCAGCAGGACTCTTGGAGCTCTCTAGCATCAGGGGCCTCTTCTCCTTCTGGGCTCCATGCACTGTCCTTAAATAGGAGGAACTCTGTTTCAGCTTAATTTGGGCTCCACCCACTTAGCAGCTGAAAACAATGTCAGGCCAGATACTTTGTTTCTTCAAGTCCATTAAGTCTTTCCTGTTTTCCTGACTTCAACCTTGTTTTTCAGTCTATTGAGTCTTTCCTGTTTTTCCTGACTTCAACCTTGTTTTTCAGTCTATTAAGTCTCCTGTTTGTTTCCTGTTTTTAGTCCACATGCTGATAATGCTCTTCATGCCCCGAATTAAGAGACAGTATCAGAAATCCCTATATATTTTCTAAATCTAATTTATCTAACCCCTACAGCACTCTTTACTTCACATCTGGTAAAATGCTGACTGCTGCATGGCCTTCAGTTCTTTCTCTAATTACAACAGTTTGGGAAAGTCCTTTACACACAAACCATGTACCAGGAACTACAAACTAGGGTTGGGCCCCCTACTTCAGTGTACAAAGGTGATGTGAGACAGCAGCAGCCAGAGGGAACTTGTCTTGTCTGAAGGGACACTCATTCTTCCATACCCTGAGGAACACAAGTCTGGCAATTTATTTTCCAAGAAAAGCTGATTACGATGCTTAGGCGAAAGCTTTGAATGTTCGCCTCAGGCTCAGGTACAAACCAAACAACATCTATGCAGAAGGATCTGTCCTATACATAGTACCCAGGTAAGGCCTTAGTAATTCATAGTGTGTTTTTATGTGCTGGGGGATTTCAAAAGTGTGAAATCCCCCTGGGTACTATGTACAGGACAGATCCTTCTGCAGAGCCTTTATACTTCAAGATATATGATCATCAGCCTTCTTCATACAATACAAACACAGCCCTAAACCACAGAGGTGAAGCTCAGGGGATCAAAGTCCTCCTAGCTTGTGTCCTTGTGATGTCTGGAGATAGGGGTGGTGGCAAGCTATTAAACACCTTCCAGGCACTCATACCCCAGAGCGCATTGGCGTAGATTGCTGACACTGCTCGCTGCATTAGAAGGTTCAAATCTATAGGATCACCAGATCCTAAAGAGCAGAGGAAGATGGCAGAGTGTGCCTGGTAGAATTGTCACACTATTCCTATTTCTGAGCTGTTGGCACCATGGACAAGGATTGACAGAGGCTTTGAGGGCTAAGGGTAGCTCCAGACAATTGCCAAGAAGGAAATGGGAGCCACAGTTTTACAAACATGATCTTGTGAAGCTTAACTTTGCCAACATCTTTGTTGTTTTTCTATTGCTGTCATAAAACACCATGACAAGACAACTTATAAAGGAAATGAATTGGGTTTGTAGTTTCAGAAGGTGGGTTTATGAGGGCAGAGTAAATATATGGCAGTGAGTGGCAGCAGCAGCTGGGAGCTCACATCTCCATCCATGAGAAGGAGGAGGAGCTCAAAGTCCACACACTCACAATGACATACTTCCTTCAACAAGGTCATACTTCTAATCCTCCCCAAACAGTTCCACCAACTGGCAACCAAGTATTTAAACATATGAGCCTATGGCAGGCATTTTCATTCAAACCACCACAGCCAACAACCCAAATATGGTGACAAGGGGCCTTTGCAGGCTTCCAACCACCTGATTCTGGACAGATGATACTACACCATGCTAGGAGCTAATACACTTGTTTGTTGTCCACAAGCTGATGGTAATATGTTGCTGCAGTAATAGATTATTAATAAGAACACCATTTGTGGATCCTGAAAACCCTTAGACAGCTGTGTACCTCTAGAGAAGTGCAACCCCTCATTCTTTTTGTTATTGTTTCAGAGGGTGGGTTTTTTGGGTTTTGGTTGTTGGTTGTTTGTTTGTTTGTTTAACTTTTTATTGATTTTTTGTGAGTGCACCCCAGTTCTACCCATCCCCTCATATCTGCCCTTTGTGCTTACAAACTGCCCCCCAAAACACACACATATGCATAAATTAAAACAAAGCATAGAAAAACATCTCATCATGGAAGCTGTAGTGTGTCACAGTATGTCCCATAGTATATGCCACACATCTTCACTTGCAAATGTCCATTGCAATGAGACATTAGTCTGATTCGAGGTCTCTGGCTTCTGTGACTCTGTCCATATTAGATACTCACTGGTACTCCTTTCAGTTATTCTGAGGTTGCCGTGTGTCATGGAGACCCTGCAGCTTTGGGTCAGCAGGACTGGCCCTTTCACTCATTTCAAGCATTTGCAGATGATATGGATTGTGGGTGGGCCAACACAGAGCCCTGGATCTGGGTAGCTAAGCTTGTCAGTGCTCCTGGATCTTCCTTATCCACACCAGCAGGGTGAGCTCTCCAACACTGCTCCAGCTGGGCCACCCAATGTCACCAAAGGCAAGAGGCAGGGTAAGCCCTCATGCCCTCCAGGCCAGGTGATGGGTACCTATGTCTCCAGAGCCAGCTCCACTGAGCTGCCCAGGCAAGATATGGAGCCCACTCTCCCAAGTGCTGAAGCCTATGAGGGGCTGGGACAGCTCTCCTGCTCTCACACACACTTGGGGCTGGCTCACCCACACCTTCACCATCAGGGCCAGCTCCACTGTGTTGCCCAGGCTAGGTGCAGGACCTCCATCCTGAGTGCTGCAGTCAGTGAAGGGGGCAGGACTTGTTCATACATTCTCATGACCCCAGGACCAGCTCTCCTGACTGCTGCAGGTGGTGCAGGGCAACAGGGACATGGACAGGGGAAGACATTACCCCTGCACCCACACCACCTCATAGCAAACAGCAACTCCCCAGTTTTAACACAGAGCACCCATGACCCATTCACTGCATGAAACTCATGTCCCTGTTGGCCCCATACTCTGACATGTCGACTGAAGTTTCTGAAAGTAAGGATCAAGTAGTCATTTTCACCTCTTTCTGAATATTTTAGAGAAGTCTTGTTTGTTTGTTTCCTTTTCTGCCAAGGGGATGTCTAGAGCCCATTTCAGAAGGACTTGGCAGTAAACTTGACCAGGGGAGTTATTTCCAGAGGTCTATGGTGGAAATGCTTTGCTTCAGTTCACCTGGGGTGGGGCATTGCTGACTCTAAGATGAAGGAAGCCAACCAGAGAAGCACACAGACCCAGACATCTGGAGCAGGAAATCGGGACAGGTATAAGTGGGTTAGGAGCTACTGGGAAGGACTCGAGATGTTACAAAATCCATCTGCTATGGCCAGCTTGCTTTTCAAGCCCCCAGAGGAGTGGTTGCTCTGACTGAAAGATTTAGGGGATCATGGTCTCTCTGTCCCTACCACAGGATCACCTTTGAGGCAAAGCTTCCAACAAATGCACAGTTGCTGGTATTCCTGGGATTAATTCTCACCTCCCAAAGCATATTGGAGTCTGAAAGGACAGCTGACTAAGCTTGGGTTCATCTCCTGATACTTTTATAGATTCCATAATCCAGGTACAAAGATTCAAAAACACGAGCCCCCATCCCATGCTGTACACACTCAACAAGAGCCCCCACCCCACCTATACACATTTGATCTCAACTGAAGAATCTTCTCACAAATCTAGCCCTCCCTTCGGATCTCAGCCAGCCCTAGCAGTCCCTTGTGGTTGTCTCTTAGAAACACAAACCATCCCCAAATCAAACTTTTTAGCTCACCAATCCCCGGTGGTGGCTTCTCCAGCCAAGGCACCCCTGTAAACCTATTTTAAACTCTTTTAGCAGAGAAAAATATTTGGATCTCTGCCTATTTGTGGAGGCTTAGCATCACATTACATCGTCAGAGCTTCTGTTTTTTTAATATTATGTGTCTGTACTATTTAAACACACATGGAAAGTAGGACTTCTTCCCTAACAAACTAAAGCTGACTGGCGCCAGCTCTGCAGTGGGAACTGGGACCGTTGTGTGAGCTGTTGTCCCCACAAACTGTAGGACACAGTCATCTGGATGTGCAGGGAAGAGCTAGAGTGGAGCCTGAGATGTGAGCCTTCCCTTTGTCTTTCTGGAAAGTTCATTAATTAGAGCACTTACGAAGAGTTTCCACTAATTACTCAAGTGTCACAGCCTGTGTC
Organism: Lophiomys imhausi; assembly: GCA_907164525.1. Lineage (NCBI taxonomy): Eukaryota > Metazoa > Chordata > Mammalia > Rodentia > Muridae > Lophiomys > Lophiomys imhausi. The sequence goes on from CAJQZJ010032727.1 coordinate 3,542,595, forward strand.
TCACAGTGGACTGTAGCGCTAGCCTCTGGACACTGAAATGTTATTTCCCTTTTATTTGTGGAGGCTCTCTTTTTAATTAGAAAGGTTTTTCTTTTCTGTAATCTTTTCTTAAGTTTTGTCTTATTAACTGTGTTATTTTTATGAAGAGATACCATGACCAAGGCAACTCTCATAAATGAAAACATTTAATTTGTGGTTTCCTTACTTTGTTCCAAGTTTAGTCAGTTATCATGGCTAGGAGCATGGCAGGGAGCATGGTGGGAGCATGGCAGGGAGCATGGTGGGAGCATGATGGGAGCATGGTGGGAGAATGACAGGGAGCATGGTGGCATTCATGGCCCTGGAGCTATAACTAAGAGCTACATCCTGATCCTCAAGATGAAGAGAGAGAGATTGGGCCTGGCACTTTTGAAACCTCAAAGTCCATCCCCAGTGACACACCTCCTCAAACAAGGCCATACCTCCTAATTCTTCTAATCCTTCTCAAATAGTGCCATTCCTTAATGACTAGCACTTAAATATATGAGCTCATGGGAGTCATTGTTATTCAAACCTCCACAAGTTTGAACAGTATTCTTTTATTTTATTTTTTTATGGTTTTTCAAGACAGGGTTTCTCTGTGTATATCCTTGACTGTCCTGGACTCACCTTGTAGACCAGGATGGCCTTGAATTCACAGAGATCCACCTACCTCTGACTCCCAAGTGCTGTGATTTTAAAGGCCTGTACCATCATGCCTGGCTTAAACAGTATTCTTTTTTTTTTTATTTATTTATTGCTTCAGGTTACATCTCCATCATAGTATCCTCTTTCCACTCCTCCCAGTCCCGCCCTCCCACCCTCTACCCCCTAACCCTTCCATTCTACTCCTCTGGAGTGCAGTGTCCCTACATAACAGTCCCCTGCCCCAGTTCAGCAGTCATATGAGGGCCAAGAGCCTCCTCATACACTGGTGCCTACAAGGCAACACCACTTGGGAAAAGTGTCTCATTGACAGGGAAAAAAAGAAAAAGTCTATGTCTATGTTCCCTTCGGTGCGTTGGTTGTACTATAGATATCCTGTACTATATAGCTAAAATACGACTATAAGTGAATAGATGCCATGTGCATCCTTCTGAGTCTGGGTTAGCTCACTCAGGATGAGCTTCCCTAGTTCCATCCATTTGGCTGCAAATTGCATAAGTTCATTGTTTCTGATAGCTGAGTAGTATTCCATTGTGTAGATGTACCACAGTTTTTTAATCCATTCCTCAGTTGAGGGACATCTGGGTTGTTTCCAGTTTCTAGCTATTACAAATAAGACTGCTATGAACATAGATGAGGAAACTTCCTTGTGATTTGGTGAGGAGTCATTTGGATGTATACACAGAAGTGGTATGCCTGGGTCCTGAGGCAGAGCTATTCCAAGTTTTCTAAGATAACGCCAGACTGACCTCCATAGTGGTTGCACAAGCTTGCACTCCCACCAGCAATGGAGGAGCATTCCCCTTTCTCCACACACTCACCAGCATGTGTTGTCATTTGAGCTTTTGATCTTACCCATTCTGACAGGTGTGAGATGGAATCAGAGTCTTCTTGAGTTGCATTTCTCTGATGAGTAAGGGTGCTGAGCATTTCTTCAAGTGTCTCTCAGCCATTAGGGATTCCTCCTTTGTGAATTCTCTGTTTAGCTCTGTTCCCCATTTTTTGGTTGGATTGTTTGGTTTCCTGGCATTTAATTTCTTGAGTTTTTTGTAAATTTTGGATATTAGCCCTCTGTCAGATGTGGGGTTGGTGAAGATTTTTTCCTAATCTGTAGGCAGCTGTTTTGTTTGAATGACAATGTCTTTTGCCTTACAGAAGCTTTTCAGTTTCATGAGGTCTCATTTATTGATTGTTGGTCTTAGGTTCTGAGCAGTTAGTGTTCTGATCAGGAAGTTTTCACCTGTGCCAATGAGTTCAAGGTTAAACAGTATTCTTAACCCATGTATCTAGGCTGTGTGAACACATGTGTTGTCTGATGCTCCATATTTCAAGAAGTCAGGAAAGAGCTGCTGAGAACAGTTTCAACTAATTTCAATTTATTACAAATCTGTTTTATAGGGACTATAGAGATGGATCATCAGTTAAAAGCACTTGCTATTCTTCCAAAGGACTTCGGCTCAACTCCCACTATCTACATGGTGGCTCACAACCACCTGTAACTCTAGTCTCATAGGATCCAACATCCTCCTCAGCCACTAGGCTTGAAAGTGGTTCACAGTCACAAATGCAGGCAAAAGACTCACGATGCATAAAGTTAAAACAAAATGAATATTTTCAAAGGAATCTGTTTTATCTCCAGTGCACATGAATAGTTTCCCAATGATATGGTCTAGGTCTTCCACTCCTAGAAAGGACAAGGTGTTATCCATGTGGACTCCACAGGGAGATAAGAAAATAGACTGAAAGTCTCAGACTCAGTGGAGGCAAGAGAAGGCAAATAATGAAATGATCTGAATTATATTTCCGAGGCCTGTGTGTATCCATGTGTGCGCATGTGCATTTTTGTGTGCATAGGCACATGTAGTCTGTAGCCGTGCATGTGGATACCAGAGGTCAACATCAGCCATCTTTCTTGATCTCTCTCCACATGACTTTTTGGAGACAGGGTCTCTTGTTGGTTGGTCTGGAGCTTGTTGTTTGGGCTCTCCTGGCTCACACCACCTCCCATGTACTCAGAAGGATCTCTATACTGTTCATAATACCTAATATGATGCAAGCATTGCACAGATAGCAATAAACTATTGTAGGGAATAATGACAGGAAGTATTCTGACTATGCCTAGTACAAACATCCTCTGTGTTTAGTGTGTGTGTTCACATGCATGTGCACATGTAAATGTGTATACCAGTGTGCATGCATTCAAGCCCCTGCATGTGTATGTGCCTGCCATGGTATATATGTGGAGGTCAGAGGACCATCTTGGGTGTCAACCTTCATCTTTACCTTATTTTGGGACTACGTTTCTTGGTTGTTTTTCCACTGTACACACAAGACTAACTATTCCACAGCTTCTGGGAATATTCCAGTCTCAACTTCACATCTTCCCATAAAGACCATGGGGTTTATGGAGGCTGGCCTTGTATGTGCAGCTCTTATGTGACTTGTGGGAATTCAAACTCATGTCATCGGTCATGGAGAAAAGCTCTTTTACCCTCTGAGCCATCTCCCAAGCAGCCAAACATTAATTTAAAAAATCTTCTTTATTTATTTTTATCTCATGTGAATGTGCGTGTGCTTGAGTATACACCTCTGCACCACTAATGTTCAAGAGCATAGGGGTCAGAAGAGGTCATTAGATCCCCTGGAACTGGAGTTACAGACAAGTATGAACTGCCATGTAGGTGCTGCCAACTGAACCCTGGATCTCTGCAAGTGTGTTTAACTACTGTGTCATCGCTCCAGTCCATTCAACAGTATTAAATTTTTAGAACTATTTTCAATGCACAGTTGGTTGGATCTAAACCTGCAGATGTGGAGAGCTAGCTGTTCACATGAAGGAATTAATCCCATTAATAAAAAAAAATCTGATCAATTGCAGCATCTTTATATTTTTGGTTGTGAGCCTAGCCTTTAACAGCTGAGCCATCTTTCCAGCCCAGCAGCATTTTTAAAGGAAAATAAGAAAGGATTTCACAATGGGACAGAATTTTTCATTTATGGAAAGAACTGTGTTACATGTGGTGCTGTAACTTGTTGTAAGATGACAGTGAGGTTGGCGCCAGGTATTCTGAACCTGTTGGAAATTAACTGTAGCTCTTTGGTAGAGCAGATAAGGGCTCCACGCTCCCATTCTGCCTTGCTGTAAGCCCCGTCCCAGCACTGATCATTCTTCCTTGAGTTACAGAGACACTGCTCCACCCCCACCCCATCCCTGATGCTCTTCCCTGTACATGAAGAACCAACTGTTTCCACAAGTGCCATGTAACTCTATCCTAAGTGGGTACCCTCTGCCTGCCTGGGGTTCTGTGCCACCTTAGGCCACTGCCTCATGACATCAAATCCCCCTGGTCAAATTCCCACGGCTTCATTAATTAACATTGTGGGGCAGGGGACTGGTGAATGAGTCCTGTTTGAATCCGTTCTGAGATCCATAAACCCAGGTTTAAATAGCAGAAGCAGGGAACACATGGCAGAATGAGGGAATGGATTGTTTGTTTGCTTGTTTGAGTTTCATGACAGGGTTTCATGTACCCCAGACTGGCTTCAAACTTGCTGAGACATCCTTGAATTGTCCTCGTCTTCCTGTCTCTGCCTCTCTAGTGCTGGGATTAGAGGCCACACCACTATGCCCCACATATGTAGCACTGGGGATCTGAACCAGAGCTTCGAGCACGTTAGGCAAGTTCTCTGTCACCTGAGAGACATCACCAACTATCCAAATTGACTTCTGATTTGATGAAGGAATTCTCAGCACTGATGTAGTTTCGGCCACCTAAGCCTTAGTGACCTCAACGAGAAAGATTTAAGGCTTGGCTGACTTTAGATGATGTCACCAACATCTTGAAATGGTTTCTCCCTCTCTGGAATTCAGTTTCCATTACCCTACTGTTGAAGTCATTCTCACCTTTAGTTTTCAGTCAAGTTCTTAGTAATGTGAACTATAATAAACCACCAGAGCCCAAAATCTTCATTTCCAACATGTTCTTATTAATTTTGTCGGACAGAATGACCTTGAGAAAGGACATGAAGAGGTGTTATGACAGGTATTTGATGAGCATGAGTTTGTAGAAAGGAAAAGGTACTTTAGTCTCACAGTGTTGTAGGGATTGGTCTATGATGTGGCAGTCCTTCCATGCCTGCACCTGTGGAGAGATCACACATGGCAAAACCACTCACCCCACAGAAAATATGTGAATGGAAAGAGAATGGGGGCAGGGCCTCAATATCCCCTCAAAGGTACCCTCTCAGGATCAGAAGACTTCTCACTTGACCCACCTCTGCAAACTTCCCACCATCTTCCAATAGTGTCACCGGTTGTGATCCAAGCCTTTAGCACAGGGACCACGGGGTGTACTTTAACCACAGCAAACACAAAGAAAATCTTTCCCCTTACTTACAGAATTTACAAGGTGTGACTGTTTGTTGTCAAAATTGTGTTTGAGTATATGATAGTAGTAAGCAGATACAATATCCTTGAAGCATATGACTTTTTAAAAATGGAGAAATAATTGAAAGAAGAATGTGATCTAAGACAAGAAAGTTATTTTGTTATTAGTTTGAACAGCTTACCACCTGTGCCTGTAGATTCCACACGTGTGGATTCAACCATCGTTATTTGGAAAATATTTAAGAAATGAAATTTCATCTGCACTGAAAAGTAGAAACAAGCTTTTGTGATTATTTCCTGAGTAATTTATTACACAGCCACTTATATGAGTAGGAAATAGAGACAATACAAAGGTTACTCAAGTTTTCAGGGGTGTTTACAGGTCGCATGCAGCTTCTTCGATTTGTCATCTAAGGACTGCAGCACCCTTGCATTTTGTCAACCTGGAGGATTTCTGGCACTAAACCCTGTATACAATATGACTGCCTTCAATGTGATGGTAACCATACAAAATAATATGCAAATTTGTCTCATAAATCGAACCAATAAAATGTGTGGAAAAATGTGTTGACTGAGGAGAGAATTTCTTTTGGCCCAATTTCATACTGCAACTATCAGGAAGGAAAAAGTAACTTCAGAGCATGTCATAACCAGTCCAAAAGAGAATCCATCCTCCCAGGAAAACCAAAACATTTGATAAATTACAAGACACCTGAAGTATCTGAATTCAGGATCATAGTGAGAACACACACTGTTCAGGCTGTTACAGAGATGTCTGCTACGAATCTGTAGGGATGAGATATGTTCTCTTTTTGTCCAAATGAGGTGCACTTTCATGATTTCCCACAAAACAGCTGCAAAAATACCCACGGCCAGGCATCTGGATTTCTTAAAGCTGACTTGAGGGTTTGTGGCTAGTGAAACATTGTGAAATAACACTCACCATGTTGTAAAAAATACCCTTAGTCATTCATTAGGATTTTAAAGACAGAATAAAAGGTGCCTGAGCACATTAGTCCAGCCTGATTGAAACACTAAAGTAACAAGAAAGTGATGGGAAGAGATGGCGGTCGGAGCCCATTCTGATGGTCTGACACTGGAGCCCATTCTGATGGCCTGACACTGGAGCCCATTCTGATGGCCTTACACTGGAGCCCATTCTGATGGCCTGACACTGGAGTCCATTCTGATGGCCTGACACT
>CAJQZJ010032727.1:3581036-3592590 GCA_907164525.1 Lophiomys imhausi
GGGAAGCACCGTAGAGTTGGTGGTCTTATGTATTCTGGAGTCATACGGAGCGGGGTGGTGAGGGTGCATACTCTTGGTCCCACCATTCAAGAAGAGTACACCCTTGGTCCCAGCTCCCAGCACACTGGAGACAGAAATGGGCAGATCCCGGAGCTCAGGGTCAGCCTGATGCAGGGCAAACTCTAAATAGAGAAAGACTTCGATCCAGGAGTGGTGGAACACATCTTTAATCCCTTCAGATGGGAAACACAGGTCCCTGATCCCAATAATTAGAGTTCAGAGACACACACATGGGATTTGGAGGGACCTAGGTTTGGAGGCTACTTACAAAAGGCCTTCTTGATGCAGGCAGATTGTCCTTTGGGATCTCAAAATATATACACTAGAGCTGGTTTAGCCCCAAGGTGACAGAATGATTTCTTCTTTAACCCGGATTGAAAGATAACGTTTTGTATGTTGTCAGAAGGCCAAATTAGCTTCAGGAGAAGTACTACCTAGCCCCCCCATCCCCCCCCAAAAAAAAGAGGGCAATTGTCCTAGGGTTGGGATTGGGGCAGGGCTCTGTTCTTATCGTTCCAGGAGAATCGAAGCGTCCATTAGGGGAGCCCGGGGACGGCTGGACAGTGGAATCCTCAGCAGAGAGCAGAATCAGGCACCAAGGAGGACGAGTGACCCAGTTGATTCTGCCTGGCAGACTTCCTCAATAGCTGTCTCCATCGGGGGCCTGCAACCACCACAGCAATCCAATGTCACTGGGACCGCTCAGCTCTACACAATGCCCCGGCAGGAACCTCAGTGAAACCTGCAAGATCAGCTTCTGCCTACAAACCTCTTAGGTCATCTAAACAGCTGAGAACAGAGGACTGAACATAAAAGGAGTGTACTAACATTTTTAATCATTTTTCCCATTTGGGTTCGGGCCCCAAACAGGTCTACTACGACCCAAATCAGCAGGAAGTCACTTTAAGAGAGCGAAGTCCCATGCCCAGAGGGTGGGGAGGGTGTTTCTCCGCCCTTCTTTTTGGTTATTTGAAGGACAACTGAAAACTCTGTTATGTAGGGGAAGAGACTACAAGCTGATAAATGGTCCTGTCTTAATGGGTTTTGGAGGTTAGCCCCAGGGAATTCCTACTTTTCCTTTTCTGTATCCTTCTTCCTCTCCTATGTAGGAGAGCATGGGCTTGAGAAAAATGAGATATAGGCAGCACAGGAAGGTCCAAGAAGAAGGGGCAGATTATTGAACATGCCCTTATACCTTTGTATATTGATACAAAATTAGTAGTTTATTTGGCTAAAGTGGTATTGACCATTGTTTATTGTGCAAAAATAAGATTGTATTGGATTACATCGGTATTGATCTTTGTATATTGATACAAAATTAAGATTATAGTTGGCCACAATGGTATTGACCCTTGCATATGGTCGTAATATTAAGATTATATTGGGCTACATAGGCATTGATCTTGGTATATTGATACATAATTAAGAGTATATTTAACCACAATTGAATAGATCTTTGTATATTGATACAAATTTAAAGGTAACGCTTCCTAATGGTATCATACGTAGAGATACTTAAAAATAAAATGTGAAGCTCTGACCTCTTGATACCAACCGTCTAAAACGGTCTAGGATAGTTAAAACAAACTCCTAGTCATGCAAACATGTTACTTTGTTAGCTACTATGACAGTCTATCACAGATATTCTCTAAACTACCCAGTAATCAAGTTGCTAAGAGACAAGCAACATTTGCTTATTTAAATACAAGAGATGGATAGGGCATCTTCAAAAACCCCTAGAGATCTGCAGAATATGGCATTCAAAGATGTTATCTTAAATCAAGATTTTTTTTGATATCGAGACATATCAGCGCCTGACAGCACCCCCTATTCTACTCCAAGTAGAAGATAAGCATCGAAGAACCTCCACTGTAAGATGGTTAAATTAGTGGCAAGCCTTTCTCTTGGCATGAAAAAATCCCTTGCACCAACTGCAGACAGACTGCTGTCCAAAAAGGACAAAACTTGGTAGCAGGGAAGTCGACAGCCTAACTCTGCCAAGACAGGGTAGGTAAGTCCTTCATAATCCCTGCTCTACAACAAATGTCTGTCAGAGAAACAGGACCCAAAGGCTGAAGATTGATGCTGGAATGTATGGAGAGAAAATGGGAACTGTCCAGGCAGTCATTGGTATGTTCTTTCTTAGTTTTGGAAGCTGCAGGCCCTGCACTTCCTATATAAGCAAATATATTTATCCCTCTCAGGTCTCTGAGGTGGTTGAAGAATAGACAGCTAGAGTCTCATAGTTAAATTTTGAACTGTTTAGGAGTCAAGAGGGTGTTATAGATCTAAGAAGATACTCTTAAAAGTGTGTTGCAAGATAGTATGAATGTTGAGTCACATATAGACCTTTAAACTCATGGAGTTGGTTAGATAGTAGAATGTTAAAGTCAGGGGCCAAATATGTATAAACTGGACATTGGGAAGGTATACTGGGCCAATTTACTCTCATAAATGTGGCATATTTATATCTATTGTTTTGTATAATACTTACTGTTATAAGAGAAGGAGCCATCTGTTGGACTGAAAGGGGAAACTTCTGGGGGGAAGAGGGTGGAAGGGCGGGTTAGGAAGGGGGAATAGGGAGGGGTTTGTTACTGAGATGTAAGTTGAAGAAAAAAAAAATAAAGTATTTAAAAAAAAAAGAAGAAAATGCCTCTTTTCCTAATAAATACTTACTGGAAGTAAACCCTGCACATGGTAGTTATTGAAAATTACAGAAGAAAGGACCAAATGCAGTTAAAAAAAATAATACTGAGAGAAAAGGAGAGAAAAGGGTTGGGAATAAAAGGGAAAGGTGGGAAAGACAGAACTTTCCATGGGAAATGGTTCCCTGTATGCACATGCCCACAAGAGCCACGAGACTCAGCTCAGTAGAGGAAGAACATGTCTGCTTTGAAAGAAACAATAATATAAATGTGAAAAGTAAATAAAAGGGAAAGCCTGGCTGGATTGGAGCCAGTTTCTCAGCTCCACACATCTGGGGCAGAGACAGGAGCAGGTGAGGCTCTATCCCTTTCTGCAGCTCTTGCCTCCATGGGAACTGGCTGCTGGGGATACTTACATTTCATGAGCATGGCTGGCTGAGGCTGTGCTCGGCACTTGAATGTGCGGTTAAATCGTCTGTGGTTTGGCTCCTGGTTTCTTTAGTGTGGTTGAATAATTGGTGTTGTCTTGGTTGCTAGCTACTTTAAAAATGTCTGTGTGCACTTGTCCCTCCCTCACTCACTTTTTTCTTCCTCTTGAGTAATTCTGAGGAGCCCCCGGCAGAAGTTGGCTACCAGCTTTTGAAGAGATGTCCTGTTGTCATATACCCTTCCCAGCTTGCTTTGCAAGGATCTAAGGATCTCAGAAACTTCTCACACAGGCCTACAAGGTAGAAAGAAGGAATTCAGTTCACTTCTGCCTCTGAGAGTACAAGGCTGTGGGCACCCATGGTTCTCCAGAAGCTTTTAAAGCATGGCTCACATGCTCCCCAGCTTCACAAGGAGGACTGGGACAGAAAATATGATGACCTTTGATAAATGACCCCTAGGCCAGGGCTTCCTCTGTGACTTGATATGTAGGATCTGGGATGGGCCTTGACAGGCAGAAGCACTCAGTGTTTGCTGAATGAAGGGTAATGAGAGTGAAATTTCATATTTCATGGATGACTTACCTTCTGTTTAATTTGTTTTGTTGGTTTGTTTAATGGTCATCAAACTACAAAAAAAAAAAAAACCTACTGTGTCTTGGGACAAGAAGAAACCATCTCCTCTCAGAACATCTCTCTCCCTTTCCACATCCCAATCCTACCCTTGACCCAGATGGTAAAGGCAATCCAGCCATCTTCTAACAGCAAACTAGCTGGTGCAGCAGGGATGTAGATGGTTGAAGTCAATGCAACCCTGCATCTGATAGACCTAAGATGCATGTGCTCTCACAGACACACACACACACACACCCCTCACATAGACACTCATATCACACAGATAGACAGACATACACACCACTGACAGACAGACACACACACACAACACAGACACTCATAGCACACAGATAGATACACACCTCACACACACACACCACTGAACAGACACACACACAACCCACACAGACATTCATACCACACAGACAGACACACACATACACACACACCACATAGACAGACAGACAGACACACACACACACACCCCACACAGATACTCATACCACACAGACAGACACACACATACACAGACAGACAGACAGACACACACACACCCAGGATGGAGCAAAATTTTCACCTGCCATAGAGAAGCCTCAAGGTTCTCACAGATCCATGAGCACAGAAGTTCAAACTCAAACTCAAAAGCATAGAAGGACCAGGCAGTGTGGAGAAAGAGCAAGAGCTTCATTTCTGCAAATATACCCCAACAGCAGAAGCACAATCTCACCTCTCCAGCTGTCACATCGTGGCATTTTCATGTCAAGCACTTAGTAGTTATCCAGATTTTAAAAGAAAAAGAATTTCTTTCTTCCTGGTGTGACTGAGGTTTTCTAAGATTTTAAGGGAATTTCAGAATGTTATGTTTTAGAGTAAATGGATGCTGTTGTTTTAGCTAGAAGCCTCACTTTTTCAGTTACTGATTGGTTAGCAAACCCTACTGGTCCGGTACTTGATGTGGAGATGGTGAGGACAAAGGACAGGGTGCCTTCTGCGGTGCCTGACGTTGGCTCAGTAAAGCTCCTTGAATTTAAGCTTGCATTAATTTTCTGAAGGCTTAAGTAGCACATCTTCAGAGATGATGAGACAGAACTTTGGCCTATCAGAGTGACACAAGCCACAAGTTACTCAGCATATTGTTTTGTTGGTGTGGCATAGAAGCAAATGTTCCCATCCACAGCCTTGAAAATGTACCTTCTCATGACTCAGTATCTGCATCTTGAGAAGAACATCGTGTGCATAACTAAAATGTCCATCACAGGACAAGTGTGCCAGGACACAAGCATGAGAACATGAGTGCAAATCGCCACCGTCCACACAGAAGCTGGATACAGCTGCATGCGCATTGAGGGGAGGACACAGACAGGAGGATCCTTGGGTCTCCCTGGCCAGCCCAGTCAAAACAGGGGGCTTCTGGTCAGTGACAGACCCTGTCTCAGAGCAATAAAGTGAGAGGCACAGAGAAGACACTCAGTACTCTGGACTTCACATACCCACACACACCCAAACACAGACGTGCACCACACACATTTTTTCTCTTTTTAGTTACATGATTTATAATATTTTTCAATCATTAGGAGTGTGCATTTTTATCACAAGACATTTATTTTATGACAATTTTTGATTTCCAGCAATAAAAGTGTCAGTAGTTCTGGTCTGTTTCCCCAGATTGTTTGAGAAGCATCCACCAGATACACACAAACTTTTGTTTTTTTTTTACCAGTTTGTCAACAGTGTTTTGTTGCTGGTGGTCTTTGTATGCCATCTTCATGTAAAGATGTTCCCAAGAGAGAAGGTCCTTCCAAGGTGATATTTTTTGTTTAGAATGTGTATATGAGTTTATCAGGCCCTCATAAAGATGTTCTGTCTCAGTTGCAGTGGTTACAATGTAGACTTGAAAACAAGGCCCAGGATGGCCTGGAACATTCTACAACACTCCTGCTATAGCCCTGGTTGTTGAGTAACATGGGGAGGGGTGGCAACACCATGAGGCCCTCTCAAGAAAAAAATGGTCATCTTGCTGAAAAATTGGATCGCTAACTACGAGCAACCAAGAGTGAGAAGCTGCAGAGCCTCGGTGTGCTACAGGGAATCTCACTGTTGAGATAAAACCTGGTTTTGCTATCAGATAATATGAAAGCCACGGTTCCTGAGTGCTGGAATATCTACTGGTTTTGTGGGGATTTCCTGGAACTATAAAATATTGAAACCCCTCCAGGATCTTGACCTCTCTCATTCCAAAGCAGTGGTTCAAGGGAAGATGGAGGGAGGCTGATGGCTTAGACAGCTGTTCTCCTGTGCGTGTTCCTAAAAGTAAGACTTCGCTGCCATTTTGCAACCTGGGTATTCACAGCATTGCCCAAAGAATTAGAATGCTCCTTAATCTTCCTGTGGTGCCAAATCTTTAAGTTCTTGAATACAACAATGTATTTTACTCCTCAAATCAGAAAAAACCACCAGCATCAATTCCTTTTGTAGTTAGAAGGTAGCACCATATTCCCCAGGTTATCTCTAGGGTAATATCTCTAGATTATATCTTAACATATGTCACAGAAGCATTCCTAAAACAAAACTGAAAAAAACTACTATTTAAAAAAATGCAATAATATGCGCAAATACAGAAGCACCTGATTTTATTACTAGACTCAGATCAATATGAAAGCATCAGGGTGCTCAGATGCACAAGCACCTTGCCTCTCATTGGGCCTGGGGGTGTATACACTGTCACGAGCTTTTGTGGTGGCTCTTCTGGCTGTTGTTGTCAAAAAACACTGCCAGGAATGGCTCCACATTGCATTGAACATTTTAGAGACATTCCTCAGTCACTAGCAACATTTGGGGAAACCCAAGTACAGTTCCCATGAGTCTACAGCGGGCCCCTGCTGAGCGCTACCACCTGTCTTGTCTCTTTGTTTTGTTGACGGCATGGGTTCACACTCTTACGTGGCTCCTTCTACTCTGTTATTCTCAGGTAACTTCCTGAGAGCTTTTGACTCAATAGAAATAATGGTCTCTGCCACCTCTGGTGTAGGTGTAATGGAAACTCTTACACGATTACATCTCCCAGTTAAAACTCACAGTCAGAGGAATACCCCGCACTGGGTCTCATGATCTACGATGGCTGACTCTGCTGTGCAGTCACATACATGGTAGAGAGCCTTCCACTTCTCCTTTTCCTGAAGGCACAATCCCTTTAGGAAGGCTTCACCCTGACTGTGGCCTGGATCTAGAATTCTCCCACAAGCACATGTGTTAAGGGTCACTCTCAACTTTGGCAGTGTGGTGATTTGAATAGGAATGGCCCCCATAGACTCATGTACTTGAATGCCTGGCCCATAGGGAGGGGCACTATTGGGAGATGTGGCCTTGTTGGGGTAGTTGTGGTCTTGTTGGATGAAGTGTGTCACTGTTGGGGTGACCCTTGAGGTCTCCTATGCTCAAGCTACATCCAGTGGCACACAGTCTCTCCCTGCTGCCTTCAGATCAAGATGTACAACTCTCAGCAACTTCTCCAGCACCATGTCTGCCTGCATACATATTTCCCACCATGATAATGGATTAAACCTCTGAAACTGTAAGCCATCCCCAATTAAAGGTTTTCCTTTGTATATAGTTGCATTGGTCATGATGTCTCTTCACAGCAATAAAACCCTAACTAAGATAGGCAGTCTGGTAACATTGAGAAGTGGTAGAAAATTCCAGAAGTAGGCCTACTGGGAATTCTTCCAGCCACTGGAGGCATGCCCTTGCATGTTCTCCATTATTCTCACTCTCTTTCTGGATATGAGCTGAATGGCTCTAGAACATGTCCTCCATACAAAGCTACAGGCCCTACATCAGCAAGGACATCAAACCTGGAAAAACTTGAGCCAATCGAACCTCTTTTCTCCTTCAGGAGATTATTCTAGTGGTTTGTCACAGTAATGACAAGCTGACTCACACAACCTCACAACTTGAGCTGAACCTAATTGTCTCCCAATGGCCTCTCCTGCCAGGACATCACACTGGGAGCACGCTTCAGACTAAAAATACTGTCAGGGCACACTCAGCCCATAACACCCACTTCACACTCTCTCTGCTTTCCAGGATGCAGATAGAGTTGAGTTGCAGCCAGGGGCTAGGTTCTGTATAACCTTTAAAGGCTTGCCCCTGGTGTCCTTGGCCCATCTCCTAAAAGATTTATAGTCTCACAGAACAGAGTCACTAGCTATGGAACAAACATTACAAACAAGAGTTTGTGGGGCATATTTAAGAGTCAAACCATAACATCTACTAAATTTTTTTTGCTCATTTGTTATTGCTTTTGAGATAGAATCTTGATAAGTATCCCAGCCTACCCTCAAAGTCACTATCACCTGACATAGCTTTCTGAAACTTTATATTGTAAGCATGCACCAAACAAGTCAAAATATTAAGGATTTGATGAATGGATAAAAAAAAAACTGTGGTACATCTAACAATGGAATACTACTCAGCTATCAGAAACAATGAAATCATGCAAGTTGCAGCCAAATGGATGGAACTAGAAAAGCTCATCCTGATTCAGAAAGATGCACATGGCATCTACTCACTTATAATTAGATTTTAGCCATATAGTACAGGATAATTATTGTACAACCAACACACCAAGAGGAACAGGAACATAGACTTGTTGATGAGACACTTTGCCCTAGTGGTGCTGCCATGTAGGCCCCCAGTATATGAGGAGGCTCTTGGCCCTCATGTGACTGCTGAAATGGAATGGGGGACTGATGTGTGGGGACACCCCAGTCTGGAGGAGTAGGATGGGAGGGTAGGGAGGTGGGAGGGTGGGACTGGGTGAGGATAGAGGGGGCTCACTGTGATGGAGATGTGGCTTGAAGTAGTGAATAAACATTTAAAAAAATATCAAGGATCAGCACAATGTAAATTTATTTTCTATTCACAAGAAAACAGTTGTAGGCTCAGAGTAGCTAGTTGTTCCCTGGGTAATAAATTTGCTTTCCTGTTAGTCAGCTTTCTGTTACTATAACAAATGCCTAAAGTAATCAATTTATAAAGAAGGGGAGCTTATAAGAACTCATAATTTGTGGCTTTCAGCCTGCAACCTAACTACCCTATTGCTTTGGGCCTATGGAAGCAGACTATGCTTGAACACAGGGTAGGACAAGATGGCTCACCTCATAGCCAGGAAGCAAGAGAGGGAAAGAGAGATGGAGCCCCACAACTGCTTTTGAGGTCCTTTCCTCAGTGATCTAAAGACTTCCATGTGGCTCTTCCTCCCAAAGGTTTTGAGGAATAGGCTTTTCAAACACGGCCCATAGGAGAAAACCCAAAACCACACTCTCATGACCCTCTGACTGCTGTGATCTGTGTACACCCTCAGGGCAAGAGGAGGCTCCTACAGTCAGCCAGCAAGGGCAGACCACTGTGTTAGCACTAGAGATTACCTGACTTATCTTAGAGGTGACAGTGTCATTGCCAGTCAGAGCCGCCAGCTAGAAGTTGTCACTCAGCCCTGCCCTACAGCAAAGGCCCCAGAAAAGTAGAGCCTTTGGCATTGGGAAAGGGTAAAGGTCAGGAAGTTCAGACACTCAGTGCTGAATAGTTTGTTGTTGTTGTTGTTGTTTTGGTTTTCTTTTGTTTTTTGTTTGCCCAGCTTCTTCCCCAGTGTCTGTCTACAGATGCATTTTGGTCTTTGTCTTAATTTCATCTCTGTTGCTAGGATTAAATATCCCAGAAAAAGGAACTTAAGAGAAAGAGGATTATATGGGTCACAGTTTCAGTGTCACAGTCTATCTGTGTGGACAAACCAAGGCAGGGATCTCAGACAGCTAGTCACATCCCATGCACAGACAGTGACAGAAAGAAATGCTTGCAGGCTATATGCTCGATTGTGCTCAGCTTGGTTTCACTACTCGTACACAGTTCTAAACCTCCTGTCTAGGGAATGGTGCTGCCCACAGTGGACTGCCTCTTCCCATGCCATTTAATTAAGTAAGACAATCTCCCCGCGACAGACATGTCTACAGCCCAACGCAGTGTAGACAACCCCTCACTGAGATTCTCTTCTCAGGGGGTGTCAAGTTGACAATTAAAGCTAACCATCACAGCCTTATTGGATGTGTTAAAAGTTCCAAGATATATTAAATAATAATGGCATTGACTATCCCTGTCTGATTTCTACTTTGAATTGAAAGTCTCTTGCAATTTGTGATTAGATATTTGCCATTGCTATTTGGAATAATATGATTAGTTTCTGTCAATCCCTTCTTAGTTGACATTTTTACAGAAAGAGGCTGCTGATTTTTATCATGTATGTCATTGTTTGACAGGATTAAACATTTTTCTTCTTCATTAGTATACATTACCTGCCTATGTTCACTGACTTTGGGTCTATAGAATAAGTTCATTTTGTTGTTAAAGTGCTTTATTTTAAAATACTGAGATGTTTCAAGGCTAGTGTGTATGCACTCGGGTGAGTGACACTCACCATAACCAGCTTCCACAGAGAGCCTGGAAGCCAGAGGCTGACTGACATTACAACTCTATGTGCACACAGAGCCATTGAGACTGTGTGCAACAATCAGGAACAGTGTATGTGCTGTGTATGTGTGGTGTAAACACTGCTGTTGATAACACCATAGTCTCTGGTCCGAGCTGAGATACACTAGGCAGCCTTTGTTGGCACTGCACGGCGTTATGGCATGCCCAGTCCAAAGGCTGCAGGAAAGTCATTTGCTTTAACATGGGCTAGTGCTGCCTGAACCTCCCCTGCTTCTTGGGTGTTTGAATTTTAATAAAACTGGGGTCATTGTACATCCAGAAACCTCCTGTTGTCAATTTTTTTCAAGCCCCACATTCAGTATTGCATCCCACTCCTTTAACAAATAATGTTTTAGAGTTAATAATTTCAACACAGGGTAGGACAAGATGGCTCACCTCATGGCCAGGAAGCAAGAGAGGGAAAGAGACATGGAGCCCCACAACTGCTCTTGAGGTCCTTTCCTCAGTGATCTAAAGGTATTCCTTTTGTGGTCTGTTTACATTGAAATTCCACTTCTATTGAAATTGGAAAAGAAAAGCTTTAAATTTATCAATTGAAAGACCTTTGTGTTCTGATTGTTCCTTTCCTGTCCACAGGCATCTCATCTCC
The DNA here is from genome assembly GCA_907164525.1 of Lophiomys imhausi. Lineage (NCBI taxonomy): Eukaryota > Metazoa > Chordata > Mammalia > Rodentia > Muridae > Lophiomys > Lophiomys imhausi. Next base: position 3,591,917 of record CAJQZJ010032727.1, read on the forward strand.
TTAACATAATTCTGAGGTCGGCAGAGGGCAGAAAGAAGTTTGATTAATCTTTATTTAATTTTTGCTTGCTTGTCAATACTTAATAACAAAAGTTTTCAATTTGTGGGGGTCTACAACTTAAGATGTCTGTGCTTTGAGAACTCTTGACAATTCAAACAGCCAAATGATAAACTGCTAAATTCCTAATGCACTTTCCTTCAACCTCAAGAGGGGTCCCACGTTCACCATTTTAACTCTCAGTTCACACATGAAGATGTCAGAACTCTCTTCTTCCTTAAGGACATGAGTCTCTTTTGTTTTTCTGTAGTACAAATGACTTGTGCCAGTTCTTTGTTACTGAGTGAGAAGTCATGAAGTTACGATCTAAACCATCTAAACCAACTAGCTGCATCCATACACATCAGTTGAATGGGGGGCAGGGGTGAAAGATAAGAATCTGCCCAGATACTAGCCTCTTTCATCTCCTGGTTATGATGGGAAGTATTTTGCCATCTCCCATAGCATATTAAACCAAATTAAATATGGTCTTAAGCCCACATCCTGTGTTTTCTTCTTCTTCTTCTTCTTCTTCTTCTTCTTCTTCTTCTTCTTCTTCTTCTTCCTCTTCCTCTTCCTCTTCTTCCTCTTCTTCCTCTTCTTCCTCTTCTTCCTCCTCCTCCTCCTCCTCCTCCTCC
>CAJQZJ010032727.1:3592690-3612562 GCA_907164525.1 Lophiomys imhausi
TCTTCTTCTTCTTCTTCTTCTTCTTCTTCTTCTTCTTCTTCTTGAGAAAGGGTTTCTCTGTGTAACAGTACAGGCTATCCTGAAACTCCCTTTGTAGACCTGACTGGCCTTGAACTCACAGAGATCCCACTGCCTATGCCACCTGAATACTGGGACTAAGAGCATGCACCACCACATCCAGCTTTTGTGTTATTCTTAATAGTTCTTTGGGATGACTGGACTAAGATTTATTGTTCTTCTTGGGGCAATGCCAGAACTCAGGAGAGATCAGTAATGTGCCTACTGTTTAAATTTTTTAAAAGACGGCCCTGGACCTTGGCTCCCAAGGGCACTGTGGATTGTCTGAATGAAAATGTCCTCCAAAGGCTCATAAGGAGTAGCACTACTAGGTGTGGTCTTGTTGGAGTAGGTGTGACTTCATTAGAAGAAGTATGTCACTGGAGGTGGGTTTTGAGATTTCAGATGCTCAACCCAGGCTGAGTGTGTCTCTTCCTGCTGCCTTCAGATCTGACATAAAACTCTTCAGCTACTTCACCAGCACCACATCTGCCTACATGCTGCCATGCTTCCTGCCATGATGACAATGGACTGAACCTCTGAATTATAAACCAGCCCTCAATTAAACATTTGTCTTTATAAGAGTTGCTGTGGTCAGAGTGTCCCTTCACAGCAACAGAACACTAAGACAGGTGCTATCATGAGAGCCAGTGTCCCCTTCAGTTTTGTACCTAGATGCCTCATATGCCTCATCCTGTTCTGACCCCTCCTTGTAATTCCTCTGGAATATGCTTTCAGTAGGATGGTTGCTGAGATCTTCTTCAGGTTCAACTCTACTGGACATCTGGAGGATTTGAACAAGAATGTCACCTGTAGGCTCACATATTTGAATGCTTAGTCATGAGGGAGTGGCACTATTTGAACCGATTAGCTAATATGGCCTTGTTGGAGGAGGTGTGTCACTAGGGGTCACTTTGAGGTTTCAAAAGTCCATGCCATGTCCAGTGTCTCTCTCTCAACCTACATACAGATCAGGACGTAGCTCCAGCACATCTGCCTGTCTCCACACTTGCCTGCTGCCATGGTCCCTGCCAAGATGATAATAGACTAAACTTCCAAAACTGTAAACAAGCTGTCAATTAAATGCATTCTTTTTATAAGAATTGTCTTGGTCATTGTGTCTCTTCACAGCAATAGAACACTGACCAAGACAGATGTTGGTGTTAGGAGTGGGGTCTTGAGCTGGAGAGATGGCTCAGAGGTTAAGGAGTGGGGTCTTGTCCTGAGGTCACTACTACCTTTATTCCACCTAACATCAGGATTTTCTTTAAGCTTTTTATGTTCTTGGGCACTGGACTTAGCTCCATTACATTTCCTGGTTCTCCTTTTCTCCTCAAACTATGTATTTTGTATTTCTCTTTGTACATCTTTCTCCTTTTCATTATAGATCTGATAAGAATGATTATTAATAACTACAGGACACAGTTAATACTAGGTTGTCTTAAAATCTCCTCTACAAACACCATTAATCCAAAAACTTTTCAATTTAATCTCAGGCATATTTTTTTTTTTTTAACAAGGGCAGAAAGCAGCCACATTCTTCACCAAAATATCACAAGAATGGTCTCTAGGCTACTTACAAATATTGTTTCTCTCTGAAACTTCTTGGGCTGGGCCATTGTAATTTACATTGCTCTCAGCATTAGTACGGCCCATTAAGCCCCACTTAAATCATACAATTGCTTTTCTAGTCTGAAGTCCCAAAATTCTTTCATATTCCTGCCACAAACAGCATGGTTAGGCTTGACACAGCTCACCTACGGGACAGACTTTCTCCAACAAGGCCATACCTCCTAATCCAAATGGTGCCACTCCCTGATGACTAAACATTCAAATATATGAGCCTGTGGGGGCTATTCCTATTTACCACATTCTACTCCCTGCCCCCCAGAGGCTTGTAGCCATTTCGTAATGCAAAAAAAAATGTATTCAGTCCAACTTCAAAAGTTCATCCCAAGCCCAGTATCACTGTCTGTTGTCTGTCTGTCTGTCTGTCTGTCTCTCTCTCTTTCTGCCTATAATTCAGGACTTAGTTATTAGCTCCTTGTCTACCACCACATCTACATTTGCCTGCTGTTATGCTCTCTGCCATGATGATAAACCTCTGAAACCATAAACAAGGCACCAATGACATGCTTCTTTTATAAGAATTGCCTTGGCCATAATGTCTCTTCACAGCCATAGAACAACACTGAAGATAGCTTGTTCACTCCCCCAACTGGTAGTTTCTTCTTTCTCGGGGGTGCAATATCTGGAAGTTGACCAGGAAGCTCTTTTCTCTCCACAGATCTTCTAAACATGCAGGCATTGGGCCTCCTCAGAGTGGTGCTCAGGTTTCTTGTTTATGTGGTAACTGGCTTCTTCAGAGCAAGCACCATATGACACTCAGCCAGATACCATAAGGGTCATGTGACCTGGCTTTGGGATCATCAGAGGCTAGGCACTTTTGACATGCTCTGTTGGTCACTATCAGAAAGGCTTGACCAAGATGCTAAGGAAAAAGAAATGGATTCTAGTCTTTACCTGAGTATCACTGGTACAAATGGAGGGAGAAAACCAAAGACCACCCATGCCAGAGAAAATATGCCAGCCTCCAAAGAAAGGAAGAGGGGAGCTTTGGAGATGACTCAGTGATTGACGCTTTTGCCTTGCAACTGTAAGGGCTGGAGTTTGGATTCCCAGAACTCATAAATGCTGGACAGCTTGCCTATAATGCTAGCCTCAGAAGGCAGGAACACAGTGTGGTGGTTTGACTAAGAATGGCATTGATAGGCTCGTATGTTTGCATGCTTGGTCCAAGTGGAACTGTTTGGGAAGGAGTAGGAAGTGTGGCCTTATTGGAGTAGGAGAGGTGGTGTTGAAGGAGATGTGTCACTGGGGGTGGGTTTTGAAGTTTCATATCTCTCTCCGTCTCTCTTTCTCCAACTGTGGGTCAGATGTGAGCTCTCAGCTACCACTCCAGCACCATGCCCACCTGCCTCCATGATGATGCTGGACTAATTCTCTGAAACTGTAAGCAAGGCACCAATCAGATGCTCCCTTTTATAAGTTGCCTTGGTCATGGTGTTTCATCATAGTGATAGAACAATAACTAAGACATGGGGGATCCTCAGAGCAGGCTAGCTACCAAGATTACCTGTATCTTCAAGCTCTGGGTTTGATTGAGAGACCCTGCCTCAGGGAATAAGGTAAGAGAGTCAATGAGAATGATTACAGATACCAAACGGGGATCTCCACATGCAAGTACATACATATGCAGATACATCCACCGTCTTAGTTATTTTTCTATTGCTGTGATGAGACACCACGACTAAGGCAACTGATAAAAGGAAGCATTAATCAGGGACTTACAGTTTCAGAGGGTGAGTCTATGACCATCATTTTGGGGATTGTGGCAGCAGGCAGGCCAGCATGGTGCTGGGGCAGTAGCTGAACCTTACATGCTGAGATAACAACCAGGTGGCAAAGAGCAAGACTGAGCCTGGTGGGAGCTTTTGAAACCTCAACACCCACTGTGACATACCTTCCCCAAGACCACACCCCCTAATCCTTCCTAAAACAATGCCATCATCTAGGGACCTACCATTCAAATATATGAACTTATGGGGGCTATTCTTATACATACACACACACACACACACACACACACAAGCTCACTACGGATACAAAATAGGTCTAAGCTCACCAGTTAAGAGCCCAGGCTACCCTTGTAGAACACCAGGTTCAGTTCCCAGCATCCCTATGGAAGCTCACAACAATTCTCTAACTCCAGTTCCAGGGCACCTGAAACCCTCTTCTAGACTCTGCAGGTACTACATGTGCATGGTACACAGACATACATGCAGGCACATGTACATTCATACACATAAAATAAATAGAACGCAAAACAAAATGTGTTTCAAGGAAAACGCTGAAAGAGAAACTGGAGAGGGGCAGGCAGCTGGTAGTCAAATGGGCAGTAGGAGAGCAGTGAGCCCCAGAGACCAACCTACCAGAACCAAAACAGCATATTGAGAAAGAGGGTGGTCAGGCCTAAGGAAGCTGTTCCATCAATAGGATGGCTGAGACATCATCAGTGGGCAAAGTGATACTCTGTCCTTGGTGCTCTTGAGGTGGAAAATGCCAGGTGGAAGTTCAGAAGTGAGAAGTGAATGGGAGGGAGGGAGAGAGGGAGGGAGGGAAGGAGGGAGGGAGGGAGGCAGGGATGCAGAATTCATAGACATGGTGTCCTTAACAAGTGGGAGCCTGGGACACAGAAAGGTCTATGTTGTATAAGACAGGAAAAGCACAGTCTGTTGTGGCTGCCAGCTCCTCTGGCCTTCCATAACAAGGCCACAGGTCTGTAGAGATGTCTTCAGGGTGAGCAGAGCTCTTGACCTCCCTTAACTCCCACTGAGACCTGTATCTAGGCTAAGATGGACCATGTGACCAGTAAAGACAAACCATTTATAACCTCTAGAACAGAGACAGTCAGAACATGTTCCCAATGAGCAGCTAAGCAGCACCAGTACACCCCCTTAAATCTGGTTGGAAATGCAAACTTTCAGGCCCTCCATGGTTATAGCTGTCAGAGACTCAAGAAGGCAGGAATCCAGATGTAAACACAAAGTCTTCATTTGATTTGCACATTGTTTTGAGATCTCTCTAAAGAAGACAGAACAAATACAAACTTGAAGATGCATCCCAGGGCTGGCCTTCTTCTTAGGAGCTCGGAATCACAGATTGTGAAGGATAAAACGGACATTAGCAAGCATCTAATCTGAATTTATAGCAAGTGACCTGAACTCCCTACATGGAACCAGGTGCCCTTGAACTTGCAGTGATTCTCCTGCTGCTGCCTGGGATAGGCTTGCGGTGCCATGCCTGGCCAATTCTTAAGGACAGATTGGCGTTTATTTTCTGCTACTAAACTCAGAGCACGGTGGTGGCTCCTCACAACTCTGTCTGGCTCTCTCATGGTTTAAGGAGGTTGTAGAGGTGCAGCTTCCAGCTTTTCTGAGAACCTGGTTAATCTATCTGGCTCTTGGCTCTGGCCCTCACTTTTGACCTTTCAAATTCCCTTGACTCTTTGGATAGGTGGACAGTCCACTTTCTGAGCACGCTGCAACTGGGAATCCCTTTGCTTAAGCTGCGATTTAACCTTAAAATTAGTGACACATGGAGTTGATAGCCTCACCACTGAAAGGGGGGGGGGGAAGCGCTAGTTTTTGACAGGTCTCAGACTCACGGTGCCTCTAGTGGCCAAAGGCTGCGTTGCATCACGGTTAAGGCAGCTTGTGAGAGTCCTGCTCAGATTGCAAAGCCCGCTCCGCCAGCGGCTTCGCTTTAAACAGTGAGGAATTGAAACGTACACTTTACAGCTTGTAGCGGGTCGGTTTATCTCCGTCCCCTGTGCTGTGACTGCAGCCAGGTGTTAGCGCTCAGCATTCCAGTGTTTTTAATGCTACGGTTTCTCGTTGCCGTTCGTGTTAACAATCGTGAGTTAAGAAATGGATTCAGTTCTTTGGATTTCTTACAGTTTGAAAACAACGCCGAGTGCAAGGGCCTTACCTGCCGGAAAAGGGGAACCGAAAACTGGTGGAAAGTGTTCTTTTGGTGGTGGTAGCGGTCCTGGTTAAGGTTGTAGCGGTGATGGGGGAGGAAGGGAGGGAAGGAGGGAAGGAGGGAAGGAGAGAGAGAGAGAGAGAGAGAGAGAGAGAGAGAGAGAGAGAGAGACGCCCGCGTGTGCCCCCGCGCGATTTGTGTCTAAGTTTCTACATTCTCACATTAAATTCTCAGGACCCCTCCCTACGCTATACCCACCAAGGTGATCAAAACTCAAAGACAAGGAGCCTGAAAATTAAAGTGACTTTCGAACTCTCTCGAATGCAGAGATGGGAGATCAGTAAGAATTAATAAAAGTGTCCCCCCCTACCCAAACAAAAAGGGGGCGGGGAAAGCGAACAAAAAGGCCGGTGGCTGAGCCGGATGCAGGCAGCTGGCCCTAAGCCCTGCCCGCTGGCTCTCTGCGCGAGCTGGGGTTCGGTATCCTAGCCTCCTGAAGAGTGGGAGGAGCTGGGCCTGTGTCAGGCTCCCTAAGCCGTTCCTTTCAAGCCCTGAATGCCTGAATGTGAGCTGCCCACCGCCCTCCCCCACTCTGCAACCCCACTCCAGCAGCTTGTAAAAAAAAAAAAAAAAAAAAAAGTTTCAACAACAACAGGCTGGACCAATAGCAGCGCGCAAAGCCGGGGAAGGGGGCCGAGCTGAGGGCGCCGGAGAGTGGAGAAAGGAGAAAGCGGGCAAGCCTGGAGCGCGCGGGGCCGGAGCTCGGCGAGCCGGAGGAGCGTTGCTAATGTTTTTGTTTGTTTGCTTTTCTGTGCATGCATAATGAGGGGGCGCCGCGGCACCACACGGGGGCTCCCGGCCCACTTTTGTATTTAAAGCCTCGCTGCGAGCGAGTCCGCAGCCGGACTCCGCGGATCCGCTCCCCAGGCTCCGGGTCTCCGAGCAGAGCAGCACGCTCCGAGTTTCGGGGTCCTCCTTGTGCCTGGCGCCCAGAACTTCCCGGAGTGCGGCCCAGGCCAGCGCAGAGGGGGAGGGGACCGAGAGTCCCGGCCGCGGGAAGGCGGGATGCCAGAGCTGCGAGGCGCCTGAGCCGGGGACCAAGGAGTAGCCGGCCGCACGACCGTCTGCAGGCGCCTAGCACCATGCACCCCTGGGGCCGCGCGCTCCTGCAGCCTCGCAGCGTCCCCCCGGGGCGGCACTGAGCGCCTCCCGCCGCCGACCCGAGCCGGACCTGCGTCGCCGCGCCTCTAAGGGAGCCCGGGCCGCGGTGCCGGAGCGGACGCCCCTCTCTCCCAGCCGCGGGGCCGCCGGCATGGATGGATGAGGACGCCCATGCCAGAAGTGCGCGGAACTCGGACAAACTTTTCCAGCGGCCCCGCGGCCGCCGCCCGCGCCTCGTCTCCGCTCCGCACCGCGTCCGGCGGCCGCTGCTGCCCGCGATGCTAGCCGCGCTGCTGGGCGGCGGCGGCGGGGCCCGTACGGGGACCTGGCCGGGCGCCTTGCTGTGCCTGGTGGCGCTGCTGCAGCTGCTGGGCTCGGCTCCGCGGGGCTCGGGGTTGGCGCACGGCCGCCGCCTCATCTGCTGGCAGGCGCTGCTGCAGTGTCAGGGCGAGCCCGACTGCAGCTACGCGTACAGCCAGTACGCCGAGGCGTGTGCGCCCGTGCTGGCGCAGCGCGGCGGGGCCGACGCTCCGGGGCCCGCCGGCGCCTTCCCGGCCTCGGCCGCGTCCTTCTCGCCGCGCTGGCGCTGCCCGAGCCACTGCATCTCGGCGCTCATCCAGCTCAACCACACGCGCCGCGGGCCCGCGCTGGAGGACTGCGACTGCGCGCAGGACGAACACTGCAGGTCCACCAAGCGCGCCATCGAGCCCTGTCTGCCGCGCACCAGCGGCGTGGGCCCCGGCGCCGGAGCGGGCTCTGTCATGGGCTGCACGGAGGCCCGGCGGCGCTGCGACCGCGACAGCCGCTGCAACCTGGCGCTCAGCCGCTACCTGGCCTACTGCGGCAAGCTTTTCAACGGGCTGCGCTGCACCGACGAGTGCCGCGCGGTCATCGAGGACATGCTGGCCGTGCCCAAGGCGGCGCTGCTCAACGACTGCGTGTGTGACGGGCTGGAGCGGCCCATCTGCGAGTCGGTCAAGGAGAACATGGCCCGCCTGTGCTTCGGCCCAGACGCGGGCAACGGTCCGGGCAGCAGCGGCTCGGATGGGGGCCTGGACGACTACTACGACGAAGAATATGACGACGATCAGCGCGCTGGGGCGGCGGGCGGCGAGCAGCCCCTGGACGACGACGACGGCCTAGCGCGCCCGGGCGGCGGCGCTGCTGCGGCGGGGGGCCGCGGGGACCTGCCCCACGGGCCCGGGCGCAGGAGCAGCAGCAGCGGCGGCGGCGGCGGCGGTGGAGGCCACTGGGCGACCCGAGGCGCCTGGACCCCCTTTGCCTGTTTGCTGCTGCTGCTGCTCGTGTCACGCTTGTAGCCCCTGTGCCTCTGATGCAGGCTGCTCGAGGCTGGTGCGCGCGATCCGGCTGGTTCCCGAACTGGGCACCTGTGGCCCGGAGCCCGGAGATGGTATGGAACACTACCCACACTCTCCCCGGGGTGGACAGGGCCCAGCTCGTACTGCAGCCACCACGCTCGGCCCTCCTCCGTGCGGTTTCCAGGCTGCAGTGATGGCCGGCTGACCTATACTGCCGGCTAGAAACTGCGGAATTCAGGATATCCTGCAAAAAGCAACGGAGGCCTGGACTCTCTTAGAGTGCTGAACGCTGGGGTCTTTACAGCTCCAAGGGATTGGGTAAGAGATGTTGGGGGAATTGGGGAATTTGCAAAGGGGCCGGGCTTTTTTGTTTGTTTTGTTTTGATTTTAAACAGTTCTCCTGTGAGGAGACACATAGTAGTGGTAACGACTTTAATTACTTGTGGCCACTGAGCTACACAGCAATCGTAAGTAAATAGAAATGTTTCCCTTGCCGATTCATTCTTGTATTCTTGGTATAGCACCCGGAAACGCTGAGTGTGAAGTCGGCGACTGCCGTGTTGGGGGATCCCCGAAATTACGTCTGCATTATAACCTTAAACCCTCCCCCTTTAAGTTCACTGCCTGATCTCACAGCACCACGTTTCTTAGAATTAAGGGTCCAAAAATGCTGGCCTAAAGAGTTACCATGGTGTTGGACAAGTTTTTATCCTAAAGCTCGGTACTGCCATCTAGGAAAACCTCTATGATGTTTGTTTTGTTGTCTTTTTTTTTTTTTTAACCACCAAGAATTTCTAAGTTTGAATATGCAGAGAGAGAATATTGCCTCTGCCCCTATCGGGGTCTTCCACCCTGGTACGTCGTATATAAACTGTATTAAAACTGGGGTTTCTTACCAGTTGCTGTACTTTGTATATAGAGTTTTTATAAATTGTATGCTTCAGAAAATAATTTATTTTTAAAAAGAAATTAAAAGTTTTAAATCTGCATCATTGTTACATCACCCCCATCCAAGAAATGTATAGAATACACTGATCACCGGGAATCCACTCCTGTAGCCCATTTTGAAGTGTGCCCTGTGTACAACAGTCTTAAAAATGTACAGTGTATTTTACAGATTTGAAATAACGTTCTTATTTTCAAGAGAATTTATGGACATTGTAGAAATGTATAAATGCATTTCCAAACTGCCTTAAACATTGTATTTTTATAGACATCATTTTTTAAAATTCTGTGTTTAAAAAAAAACTATGTGTATTTTGGTTGTTTTATTAAAAATGCACACATCAGTAAAGACTTTAAGCAGTGGCTACAGTACTGTAGCTTTCCACAGTTACACCGGGGTTGGAAGGAGCGGGAGGGGTGTGGAGGGAGCACTGGGAGTCCATCAAACATCCAGTGAAATTAAAATGCAGTGCAAGACAGCATGTGAGCTAATGCTGCCTTTAATGTGATGAACAATTAGACGTCTGTAAATGAAGCAGCTAAAACAATTTGTAACTCGCCTCTGCTGCTGTTGCCATTTGTGAAGAAAATTCACAACATACTGTCTCCGTGTGAGGATAACCTCCCCCTCCCTCGGAGACCCACCCTCTGGACCCCCTCCCTTTCTCTCCTGACCCCCAGGAGTGTCCTCTCTGCCTTCTCATTCAATCAAACATGCCAATAACATCTGCTACCAATAGATCTTGCAAGCTTCTGAGACTCAATACTTCAAAGCTATTTTCACACTTTTGGTGAAAAAAAAATACAAAATTTTGTTACAAAACATTGAGGCGTGCAAAAGTAAACACACCATGGACGGGAATAATCACCAGGACTGGTAATATTGTCCTGAGGAGCTGTTGAACAGTGGGTTGAAGGCTGGGCTTCCGCCAAGCTCCTGATGCACACTCAAACGCCCTTACATAAATAATTACACTCTTAAGCTGTGTCGAGTGCTGATACACTTGACCTTGTAAATAGAAATGTTTGCAGTAGGAATAAACTCCGGCATTGGAAAATCTTTTAAACATTAACACAAAAGAGAGCACTCTGTCGTCTGGGGATTTGAGTCTGAACCTCTGCGAGCTAGGCACTTGCAAGGGAGAAAAAGTTTATTTATCTTCTATTCCTGGTGTTTATTTAAAGCTTTTCATTTTAAAACTCAGTGATTGGAAGGCAAGTCAGGAGTTTAAAAGTCACCACAAATAAACTTTGTCTGAGGGGTCGACAGATTAGTAAAATCTGGTGTGTCTTTATTTGATATTAGCATGTGCTGAGAAAACAACTAGGTTTCTCTGCTGCCTAAAGTAATTAACCAAACTGTGCCCTTTTCCACTTGCTCCCACCCCTACTTTTGAGGCTTTTTTTTTTTTTTTTGCCTCTCATTTTCTCAGCTATTAGGAAAGAAGTCCAAGCTCCTCTTCATGTTCCTAAAACCAAGATTCCCCCCATGTGTGGTACCAGAAGACCCAGATATCTGTCTGGATATCTAGGAGCCCAGAAGAGTGGTGTGTGGTTGGACCTCAGTCACCTGAATGGTTCAGTAAACATAATGTAAAACAAAGCCTAGAACAGCGTTTCTTTGGAACAGAACAAAAAGTATTCTTAGAGGCTTGTAAAGGAAACCAGCTTTTTTTTTTTTTTTTAAACAAAAAGACTACAGGTTACTAGTACTCCTGCATTTTTGCTTAAATATATTTAAATCTCCATCCCTATTATTTTTAACACATTCTGCACTAAAAGTTGTCCTTGTCACAGTAAAGGGCTCAGTTTCCCCAGTAGTAAGTTAAAGACAGCACCAGAAAAGGCCAGGCAATCAACTGCCACAATAAACTCACAACTTGATTTTACAGGACCATGTCAGAAGTATCTGCCTAGAGTAAATCAGGACAGCTCACCCTGGGCCAGAAGGGGTGAGGCTTTATGCCTTCTTCCTGAAGAAAGTGAACACTGATCCAAGGCCGGCTCATTTAAAAAAAGAAACAGCTCTAGCCTGGAGTCCCCCAGCCTCTGGACAGATCTAGTGGATTCAGAGCAGATTACAGAGTTCCAGCCAGGGTAGTGGGCTTCAAAAGTGTGGTATCTTTATACCACCCGTCAGCCATCTGCTTCTAGACAGAAAAGATTTTTACAGATGTTGACATCTGCAATATCTCGAAGTCTCCAGGGAGGCCTTTGGAATTCTGTACATTTGGCAGGCTTGGGTGTCTCCTGGATTTGCCTGGAAGTGCCATTAATGAGAGAAAAGGGCAGTTTTTGGCTTTTCTGGAGAATTTCCAGGAAGTTCCCCCACCCCCACCCCATAAGAGACAGGGTTTGGATTTCATGTGTAATCTGTCCTCCAGACTGTTCCCATCTCCCCAGCTAGTGGGTTGTGATTCTCTGTGACGGTTCATTTGTCTTTGGAGGCACTTCTGTGACAAATGTTTAAGGGAGTGTGGGACAATGGTCAAGAACAAGGGGGACAGTTCATTGAACTGAAGTGGCCATACAGTAAATAGAAAGAGTTCAGCCTCACTGGTCACCCGAGGACACAGCAAGGCTTTTGTATATGATCACAATGGACATAGCATAAGGTCTCTGTTGATTTTTAACAATATATAGCAATGTACACATGCAAGCCCCATATGTAAAGCAGGAAAATTGGCCCAAGGATGCAAACTTGTCTACTCAGAGGGCATCCCCATACTTGAGAAGAACTCTTACAGTCATCCACAAGGATGGACGCACCTCCTGGCCCCACGTGCCACATAGTGAAGGGGCCACTGGGTTCTAACATGTCTCAAGTGGAGTCTACAGGAAGACATATTCTACCCTGGAGAATATGGACAGTGCTCAAAATTGAGAGAAACAACAATGTGTGGAGTGAGGAGGGCATGTCCTTTTCTTAGCCCAGCTTATGCCTTTATCTCATATCAACAACATTATACAGGTTCCAAAGTCAGGAGACCCTAGAATGCCATGAGAATTTCCAGGGATGTCCAACAACTTCTCAGATTTCCAGCTTGTGGCTTTGCTGTATGAGCTCTAAGGATGCACTGTGAATGCTGCAGAATATATATAGTCCAGGCATCCTTTTTCGAAGCACAAAAAGGAAAAGTATGCCATCATTGTTTTTTGACCCTTCACACCAAGAAACATGGGAAATGCTGTCAGTTGACCTGGCTTTCTCCTAGATACTCCAGGGAGGATGGTGGGAGAGCATCAGGTTATGCGAGCAGTGTGGCCCGGGTTGCGTCTCCAGTGGGGCTCACTGTGTGCCAGTTAGGTTGGACATCGCTGTATTCTGCTTGAGAGATTGCTTCTGGAAGAGAGTTGGCAAAGTCCACCCTTGACTATCGCAATGACATAAGTAATGTGCTGTTAGCATCAGTACCCCCAGGGCATCCATTTAATCAATTTCGTAAATAACACAATGATCTACTACAAAATAGTGGACTGTATACACTATATTTTGGCACAAAGATGGTCATTCTCCCTGTAGTAACCAGGGGCTCTAAATAAATGATTTCAACAATGTTTTATTAAAGGCGACAAGAGCCCTCAAGCTGCATTAATCGGGGAGAAGTCGAGTGGCACCTTTGTTATGGAAATGTTGAGCACATAATGGCAGGCCAGACAATGTGCGGCCACTTCATTCTTTCAGCCGTGCTGACACCTCTTAAAGAGGAACTGCAGGGAAGGATGTGGGAAAGATTTGCTTTCTGAGGAAGCTCTCAGCTCGTATTTTGGAGGGCTACCTCCAAACCCTGTGTAAAAATGCACTGAGAGAAGACACGGGTCTGCTGAGAACAGGGAAGGGTTTCTACCCCTTATTTCAGGGTCCTATGTCCCTTATAGAACTAGATATCTACTTCCTTCCTTTCTTTCTGTTTTCTTTTTTTTTTTGACTTGCATTTCCAAAAGATCATTTAACCGATTGTTGAGTTCAAAATGGATCAAAGACTTTAATGTGTTAGTATTTGTCATGCATAGCCTGACAGTTTCTTTAAGCAAACTGAAGGAATTTGAAGTCTGTCAACAGGTAAATATATACAATTACATCAAAGGCATCTTCATCTGGGACCAAAGATAAAATAGTAGTATCTGCCTCCAGACCCTCTATTGTGGATACCTTGTGATCTTTTGTTATCAATAGGTGTCTTTATTAAGGTGCCTAAAATGTGTAAGATCTTGGATATTGATTTCTGGATGCTGGAGAGGGTAATATTCCACAAATAACAAGTGCTGTATATTTTATCCCCGATCAGACACTACTAAGGACCATGCCCATGAGAGGCGACCCTTTATTAGACAGAGTTTTACTACATTGCCACCCCTCATCTTCAGTTTTGACCCATCACTTCATGCTCATCAAAGAGTTCCACCTACTTGGAGCATTTTTTCTGTAAGAAGATTTGAAAATAGCTTTTCTGGCTGGGCAAAGTAGCTCACAGGTTTAGTCTCAGCACTCAGGAGGTAGCAGAGATGAGTGGATCTTTAAGTTCAAGGCCAGCCTGGTTTACATAGTGAATTACAGGACAGCCAGAGCTACATAATAGAGAGATCCTGCCTTTTAAAAAGAAAAGGGAGGAAGGAAGGAAGGAAGGAAGGAAGGAAGGAAGGAAGGAAGGAAGGAGATTTTCTGTGGACTAAAACTTTTGCCTGTAATACTGAACAGGTAGCAGTACATAAAAAGATTCACAGACATCACTGAGGGGAACTACACACAGTGGAACCTGCCCTTAGTCTATGTGGCAGCAGATAATTTTAGCACACAACAAAAGAAAATGGGTTAGCTCCATGTTGTGTTTAAGAAAAGCCATACAAAAGTGACACAGAAGCAAAGCACAGGAATAGTGTGCGTGGCATGTGTGTACATGTATGTGTGACCACTTGTTACCAAAATATGATGTTGGAAGCAACAAAAATGAAATTCAAATGGCTATCATCAGAATGGAAGCCTTGAAGGCCATGCCTCATATGATCTTTACCTTGCACAATGTCCAAGACAGGGCATTTCTGACTGAGTCTGGCTGGGAATAGGGGCCAACTTTTTGTTTTTTTTAACAGAATACATGAAGATTTTTGAAGAGTTGAAGACTGGAGTATGGCCCAGTGAACAGGATAAAGGTAGACCCAAGACATTATGACTGGTTAAATGTGGGTGAAAAGGGAGACAGAAGCCAGTATAGCAGCCCTGGGCCTCTAGGTGAGATATGGATAGACTCACCTTCAGTTCTAAGGGAAGACATTTGGAGGGTGAGTGGTACTTGAGAAATTTCAGAATGTTCTGTGGTATGTGCAAGAATCTGAAGCTTTATAAGAGAAAGAGCCATTTGTTGGACTGAAAGGGGGAGCTGTTAGGGGGAAAAGATAAACCTTAAACTTAAAAAAAAAGTAAGGGGATGTGGGTGTTGAGGGGGAAGAGGGTGGGAGGGTGGGACTGGAAGGGGGAGTAGGGAGGGGATTGCGATTGAGATGTAACTTGAAGGAATAAAACAAGAATCTGAAGCTTGAAGCTCGAATCAGACTTGAATGGTGTTCGTGACTGAAACTTGACAGGAGGGGGTTGAGGAGAGTAGAACAAAGGTCAGTTTTGACTAGGGATTTGCAGAGCTGCATACAGGCCTACCTTGGCAAGGAAGGCCTGGTGTCAGGAACTTGAAGTCATTTGTCACATTGCATCTGACCTTGGGATACAAAGATGTATGCTGGTGCTTTTCATTCAGTCTGGGGCCCTAGCCTATGAGATGTTATCACTTGCCTTCAGAGTTGGTTTTCCTCCTTAGTTATCCTCTCTAGAAACATCCTCATAAGCACACCCAAACATGTATCTCCTAAGTGATTCTAAATCCAGTTGAGCTGGCAGTGAAGGTGAGCCAGGCCAGAGCTGCCCAGCCAAGAGAAAGATCTCAGAGGTCTCAGGGGCAGCAGGAAGAAGAAAGACTCAAAGACTTGGCACTAAACTGCTTCAGAGACAAATATAATCCATATAGCTCAGCAAGTAGAATGGAGCCACTGGATTTCCACAAAAACATAGTATAGAAAAGATTTCATCAGCTGGGTTCTGGTGGCAAATGCCTTTAATCCCAGCACATGCAGAGGCAGGTGGATCTCTGAGTTCAAGGCCAGCCTAGTTCCTGGAGTGAGTTTCAGGACAGCCAGGACCACACAGAGAAACCCTGTCTTGGAAGAACCAAAATCCAAACAATACCAACAGTGCAAGTGCTAAGATCGATAATTAATAAATGGGACCTCATGAAATGAAAAAGCTTCTGTAAGGAAAAGAACACTGTCAATCAGGCAAAGCAGGAGTCTACAGAATGGGAAAAGATTTCTATCAACTCCACATCTGATAAAGGGCTAATATTCAAAATATATAAAGAACTGAAGAAACTGGGCATCAACAAACTAAATAATCTAATTTTAAAATGGTGTACAGGTCTAAACAGAGAATTCTCAACAGAGGAATCTCAAATGACTGAAAAACACTTAAAGAAATGTTCAACATCCCTAACCATCAGGGAAATGCAAATCAAAACAACTGTGAGATTCCATCTTAAACCTATCAGAATGACCAAGATCAAAAATACAAGTGATAGCTCATGTTGGAGAGGATGTGGAGGAAGAGGAACACTCCTCCACTCCTGCTGGGAGTGTAAACTTGTATAGCCACTATGGAAATCAATATGATGGTTCTTCAGAAAATTGGGAATCGACCTACCTCAAGACCCAGCTCTACAATTCTTGGGCATATAGTCAAAGGATGCTCCATCCTACCACAGGGACACTTGCTCAACTATGTTCACACCAGCTTCATTCATAACAGCCAAAAATTAGAAACAATCTATCTCTCCCTTAACTGAAGAATATGTAAAGAAAGTGAAAGATAATCATGCTACAATCCACAGACCTATTAGGCTAAGTAACAAGGAAAGCTCAAAGTGAGACACATGGATCTCCCTAGGAAGGGCCAATAGAATAGATTTTGTGGGTAGACTGGGGATGGGTGGAGATGGAAACAGGAAGGATCAGGCAGGAGGGTGGAGGGAGAGAGTATTGGGAGAAATGACTGGAATTGAGGGCATGTGGGAAGGGCAATGTAGAACCCTAGTGCAGTGGAAACACAATGGAATCTACAAGAATGACCCTAGTGAAGATGCCTGGAGTTGGGAATATGGAGCCTGAACCAGCAATCTTCTATAACTAGGCAAGACTTCCAGCAGTGGGATGGGGACACTAACCTAGACACAAAACCTTCAATCTATAATCTGTCCTACTTTCAAGATGTGCTGGGGCAATGGTGGCACAGAACTTGTGGGAGTGGCCAACAAATGACTGGTCCAACCTGAGGCCAAGCCATGAGAGGGAGCCCATGCCTAACACTGACTGGATGGCCAGACTAGAGGCTGTACAGCCCAGAGACCCAGGATTGAACCAAACATGACTGGGAAAGACTCAGTGAAATGATTACTAATGATATTCTGCTGGTCCAGTTGTCATCAGAGAGGCATCATCCAGGAACTGACGGGAACAGATGCAGAAACCCACGGTCGAACACTAGGCAGAGCCAGGGGAACCGCACAGAAGAGAGGGAGGAAGGATTGTAGGAGTCAAAAGGTTGAAGACACCACGAAAACACGGCCCACAGAATCTACTAAATAGGGCTCATAGGGGATCTCAGAGACTGAATCAGCAGACCCTGTATGGATTTGAGATAGGTCCTCTGACTATGAGTTATGGTTGTGTAGCTTGGTGCTCTTGTGGGACTCCAAACAGTGGGAGCGGGGACTGCCTCAGAGTCTTTTGCCG
Source organism: Lophiomys imhausi (assembly GCA_907164525.1). Taxonomy (NCBI): domain Eukaryota; kingdom Metazoa; phylum Chordata; class Mammalia; order Rodentia; family Muridae; genus Lophiomys; species Lophiomys imhausi. Next base: position 3,609,550 of record CAJQZJ010032727.1, read on the forward strand.
AATGTTGGGATACTTTTCCTCCCAGTGGGTTGCCTTGTCCAGCGTTTAAATGAGGGATTGTGCTTCTTCTTATTGTAACTTGTTATGCCATGTTCAATTGATATTCCTGAGAAGTCTGTTCTTTCTTTTTTTTTTTAAGGGAAACAATGGAGGAGTGGATCTGGGGGAGAAGAGAGTTGTGGGATGGGACTGTGAGGAGTGAGAGGGGGAAACTGAGGTTGGGATATAATGTATGAGAGAAGAATAAAAATTAAAAGAGAAAAGAAAAGCCGAAAACCAAAAAGCCCTCCATCACCATAACAATAATACTCAAACAATAATAATAATGTATGAAATGATTACATTACTTCATGTTATACAGATATGTTGAACACATAAATGCACCCCATGATTTAAACATTAAGTCAGTCTGGACAGTAGTCCTTTATAAATGAATGAACCACTTACAGCTTGACAATGGGGCCAGTAAGATGGCTCAGTAGGAGAAAGTCCGGCCCCCTGAGCTGGACACATGGACTCTACACAGAGGCAAGGGGACCACCAACTTCAGTGTGGTCCTCTGACCTCCACACATGAATTATGGCACCATACGACCTTACTTACACATTCATATCATGTACTTACACAGATATAATAAATAAACAACTTAGTAAAGTTCAGCTCTGACTATTTAATACATAAGTTAGCAAATTTACAACCTAAGTCACTCTGTGTCTAGAGATTGATACAGTAATTTCTTACTAATTCTCAAAATATAAAAAGCAAGAAGACTCAAAGAGTTTTTAAAATATTGGGTCAACCTCAAGTGACTCAATAGCATTTTCTATAAGAATCCAACAAATACTAATATGGGATCCATTCTGAAAACTGCTCCTGAGAAGATATTAGTGATTTTATTACCTGGTCTCTGCTGAACAATAGTCCAATCAAAACTTCACGGCTTAAGTTTTTAACCATTTGTCTGATCACACAATTATAAATCAGTCATTAGGGCTGGGCTTTCTGCTAGGTTTTTCTAGCTCACTTGACTACCAGTAGCAGATAGGTAATGGAGATGAAGGTTGGTTCTGGGTAAACTGGCTCATTTGTTTGATGACTTACTGAGACATCCAGGTTCTGTGTCTGTGATATCGGGGAGGCTGGCTCTTATGGGGATGACACTGGCCAGAGTGCCAAAACAGGGGATCCAAATGAGAAAATCCTTTCCCAAACTTCTGCTTGGTCACACTGGCCAAAGCCTCATTAGTCCAAACAAAAAGTTAGACTCTGTCTAACTTCAGGAAGTAGAGAAATAACTGCCTCTTGGCTGCCTCCCAGAGGTAGAAGAGGAGACCCTATTGCTAAAGACACCATGCTCTTTGGATCCAAGTTGGCTCTGACCTGAAAGCCTCCTCTCTAGGGAGTAGCTTTCATAATACCAAAAGGCTGCATGAAAACCTCCAAGGGAAGGAAGCAACCAATAGTCCTACCCAGCTATTACACCTATGAGCAGAATGGTATGCTTATCCTAAGGGTTCAATAGTGGCACACACACCTCGGTGATGAACCAACATCTCTCTAATGGGAATTAAGGCCCACTCAACAAGAGAAAAATCATTCCTAGTACTAGAGATGGAGCCAGCTACCCAAAGCTAGTGAAGTCATAGATACTGGAGAAGAATCTACATCTGCCACTTTACTAAGCCAACATAATCCCTAACTACATTCTAAATATTTATCCTTATACCCACAGAGAAGTATAGGTTTCACTTCTCATCAAGGAAATGTCTCCTTGCCATAGACAGAGACCATTACAGAAAACCACAACCAATGAAAATGCAGAGAACAAGAGATTGTATGGTGCCAACCCAATGGATACATCTACAACATAATTCCTACAGCTAAGGTTCAGGGTTACATAGGGGTAGTGGATAGAAAGACTGTAGGAGGACTGAAGAGATGTCTCAGTGGTTAAGAGCACTGGCTGCTCTCCCATAGGACCTAGGTTGATTCTCAGCACCTACATGGTACCTCACAACCATCTGAAACTCCAGTTCCAGGGACCCAATGCTCTCTTCTAGCCTCTGTGGGTACTATATATAGGACATGCACAGATACATCCATACACATAAAAGTAATATAAGACTTTTTTTTTTTTTTAGTTTTTCGAGACAGGCTTTCTCTGTGTATCCATGGCTGTCCTGGATTCACTTTGTAGACTAGGCTGGCCTTGAACTCACAGAGATCTGCCTGCCTTTGCATCCTGAGTGCTGGGATTAAAGGTGTTCACCACCATGCCTGGCCCAATAAGATTAAAACAAAACAAAACAAAACAAAACAAAAACACTGTGTGAGCCAGAGAAACAAGAGTTTTAGTATGAGAATGTGTCTCCTAGAAATGTCAGGAAGCCACCACACCCATGAATTCTTACCAACATGACTTCCTAAACATGGCCTGAACAAGGAGGACACTAATAAACATGCCAACATGGAAGTAGGAATGCTCAGGAGATCTCAATCCTAAACAAAGATCTACAGGCAACTGAAGGATACTGAGAACGCGAGAAATAGTCTTCTTTAGCTTGGGATAATCACAATTGGTTATCTAATACCAAATGATCAGCCCTGAAACACCCATACAAGTAATATTATACACACAGAACAGGTTCTATTTCTATATTTGGAATATATATACACATATGTGTAACAACAATTAAAGAAATAGAGTCCATGAATTTGAGAGGGAGCAGAAGGTGGTACTTGGAAAGGATTGGAGGGAAGAAGGGAAAGACAGGAAGATTAACTATACTTTAATTTCAATAAATATAAAAAGCGTTTCAGTTTTTTGTTTGTTTGTTTCTTGTGTTTTGTTGTTTTTAAATAGACTGAACCTCTTTAAGAGAAGAAAGCCAAAGTTGCCTTGCAAAAGGATCTGTGTTGGGAACATGAAGAATTACAGCAGCCACTTAATTCAGAATGTTGCACAACAAAAGATAGCTTTCTTGAGGTCTCTTCTGTGTCTTTTTCTAGACAA
>CAJQZJ010032727.1:3616118-3629497 GCA_907164525.1 Lophiomys imhausi
GTCATACATGAAGACTTCACACTGCAGTGATGGTGGACTGACTGCATGACGTCATACATGAAGACTTTACTCTGTACATGATGGGGGTGCTTCCAAGTGTTAGGTTTGCATGAGTGCAGCCAAGAGTCCACATGCAAAACCATTGGCCTCTAGGAGATGTTACTGGGAGGTGGAATTTATGTCATTGCTGGAATACCTTTAAAGGCAACTGTGAGACTCTGACCTCTTCCTTGCTCCTTCTGTCTCTCGGTCTTTCTCAGCCCCACACTCCCACCTGTTATGATGTGCCACAGGTGACAGAGGCCCAAAGTGATAGGGTGGTATTTTCAGAACTGAGCTAAATAAACCTTTTTCCTTACAAATTGATTGTTGACCAATACAGAGATGTTATTAAAATAATTAGACCCACAGAGACACCGTCTTGTCTCAGGGATGAGTCACCCCTAAGGTGTCAGGTCCCCAGAACTCTTGTCTAAATGCTTTCCCATGTGAGGGGCATTCTCCTGGCAACTTAAGGGCTCTGTGTTTGTAATCTCTCATTTGTCCTTCATAGTTGAATATCATTTTCAACGCTCAGTTTTCATTTCAAGTTCCCTGAGACATCTTAGAGCCAAGACAAATCTTTCTGAACAAGATCTGTCAACTCGATGCATTCCAGGAGCGCCTGTGACTTCAAATAGTTTGTGATGCTGTCAGTGAATGGCCTCTCTAAGCTTCCTCCTGCAGCAGATGGGTACAAATACAGACACCCACAACAAGACATCACACAGAGAGTAAGAGACCTCAGAACACTGGGCCCTAAATGGGATGTCTACATCAAATCCCTCCCGTAAGGCTCAAGAAACCCTGCAGAATAGACAGAAAGAGTGTAAGAGTCAGCAGGGAACGAGGACACCAAGGAAACAAGGCCCTCTAAATCTATATGACCAAAGCAGGGCCTGTGTGGGTCTGCACCTCTGCACCTCTGCACTAGGCTTCCAGTCTAGTGTTTTTATGGGACTCCTGAATAAGTAGGTCTCTGATTCTTGTGCCTTCTAATTAGGTTCTTTTCCATCTATTGGTGTGTCTAACTTTGATGTGATAGTTTTTGTTTTATATAATATTTTATTTTGTTATATTTTAAAAACTGAATGGATAAATGGGTGGATGAATGAAAACCTAGCCACTAGGGTAAAGGCTAGCAACTTTACTGTCACTCATACCTACCAGGAGACAGATGATCAGTTTCTCTCATAGAGTGACACTGGGCATATCAATCACTGCAGGACAAACCTCAGGTTCAGAAGTAGTTGACCAACATAGAATGGACTCCACAGGTCTTTGTGTAGTTTTATTTGGATACACTGGGGTGAGTTGTTTGTTTGTTTGGGGCTGCTTTATTTTGTTTTCTTGGTTTTGGAGCATTTGTTGTTGTATTGAGTTTTTGTTTGTTTTTTAAGAAAAAACTTAAATTTGGGTGGGTAGGGAGATGGAGAGGATCTGAAAGGAGGAGGGTTTGGGGAAGGGGAAGAATATGATCAATATATGTAAATTTAAAATGGTTTCAAATAATTAAAAGATAATAAAAATTGTATAGATAGATGATTGATAGATAAATAGAAAGAAAGATGGATGGATGGATGGATGGATGAATGGATGGATGGATAGAGGGCTTCTCCAAGGAAGATGTCTACTTGCTCTTAAGTGAGCCCTCAGTCTCCTCAAGCTTTATTGACTCTGTGTTTATTTAAGAGCATTATTTTTCTATTGCTGTGATAAAATGCCATGACCAAAGCCAACTTATAGAAGATAAAGTTGTTGATGTTGGTTTGTCGTTCCAGAGGATAAAAAGAGTCCACCGTAGCCAGGACAGCACAGCATCAGGAAGCAGGCACAGCAGCAGGAACGGGAAAGTGAATGCTTAAATCCTCATCTCAAGCACAAAGCTGAAAAAATGAACCAGAAGTTCAAAAGAATGGCTGGTGTCCACTCTTTCAAACAGGAGAAATGTGTGTATAAGGTGTAGGGTCGGAGCAGAGGCTGAGGTGATGTTCCCACAGGCCAAGGAACAGCTAAGGTGAGCTGTGACCCTCCAGATGAAGCACAGAAAGAGGCTGCCCTCAACCCTCAGGAGGAGCGAGCCTCTGGACCCGCGACACTGTTCTGCTGGGTGAGTCACCAAGTTCACAGTCCGTTGCCACAGTGGCCTGGTGACCAAGTGCAGCAGACCTGAAAAGAAGTTGAACAGAGAAAAGTTGCAGGGCTATCCTTAAATATTTTTTTCTTTTGTTGAAAATTCTGGCAGTGCTATTAAGTCTACACTTTGAAGAGCCCATTGCTCCTAAAATAAATACCTTAATATCTAATAACACATGATCATTCAAATTTGGCTTAAGGATATATTATCTCCTTTGAGTTGAGAGTTTCACTTTGTGCCAGCAGCAGATAACAGCATTAATCTGTTCATAAGGGCTGAGTCCTATTGTTCTAACTACTTTATCTTTTTAAGGACAGGGACTCTTGTACAACAGGTTGGGCTTGAACTTGCTAAGTAGCTGAGGATGATTTTGAAACTCACCCTGCCACCTCCTCTCCCTGGGTGCTCAGATCACAGGCATGGACTGCTTGGGTATGGAACCCAGGACCTTCCAACACTCCTCCAAGTAAGTCACATCCCCAGTGTGATCTAATCACCTTTTGAATGTCCCTCAGGACTCAAGACTGTCACCTTGGGGATCAACTTTCCAACAAGAGCACTGGAAGGCATAATAGGCCCCGCGCCGCCTCCGCAGTCAGTCCTGGAATCCCACCGTAGACCAGCAATCATTCCAGCTAACATCTGAGGACATAACCCCAAGTATTCATTATGGATCTTAAGTTAAAATGATCTTATTAGAGAACCCCACAAACCACACCATTATAGTTTAATGAAGGAGAAAATCACTCCAAATTGAGTTTCTGTCCCCAAGTAAAAGGAAGAGACAAGAAGGGCTGGAAAATGCATCCATTCATCCAACCAGCTCAGCGGCTGGCTAGAGGACAAAGAGGGTGAGCCCCACCTCACCGATGGGACACTCAGTGGGGAGGCCAAGGGCAGCCCAGTGTGGCTGCTGCTTCCTTGGGGCTCTGCAGAAGGTGCCTCAGGTTGCCCTATGTAGAAAATGGCTGTGGTGATTTTTTTTTTAAATAAAACAATCTAAAGACTATGTTTGCATAATTCAATAAGTATTGTTTGGGGGCCCATAAATTATATAAATTTCAGGTTAGAGATTTAAGACTACACCACTGCCCTGAAAATGTAGCAATGTTGTTCCAACTGACTTCCATATCTCTTCATGCAGGGTCTGTCTTGGAGCTCTACCCTGGAGAGGGAAGAGTCCAAAGGCTGACTGGTGTTAATGTTCTCTGTTAGCCAGCAACACCCAGGGCAGGAATGTGAGACCTTACTCTTTGTGAGGACTTCAGGGAGATTAAGTTTCAATGACAGATTTGATCATAGGTTTCCAAACAGAATGGAAAAGTGCTAAAAAAAAAAAAAAAACCCAAGTCTGTCAAAAACAAAGAAAATAAGAATCTAGGTTCTTGTTCCTAACAGCTATTAAATAGCCAGTGAGTTCAGGAGAAGGCAGATCCCAGGCAGAGGGTAAAATGGGTTGTATTTTCAAGTTTAACGTTAATTTAATTTTGACAGTCCCTCTAGTGAGCAGTATGTTAAGATCCATGCTATTAAAATTGTGTGACTTTTCCTCCTGATGCTTACATGCATTTCCTCTTACTTACCCATGCATTCCAAAGCTGGATTTGAAAATAACTTGAGGGGGAATGCAGCAGGCACCCATTTCCACACCACACCACTGCAAACAGGAAGAGACAGTGTAAGGAGATAGATTAATATAAATTAGATTTAGTAATATCTAGGGGTTTCTGATACAGTCTCTTAATCCAGGGCATGAAGATCAACTTGGCTGTGGGCAATTAGCTTATCAGCTTATGGACTAAAAACAAGGATGAAGTCAGGTGAAATGAGGGGAGTCTCTATGAACTAAACAAGGAGGAAGCCAGGTGAAACAAGGAGAGACTCTATGGACTAAAAACAAGGTTTATGACCTGGCATTGTTTTCAGCTGTTAAGAGAGCAGAGCCCAGATTAAGCTGAAATCAGGTGGAACAAGGAGAGATCCTATTTAAGGACAAGTTGATGGAGCCCAGGGGGCCACATGCTAGAGAGCCCCATGCTAGAGAGTTCTCACGCCAGAAAGGACAAGGAGTAGTTTGTATCCTCTGATGGAGAAAGTGCTGGTGGACTGATGGCCAGATCTCCCTGAGGCAGAAAGCTGGTGAGCAGAGAAAGTCTCAGCAAGACAGCAAAAGGCCAAGGACTAAACCCTGTGGCTCAGCTTTTGCCTAGAGAGGTTTGACCTGTCAGAACAGTGGCCTGAACGGAACTGTGGCCAGCTTTAAAGACTGAGACAGAACGGCAGAGTTGCTGATACGAAGGAAGTAAGGTGGCCTACAGACGGCTGAGGTCTCCCAGAGAGAAGAAAGCCTCAAGTCTTATTTAAGGTGAGACTGCAATAGCCAATTTACCCTGACGAATCTACATCTGAGATATTCCAGAAGAAAGACTGCTAAGTGCATTAAAGGGTCTACCCCAGAGACTGTGTTCCTGACAACTGAGGACCTGCCCCAGAGACTGTATCCTTCTAAAAGGTTATGAAAATAGTTGCAATAGTTATCAGTAGGTTTAGTGGTTAGGTAATAGGGGTTGTAGTCATTCGTAGGGTTAGTAGTTAAGTAAGTGTTTATATTTGTTATAAATGAATAGTTATTAATAAATAAGTGTTGAATAATTTTAAAAAGTTTGGTTTCAAGTCAGAGTATATAATTCAGTGTGAATTTAGTTTTTCATCTAAATTCCCAGTCTCATATTTCAGGGATCTGTGGGCATGTTAGAAAGACAGATGGGGACACGGTTCCTAAACCCATGGCCAACTTAAGAGGACACAACATGCCTATTTAAAAAATTGTATTACTCCTCTATTATTGCAAAGAATAATGACGGGCTAGAAGGTTGGCCCCTGGGTTGAATTTAAACTGAAATGTTTTCCATTAACTCTTGACATCAGGAGGACAGGAGAGCATCAAACCTTTCCCAGGCTGAAATATGAAAAAAGTCTGCAGGGAACGTCTCAGCAGGAGAGGAATTTCATTAAGGCCCGAGCATCTAGCGACTTCTGCTCTCCCTTAAGCCTCCCAATGATAAGGGGTTCTCAGGGATTTGCAAACAAAAATTTCATAAGATCTTTTCAAAGAGGTCGCTGTGGCCCACGCTTTTGAATTATGTGCTCACGGATGAAGAAACGGTTAGACATTTGACTTCAGTGTGACTTCGGGATGTGGAACTGGACTGAATTGGGTAGAGGCCCCTGCTGCCTCGTGGACAGCTGTGATCTGTGGGCTCCTCCCTGGAATGTGACACCCGCACTGCTTTCCCGTTGGAACCTGTTTTCAATGAGCCACTTGGGGAGGCACGAAGCGGTCAGTGAGGAACAGGATCAGCAATGCCGCTGGAGACTAGCTCGCCAAGGTCCACTTCAAAAGCAAAAACAAACCATTGCCCACCTGACCAGGGTTGAGGCCTGCCTGCAGTGGGAGTGGGTGGAGGTCCTGGGGAAGGACCAGACCGGATGCTGAAATTTGTCAGTTTTTAAATATATAGTCCTGTCACCTTCCCCCTCCTCCAACTCAGCCTCTGTTTCTGTTGTCAAATCTGTCCCTGGAATTGAAGTCTCAGTTTCCCTTCCTGGGAAATCGCAACAAAAGGAGTGCTGTATGGTCAAAAAGTACAGGGAATGATGTTGGGGTGTTCGGCGTGAGATGTCCAGGGTGCACTGTTTGTCACAGCACTTTCTGGCACCTTAAAAAGCCAAACATCAGAGCCAGGTGTGCCGCTGGAAACTGTACGCTCAGAACGGGGAGGTTCTAGCTGCGATACCCATCTGTCCTTTCTCCTTTTCGTTTGCCCAGCCCTGCCCTTCGGAATCTCCCGGAGCAGTGTTTACAATGCTGATTTTTAAGCAGCAGGCACACACAGGCATGCCTGCTTCCTCTTTTCTCTTGCCCTTAGGAAAAGACACTCAGGTAAAGTTAAGTTGAATGGTAACTGCTAACTCTGGGCTGTCATAGGCTTCCCTGTTAAGCTGAGAGTTTTCCCTTCTATTTCAAATTTGTCGAATGTTTCTGTCATGAGAGGTTAGTAGATTGTATTCACTACTTTCTCTGCATCAATTCGAATGTGAGTTTTCTCCTCTATACAATTAATTGTCAGATGGTGTCAAATAATCTTTGCATTCCCATTTCTCAGGTAAATTTTATTTGGCTGTGCAAGCTTCTCACAAATTAAGTCTCTAAGGCCTGGGAGATAGCTAAGCACTTAAGAGCACTGGCTGCTCTTGTGGAGAACCCTGGGCTCACACTTGAGTTCCCAGCACCCACATGGAGGCTCATAAGCCCCTGTAACTCCAGCTCCAGGGGATCGGATGCCTCCTTCTGGCCTCTCTAGGTACTTCATGCACCTGGTGTATATATATATATATAGGCAAACACTCACACACATAAAATAAAATAAATCTCTTTTTTCTTAAAATTCTGTTCTTTACCCAATTTAAATTTTAGCTTTTATATCTTCAGATATAACTAGTATCTTCCCTCCTCTTTTCTTCTGGGTGTCAGCAATGCAATGACATGTTCAGGAATTCTAAGACTTCACAATTATTCTTTCTTTTTTCTTTCTGTTCGCTAGACTGGATAATTTCAACCACCTGTCTTCAAGTTCTCACATCCTCTAGTTTGTATCTTTCTGTCAAGTGCTTTTAGTGGATCTTCCACTTCTGTTATTGTATTTTTCAATATGAAAAATTTTATCTGGTTATTTTAAAAGCAATTTGTGGGACCAACAGATGCCTCGGTAAGTAAAAGTATCTGCTGCACAGACCTGATGACTCCAACCTGAATTCTATCCTCAGACTTCACAGTAGGAGAGGACCAACTCAACACACCCCAACAACCCACACCCAACAACCCTCACAGTAGGAGAGGACCAACTCAACACACCCCAACAACCCATACCCATATACCCACACCCAACAACCCTTACAGTAGGAGAGGACCAACTCAACACACCCCCCCCCCCCCCCCCAACAACCCACACCTATATACCCACCCCTAACACCCCACCCCCAACAACCCACCACCATGAACTCACACCCATATACCCACACCTACTCACACATAGTAGATTTTTAAACTTTTAAAAAATGTGCATATTTTTTGGGTGCCCCTGTGTCATTGGATATTGTTTTTGTATATTTCATTAATTAAACACTTAATTTCTTATGTGTGGGGTGAGCGTGTGTGCCCAGTGCATATGTGGTGGTGGAGAATAACTTCTGTGGGACCAGATCTCTCACTCCATTTTTTAATGGATTCTGAGGGCTGAACTCAGGTCACCAGGCATTCAGAACAACAATCTTATCAACTGAGCCATCTTACTGGTCTCCTCCTTTAATTCTTTTTAATTAATGAATTTTGCTCTTTGGCAATTTCAGATGTGTATATACTATATTCTGTTTACACACACACACACACACACACACACACACACACACACACACATCCTCTTTTATCACACAAGGCTCTTTCCCACAGACTTGATTTTGTGTTTTGTTTCATGTTCACGGAGGTTAACTGGACCTATCTGTGTGACCATGGATTTGAAAACATCCATTAGACCCTAGTGGGCTCACTAGTGGGAATGCAACTGAATCTCATGCCCTTCTGAAGTCTATTAGTGGCCAATAATTTGGCTGTAAGTAGTAAGACCCCATGAGACCTTTCCTGCCCACAGATGACTATTGGGTGGGGAGGCTTTGCAGGCTGGGGAATGCTGCTATGAGCTCACAGTTATCATGGCTGAATTAGGCTTACAAGGTGGCATTTCAAGGCCTTTCTCCTCATTTACTGTCCCTTACATTTGTTCCACCCACTCTCCTGCCATGCATCTCTTAAGGGAGTGGTAGGAATGCCCTGTGGCTTAACCTTTGGCTATTTTTGCTCTTAGAATCTAGAACACCCAAAGGTCTCCTCCTTCCCCTCCATTCCCCTCCATTCACAGGTAAAATGAGGCTTTCCTGACAAAGACTGAGAGTAGTGGATAAAAACATAGCTATTAGAAGGCAGCTGTATCAACAAAGGCCAGAAGTAGTAGTAAATCGTCACTAGGGCTAAAGACATCCCTCGTCATGGGGTTTCACCAATTACAGAGCTATGCATTTATTGTCTCTGATAGAGGTGCTTAAAATCTAACCAGGTAACGGCTGGTTAGCTCTAAAATCTAACCAGGTAACGGCTGGTTAGCTCTAAAATCTAACAAGGTAACGGATGGTTAGCTCCATAACAGTTCTACCATTACTGCCCAGATCAGACATTTTGCCTGACAGGTTGGTATTATAGTTCACAGATTCACATCTGAATAAGATTGTTGATGGCTTTACTGCCTCAGCAGCCTTCACAGCACAATGTCACACTATGGAAGCTAGCCAACAGGAAGGAAGCTTATAGATCAGTTTCAGCTTCATTTCTCTATATCTTGCATCCAAGGTATGCACAGTACCTTCAGCAACAGGACCTTACAAACAACCTCTGTCAGACAACTGAGAGAAATTGCAAGAGCCTGTATTGCTGTGGAGTCTCTGGAGGTTTTGTCTAGTAACACATGGCTTCTAAAATGTAGCCTAGGATCTCTAGCCTTTCAGGGCATCTGCCTTCAAGCTCTCTTTTATATTGTTTAATTGGGCAACCAGATACTAAGTTTCCATGTGTCTTTGTCATGACCCTTTTATTTTAATTAATTCTTGCTACCCTGTCCACTCATCCCCCCATATCTCACCCTCTCCCTGTTTGAGCCTCTGTGTTGCCAATATTCCCCCCTCTACTTTTATTTTATCTATATGCTATTGTCTTCCTTTTCCTAAGACAAACTACCCACACTGTCCTCTTTCTAGTTCCCTGACTTTGGGAGGTTTCCAAGCTAAACATAAAACCCTAAGGAGTCAAAACTAGAATCCACTTGTGAGGGAGAATATACGGTGTTTGTCTTTCTGGACCTTGGTTACTTCACTCAGTGTGTTCTTCCAGCTTCATCTGTTCACCTTCAGATTTTATTTACTTTTGAGTAAGACTCCACTGTTTATGTGTACCGTATTTTTATTTTCCATTCATAGACATGTGCTGCTCATTTCCTAGCTACTGACAGTTGAAAAACAAACATAGATGTACAAGTGTCTCTGTAATAGTGTGTAAAGTCCTACTGGGATGTGCCTAGGAGTGGTATGGCTGGGTTATACGGAAACCTGAGAGAGTAGAGATCATATTTTGTTGGGTTTTTTTTTCTTCGTGTCTTTTCCTTAGTTTAATTTCTATTACTGTGTTTAAAACCATGACCAAAAGCAACTTGGGGAGGAAAGAATTTATTTCATACAGTTCATCACCAGGGGAAGTCAGAGCAGGAAATCAAAGCAGGAACCTGGAAACAGAAACTGAAACAAAAATGGTGAAGAATGCTGCTTACTGACTTGCTCTCCATGACTTGCTCAGCCTGCTTTCTTTCATTTTAATTTAATTTTATGTACATTAGTGTTCTTCCTGCATGTATGTCTGTGTGAGGGTGTTAGTTCCCCTGGAACTGGAATTACAGACCGCTGTGAACTGCCGTGTGAGTGCTGGCAATTGAACCAGGGTCATCTTGAAGAGTAGCCAGTACTCTTAACAGCGGAGGCATCTCTCCAGCCCTCAGCCTGCTTTCTTACAGCACCCAGGACCACCTTCTTGGGGGTGGCACCACACACATTGGACTGGGCCCTCCAACATCAATCATTAATCAAAGAAATGCCCATAGGCTAATCTAATCTACAGGCCAGTCTGATGAAAGTGTTTTCTTAATTGAGGTTTCTTGTCTCCAGATTTCTCCAACCCCAGGGTACAATTTGTTTTCCTTTTCCATTATTGTGGCTGAGATTCATGTACTCACTTTCTCAAAGGAAATCTGAAGAACATGCAGTGGCAATCACTCAGGGCTCCTTTGGTAGCTTAGTGACCAGCTAGGGAGATTAAAATGCACTTGCTAGTCTTGCAGGGGTCCTGGGCTTGGTCCCCAACACCCACCTGCCTGCAACTCCAGATGCAGAGGATCCAGCGCCTTCTTCTTGCCTCTGTGAGCACTGGCATGTTTGCACACATACATAGATGCAGGCAAAACACTCACATATGTAAAATAAAAATAAACCCTGATCTGAGAGACCTGAACAAGGGCAACCTTCACACCTTCTCTCATGTACTGTCTCTCGGTGCAGCACATTTTCCCTGTCACTAATGACACCATACCAACATATGGAAGAATCTAGGAGTGTTTTGAGGGGGAGAACATGAAAGGGGAAGGGAAAGTTACTTGGAAGATGGCCTTTGCAGGAGACACTGTTCTTTATAAGTATGCATGTTTTTTCCCCAAGCTAAGAGTTACAAAAGCATCCTTCTACTGAACAAATCAGTTGAGTCTTACCCTCTCACCCCATCCCCATTTTTCATCTCTTTGCAAACAGCCCTCCAGTAAAACACACACATAAATACATGGTCCCTTACTTAATGCCAAACCTCTGGCAATTTCTCCCCAGACATGTAAACTTTAGGAACTTATATGCTGAATCACTTCCAAGTTCAAGCTGCCACATTGAGTCTATCACACCAGGCTTTTGTTGGGATCAAATCTTTGAAAGGAGAAAAGATTTTTTTTAATCCCTTTACACCAGATGGGGCCCAAGTCTTGTCACCTTGGAGCTACCAGATTGGGATTTTTCAGAGCCTCTCAGCAGCTCTACCCCCTGCCCAGTGCATCTTGCTGCCCCTTTAATCAAATTGAATCAGCACTTGCATTGGAACAAGCGCCAAGACTGCTCTTTCTATGCCCGCCTGCTGTAACTGTTGGTGTACATTAATGGCAAAATACTGTCTTTCTCTATGCGGATCAGCAAATACCAATGAAAACAAGATTCACTGAAAAGAAACTTGGACCCAAACTACCTTTTCCCATAGGGGGGTATCAAAAGTAAGCCTGAGACAATAGTGCAAAGGAATAGGCTTGACCATTTCGGTGAGAGACGAATGAATAGAAATGACAAGTTTCTTCAACCACTGTCTTGAAATTTTGAGTTAAAAAAATCATGCTCTAAATTTATTGTCTGAGTTACCATCAAAATAAACATTTTTCCTCAATTCTACCTCAAATTTTTACTGTACCTTCAAGGGTTATAAATTTCTTACAGCTGTCACTCACTCTGCAAAACTGTATTTCCCTTTTCTTTTATAGTTCATAGAGGAAAACACAGTGTATGTTGTGTTCTCAGTTTACACTACAACACAGTGTAATTCTCAGAGCTGTGTGCTAATCAAAAAGCTGGATTATCTACCAAAAACCAAAGTCCATGAGCAGGAAGAACCTGGGTGGAATAGTGGGCTCTAGTCTCCTTCAGCATCTTTTGTTCCAAGCTCCCATGCCTCTGCAGAGCCAGCTTTCTGACTGCCCAGATGCAACTCAGGTGCTACTAAGAATCACACAGTGTAAGAAAGAGCCACTGGTCATTTGTGCCATTTCCAGCAGGATGTTCTCCAATGCCATCTCAAGCTCAATGTGTGTGTGTGTGTGTGTGTGTGTGTTAGATTTGAGAGGTAGCTGCAGTTTTCATATGCCATGTAACATAAGAAAAGTACCTGCTTTAGGAATGCAGAACTTTACTATTTGCTAGCTAAAGGTGACTCCATGGGAGAAAAAAAAAAAAAAAACAGACCAAACACATGAGATGGCATCAAGAGACACAGAGGGAGTCTTGACCTCTAACTTTGTCATTATGAGGAAAACCCTGGGAAATCCAATCAGATGAACTGTAGGCCCCTAGTGTCACTGGCAGATCAAGATTTCTAGGGATCTCAGCTTCTCAGTCAAACTTCCCCTTCTTCTCTCTGGCTCCTGTACTGTGGAAGTGTTCGTCCATTCAAGCATCAGTGGTGACATATGGCTCTCTGTTGAGCAGTGGCTTACATCATTGTTCCCCTAGCTTCCTACCCATATCAGCTAACATCCTGGCCTAAACCACCCAGTTGAAATGTGAATAAGTTGCTCTCCATAGTAACTGACTAAATAATGTTATCTTCTCAGCATTGTCCCTTTCTTGTGTTACTGTAAATCCCCAGTGGTATGTAAAAATACTACGTACCATTACATAATATTCCACACTGTGTTTCTAATCCAGGGGGTACTTTGGATCACCACAAAGGAATTCATCTTTCATATCTGCAAGTCCAACACTGAGGGTTCAATCAACCAAAAATAGAAAATATACTTTAGAAACTGAACTAAACATGTGCAGGCCTTTTTCTTCTACCCATTCCCTAAACAACATAAAGTTAGACACAAGTAACCTGAAGGCTGAAGGATACAAGAGGATGTGTATAGATTGTATGCCCACATTCTGTTACTTAATATAAATTGCGAGAGCTTCTGCAGGAAATCATGAAAACAATCCACTGCAGAAACTATAAAGACAGCTGTATGTGGGTTCCCTAGTCCTGGGGTGCTAACTAGAAGTGGGTAGAAATAGAGACAGAGACACAAGGCTTAGACAGGGCTAGGTGTGGGTCATGCAATTTGGCATAAGTAGAAATTCTGAGTGTAAACTCCTCCTCTCAACCCCATGCCACTCACGATCTCACACACACATTCTGGGCCATACCGTGGCAGGCATCCATGGTGCAAACACAGCTCAGAGGAACAGAGTGGTACCCAGTACATGGGACAACCAGTGACAGAAGAGAACTGTGGGCAAATGTGTCTATGTTCTAGTGGGTGAACCTCCTCCTCTCACCCCTCTTACCCACTTTCCCATTCCAGTTAAGTGAAGTTCTGCAAAGCCTTTCTGTTTGCTGTGGTCTGAGGATGACACCACATCTCGGAAAGGTGCAGCTACTGTGTGTGGTGATTCAGTTTTACTTCCAACCCTAACTTTACAGGAGAGAACTGGCTGGAGAGTGGGATTGGGAACTCAGAGGTGAGAGGACCAGTCAAAGAAGAAATGTGGAGGAGATGCAGGTAGACCAGCAGGGCTCTTTCACTTAGAACATCTGGGGAATGGAGGATGGCTCAGCTCAAGAGCAGGTAAGGCCCTTCCAGAGGACCAGAGCACCAGAGTTCAGAGTTCAGTTCCCAGCATCCATGTCAGGTGGCTCACAACCACCTGTAACCCCACCTACACACACACACACACACACACACACACACACACACACACACACACA
>CAJQZJ010032727.1:3639322-3668551 GCA_907164525.1 Lophiomys imhausi
GCAATCCCTGGGATGACAAGTGTCCACTGCAATCCCTGGGATGACAAGTGTGCACCACAGTGCCTGGGATGACAAGTGTGCACCGCAGTGCCTGGTTTTGCATGGGTTCAGGTGACTCACGCTGAAACCTTCATTCCTGTGTGTCATCCATGGAGCCATCTCCACAGATCTAAAGACATTTAGTGGAGGTGAATGTCCACCTGCCTCCTCCTCATCCTTTCTTCATGACATACAGCTATAGTGTGGGTCTTGAAGTCCCCTCAAAAACCCAAGTATTCAAGGCATGGTCCCAGGGCGGTGCTTTTAGGAGTAAGTAGAACCTTTAAGAGGTGGGAAATATTAAGGCATTCTGGACATGCCTTACAGAAGACAGTAGGATGGAAGCCCTTTCCTCCTGTTCTTTCCTTTTGTCTCAGCCATAAGGTGAGCAGTTTTACTCTGTCATGGACTCTTGCCATGGTGCTAATCATGAGCCACAAACCTGTGAGACTGTGAAACATAATAACCCTTTTCTTTTTATAAGAGATGCAAGCAGGTATTGTGTGTGTGTGCTGAAACAAGAGGAAGAGGTTGGTGTCCGAGGTGACCTTTAGGTTTCCCTTTGCAAGTCCTCAGGCTCCATCTCTTATAAGCCCCACCTTGGTCCTTATTAGGGGCCGACGCACTTACACCTGGCTTTATGTGCTCACTCTGTGTGATGTCTACTCAATGGTTAGTATTTTGGAAGGATCAGGCCCAGCAAATTCTGAACTATCCTGCTTTCTCATCATGAAAAAGCATACAGCGTATTGTTCCCTGAATGTTTTTTGTGTGACTTGCTTGCCTCAAAATGTCAGTGGTGAGTGGGGTAAAGGACTCCCTGGGGGAGGTGGCAGTATTATCCCAAAAAAGTACCAGGCTCAAGGTTCAGATCCTCGGTAACAGTAAATTTTTATTTATCACACATATATTTATTAATACTTAACAATTACCTAACAATTGCCTATAAAATTCCTATATCCTAAACCCAAACGGTAACTCTGAAACCTAGCAGATGTGGTCAGGTGCCTCAGGGCATGTGAAACTACAGCAGACCTCCGGAGGGCGGGCACCTCAGGGGGCATGTCCTGCCCCTAGCCCTAAGATCAAAGAGGTCCTGGTCCTTGGCGAGTTCCCAAGGACATGTCACTTTGGAAGTAAGTTTTTTATCTTAAAGTCCAGCCTTATTCCAAGTTCCCTATGCTATTTATTATATGCTAACATTAAACCTACTACAATCCTCTCTCACCTGCAGACACTGACTTTTTGATGACTGTCTATAAAAATCAGCTCCTAGAAGGGTAGCCACCTGTATGGTATTCTGTGGTAAAAGTGACAGAGATGTTGTGGGAGTGACACACCAACCACTATCTAGCTGTATTGAAGGCTCACTTCACAACATGGAACCCATGCCTGACACTGCTCAAATGGCTAAGGATCGCAGACTGTATAGGCCATGCACCTAGGGAAAACCAAATGCTGTTGTTCTACTAAAGGAGCATAGCAATAAAATGACTTCTAAGGACAGTCTGCTGTACTCATAGATTAGTGTCTCACTAAGCCACCACCAGAGAAGTTTCTTCCTTTAGTACATTGGAACTAATGCTGAAACCCAGAAAAGGACAAATTGCAGAGAGTGAGAGACATTGGAGCTCTCAATCCTGAATGGGATGTCCCATCAATTCCTTCCCCCCCCCCCCCCAGGGCTCAGGGAGCTCTGTTGAAGAGAAGACAGAGAGAATGTAAGAGCCAGAGTGGATGAATGACACCAAGGAAGCAGTGTCTTCCAAACATAGGAGTGACACATACATAGAACCTGCAGAGGTTCAAGCCAGTTAGGGTCCCAATGTTGAGAGGGAGATGGGGACGTGGTCATATCTCTAACCAAGAAGCAATCTCTAGTTGCTAAAGAAAAATTGGTTTTCTCCAATGGAGTTTCACTGGGTATATAAACTGCACTTGAGAAGAAGTCCCGTGCCCAGAAGTAGAAGGCCAACACAAACTCAAATGGTGTGTAGACTTTTGTCTCATTGCTTTGTTTGGACTTTTTTTTTTTTTAATTGTACTGGTATTTTGCTTGTATATTACGGTTTCAAATTTTGTGGTTTTGTTTTTGTGTTTACACGTGTTACTTGTGCCCTTTAAATATTGTTGTTATTATTTTTTTATGTTTGTTTTCTGAAGACAAAGAGAGACAGAAGGGATTGGGTTGAATGGATGGAGAGATAAGGAGAATCTGGGAGGAAATGGAGAACAGGAAACCATGATCAGAATACACTGCATGGATTTTTAATACTAATTGAAAAAAATCTCCTCCTAGCTACCCAATGGGGACTTGAAGTCAAAGCCTTCTGGAAAAAGCCAAGACTTATACAAATAAGGTAAAAATATGATCAAACTTCACAAGCCAGAAGTGGGGAGGAATTGGTAGACTTCAGAGCTTCGAATCTGGGGCTAACTAGTGAGGAAATGACCACAGATAAAGGCTAGGAGCCAGCTGACCACTGTCGCACAGATCTTGAGGCCCACCTTGCTGCTCGGTTGACTGGTGGGTGAGTCCTCGGGAGTCAGTGTGACCAAGAAGAACGATGAAGGCAAAGTAAGCTCTTGTCTTGGGCAGGATTCCCTTGAAGATACACTCTGGGCATGCAGGAGGCTTATCGAAAGTATCTTTAAGTAACAGAGTGATAGGGTATGGGACAGTGACACCATTTAGGCAGTCTGCCCAGCATTGTCCAGTGTCAAGGCTGGGAAGCTGGACTTTCTTGCCTCTGCAGAGAGTGTGAGTGGCTTTGAGGGAGGTATAAGTCCTAACATTTGACTCGTACCAAAAGCACTTCATATGGATGAGGGGAACACCCAGGATGAGGGCAGGGACAAGTACCTCCCTCCATCCTGGGGGATTTTGGGTGACATCTTAGGAAACAGGAAATCAGCAGGAATGGTTTGGGAATTGTGGGGTTTTGCTGCTAAAGTAGCACACTGTCAGAAATATTAAGCCATGGGAGTGGACTGGTCCACACCTGTTGGTGTGCATGCCCACAGCACCCACTCTCTCCTTCATGGTCTCCCTGTGATTGGGAGCAGTAGCCCAGGGAGGTGCAGCTGGGAGCTCTGCTGAGTCAGCTAGGGAGTATGACCTCCACACACCACATAACTGTGGAGGAGGGACTGAGGGTGACCACCTATCAGG
Source organism: Lophiomys imhausi (assembly GCA_907164525.1). Lineage (NCBI taxonomy): Eukaryota > Metazoa > Chordata > Mammalia > Rodentia > Muridae > Lophiomys > Lophiomys imhausi. The sequence goes on from CAJQZJ010032727.1 coordinate 3,642,534, forward strand.
TGTCTGCTGGATGTAGGTCATCCTTCACTTCCCCCAGATCCCTCTGACTCAAATGGGATTTACACCGAGACCCTTGCAAGCAGGAGACCCCTGTATGGGTCTGCTTCTGCCTCATACCGACCTCTTCTGAGCACACAGACACCAAACGCACAGAACACATCACAGTTTCACTGTGCTCTTAATTGTACAGATCTCCTGTTCAAGGTTCTGACTAATGGTAAATTATTTGTTCAGAAAGATTTTATGGCTCCCATAAAACGTCAATTACAGTTTAAAAATAACTTGTAGATTTTCTGTAACTTGATGCTGCCATCTTGGTTCCCAGAGGGTATATTAAATTCAAGTAGCAATAACTAATCATTTAAGTAATACATAAATAACCTGAGATGGAGCGCTGTTAAGAGTTAATAGTCTCCCACACACTCCATAGAAGTTGAGGCTCCACTCAATTAACGTGACCCTGGGAGGGAGGGTGTAGGGGCCAAACTGCACCCAGTCGTTTTGTTGAAAGTATTCAACCCGCACACATTCACTTCCTTCTTTATGTTGTCTCTTTTCAGTGGGGAAGGCTCTCCGCAGTCCCTGGTCAACCCGCACACATTCACTTCCTTCTTTATGTTGTCTCTTTTCAGGAGGGAAGGCTCTCCGCAGTCCCTGGTCCAGAGAACAATCACAGTACAGTCTCAGGGGACAGAAAGAAAACTGGGGTCATAAATATGTTAAATGGATGTGTGGGTTTAAGTGGCTTTGTAAATGAAACACGGAGGAAACCTCAGACTAATTAATGAATATGTGGCAGCAGGAAAGCCGAGGGTTGGGGGGCAGCCTCTTTGCGGGGTGAGGACACAATCAATGGCTAGATAATTCTTTTTTCCCCAGGAAGGAGTGCTTACTTATTTTGAAAACATTTTTCAAGATCTCAATCGCAGTGGCTTAATGGAAAAATATCTGATGAGATTGAACACACATAAGCATTTGAAAGAAAAACTGCTCTTTAAATGCGGTTTCTCTAACTGGGTCTCCAAAGAAGGAGGTAGGTTTAAAACTAGGTTTTTAAAGTGTTATTCTTGTGTTTGGAGAGAAGAAAATTATTTGAAAGAGATTTTCTTTCAAACCTCTGGATGGATTCACACAGCACCAGAATGCACTGATATTTTCCTGGTGGATGGCCACCGCTGAACAAACTCCACTTGCATAAATAAAAGACAGAGACTGTGTGGTGTGGTGTTTCTGTGTTCTAAAATGCTCCAATCCCTCTGTTTGGAGAATATAATATATTTTAAAGAATTTTTTTTATTAGCACGTCTATTTATTTGGGAAGGCAGAGCCTGCTTGAATGTGTCATCAAGTGAACCCACTAATGTTTTCTTGATCCTGCTCTGTGAGAGCAGCTAGCTAGGTAAGCACTTTGAAAAGCATCCCTGAATTTGGAGGCTGCTGTTCTGTAAGAGCTAACTGGAGACCAAGGACAAAACAGACCATAGCAGAGAAGCAGGACAGGGATGTGTGGGGTGTGAAGGGAGAGATAAAGTGGGGTGAGGAGGGGGATGGAGAGAAGGAGAAGAAGAGACAAGAAGAAAAGGTTGAAGAGAGGGACAGAGGGGTAGAGGGAAGGAGGGAGGGAGGGAGAAGGCAGACTCAGTGGTGGAATGGGTAAAGTACACAAAGCCACCGGTCGGGAGGCACAACACTCTAACGCAACAGAAAAACTACGACAAACAACAGCAGTGCTTCTAGTTTGTCCCTGACACCCTTGTTTAAGTAATAAATTAAATAGTTGAGCTAATTCAACGTTAAAATACTCAGTAAGCAGCCTAAGCCTCTTGTCATTGAGCTGGTTCAAGGGCTTTAGCTCCAATGATTATAAAAACAAACAAACAAAATCCCTTCTAAGTCTTCTCTACACTGACTCAACCAAACTCATTTTATTGGTATTGCATATTAAACTAAAGAATCACCAAATTACAATCCTTAAACAAAATTTGTAAATAACAGTTATTATTCTGCAAGTTTCGCTGAATACCATAAAAAAGACAGAAGATTAAGGTTTTTTTCTCTTTTTTTTTCAACATTTATTTCTTCAAGTTACATTTAATCATAATCCCCTCCCTCCTCCTCATCCAGGTCCAACCTTCCTACCCTCTCTCCCACCACCACCCTCCTATCTCCTTTTTTTTTTATTTTTAAGGTGTATCTTGCCCCCCCCAAAAGCTCCCCCTTTTAGTCTAATAAAAGGCTCTTTTCCTTTTTCTTTTCTTTCTTTCATTATCAGTTTCTCTTGGTAACTCAGGCTGTTTGATTTCCCAACCAGGAGCTTGAGAAACCTGGGAAAAATCATTGACAGAAACTTTATTATTTCAATTTTTATTAATGGCCTTTGTGAACTTGGTATCACTTTCTATGCCATCAGCTCTTCTGGACTGACTCAAACCCGAATCACTACAACTCAGAGCCAAGAAACTCAAGAGGAATTAAAGGAATGATATAAAATCACATTCCTTATATGCCACACCATTCACCTCCAACTGATGTGTATTCTTTTTTTGTTTATGTGTGTTTTTTTTATTTCTTCAAGTTACATCTCAATCACAATCCCCTCCCTACTTCCCCCTCCAGTCCCACCCTCACACCCTCTTCTCCCTCATCCCCCCATCCGCTTCCTTTTTTTTTTTTTAAGTTTAAGGTATATCTTTTTAACCCCAACAGCTCCCTCTTTCAGCCCAACAAATGGTTCTTTCTCTTATAATAACAAATACAATACAAAACAAACAACAAAATAATTAGGCCATAATTGAGAGTTATATGGCTTAGCATACATTCCCAATGTCCAGTCCATATGTATTTGGCACCTGACTTTAACTTTCTACTATTTAACCATCTCCATGAGTTTAAAGTTAAATATCTAACTCAGCTTTCATACTAACTTTCATCACAATTTTAAAAACATCTTATTAGATCCAGAACACCCTCTTAATTACTAAACAACTCAAAATTTAACTATGAGACTATATCTATCTAATCTTCAACTACATCAGAGACCTAAGAGGGATAAATATATCTGATTATACAGGCAATGCAGGGCCAGCAGCTTCCAAAACTAAGAAATGATATACCAGTGGCTGCCTGGACAGTTCCCAATTTCTCTCCATACATTTACAGCATCAATATTCAGCCATTTGGTCCCATTTCTCTGACAGACATTAATTGTAAAGCAGGAATTATAAAGGACTTGCCTACCCTGTCTTGGCAGAGCTAGGCTATCAACTTACCTGCTTCCAAGTTTTGTCCTTTTTGGTCTGTCTATAGTTGAAGCAAGGGATTTTTCTTGCCAAGTGACAGGCTTGCTACTAATTCAACCATCTCCAATTAGAGATTCTTCAATGCTCATCATTTACTTGGAGTAGAATAGGGGGTGCTATCAGGAGCAGACATGTCTTAATATCAAAAAAAATCTTAAGTTAAGAAAACATCTTTGGGCTGGAGAGATGGCTCAGAGGTTAAGAGCACTGGCTGTTCTTCCAAAGGTCCTGAGTTCAATTCCCAGCAACCACATGGTAGCTCACAACCATCTACATTGAGGCCTTGTGCCCAGGCATTTATGTAGAGCAAATACTGTATACATAATAAATAAATGTTTAAAAAAAAAAGAAAACATCTTTGAATGCCATACTCTGCAGATCTTTTGAAGTTTTTGAAGACCACCTATCTATCTCTTAAATTTGGATAAGCAAATGTTGCTTGTCTCTTAGCAACTTGATTTGTGATTAACTTAGAAAATAACTGTGATAGACTATCATAGTACCTAATAAAATGACAAGCTTGAATGACTATTAGTTTGCATTTCTTAATTATCCTAAACGGTTTATGACAGCTGCTAACAAAAGGCCAAAACTTCACATTTCATTTTTAAGCATTACATGTTTAAGGTACAATACCTTAAAAAGAGTTAAGCTTAATTGTGTATCAATATAAGATCAATACCAATGTACCCAATAATCTTAATTTTGTATCAATATACAAAGATATAAGAGAATATTCAATAATATGTCCCCTTTCTTTATCATTCCTATATTATGTCTATATCCCATTTTTTCTCAAGTCTTTTCACCCCTACATAGAAGAGAAAGAAGGATACAGAAAAGAAAAAGAGGGAAATCCCTGGGTCTAACCTCAAAAATCTATTTAGCAAGACCATTTAACAGCTTATAATCTCTCCCCCTAAATAACAATGAGTATCTATAACCCATAAAATAACCAAATGGGAGGGAATCACCCACCCTGCCTTCTGCAAATGGGACATTACTCTCTTAATAAAAGGCTCTTTTTCTTATAACAATAAATACAATACAAAACAATAAGAGCAATTAAGCCACAATTATGAAAATTATACGGTATAATATACATTCCCAATGTCCAGTCCATATGTATTTGGCAACTGATATTAATATTCTATCTATCTATCTATTTGTCTGTCTATCTGTCTGTCTATCTATCTATCTCAATGAGTTTAAAGTTCTATACCTAACTCAGTTTCCATCCTAACCTGCATTACCTAGTTAAAAACATATTCTAAGACCTAGAACATCCTTTTAATTTCTAAACAACTTAAAATTTAACTGTGAGACTATAACTATCTAGTCCTCAACCACATCAGAGACCCGAGAAGGATAAATATATCTGAATAAACAGGAAGTGCAGAGCCAGCAGCTTCCAAAACCAAGAAATGACAGACAACTGACTGCTTGGACAGTCCCCAATTTCTCTCAATAAATTGGAGCATCTATCTTCAGCTTTTTGGCCCAGTATCTCTGACAGACATTAATTGTAAAGCAGGAATTATGAAGGACTTGCCTACCCTATGTTGGCAGAGCTAGGCTAGCACCTTACTTGCTTCCAAGTTTTGTCCTTTTTGGACAGCATTCTGTCTAGAGTTGAAGCAAGGGGTTTTTCTTGCCCAGTGAGAAGCTTGCCACTAATGCAACCATCTCCAAATGGAGATTCTTTGATGCTCATTATCTACTTGGAGTAGAATAGGGGGTGCTTTCAGGAGCTGACATGTCTCAATATAGAAAACTCTTAAGTTAAGAAAACATCTTTGAGCCGGGCGGTGGTGGCGCACGCCTTTAATCCCAGCACTTGGGAGGCAGAGGCAGGAGGATCTTTGTGAGTTCGAGGCCAGCCTGGTCTACAAAGCGAGTCCAGGACAGGCAGAGATATTCAGAGAAACCCTGTCTCGAAAAAAAAAAAAGAAAAAGAAAACATCTTTGAATGCCATATTCTACAGATCTCTTGAGGTTTTTGAAGACTACCTATCTATCTCTGCATATTTGGATAACCAAATGTTGCTTTAGCAACTTGATTTCTGATTAACTTAGAAAACATCTGTGACACAGTACGCTAGTACGTAACAAAATGGCTTGTTTGAATGACTATTAGTTTGTATTTCTTAATTAGCCTAAAAAGTTTTGTGACAGTTGCTATCAAAAGGCCAAAACTTCACATTGCATTTTTAAGCATTACATAGGTACAATACCTTAAAAATAGTTAACCATAATTTTGTCTCAATATACAAAGATCAATAGCAATGTAGCCAAATATAATCTTAATTTTGATCAATACACAAAGATATGAGAACATATTCAATAATCTATCCCTTTTTCTTTAGGAATGCCCATATCATGTTTTTTTTTTTTTTAAACAAAAAAATCCAGAGGTAAAACTTAATAGCTCTTTTTAATGTTTTCCTGCTTTGGAGACAGTCTCTCTATGTATCCCTGGCTGATTTGGAACTCACTATATGTATCAGGCTGACCTTGAACTTACAAAGATCCACCTGCCTCTGCCTCCTAGGTGCTAGAATTAAAGGCACATGTCACCATTACTCTTTTTAATTTTAAAATTCATTTATTTGTTTAATGTGAGGGAGGGATATACATGCATGTGGGTCCTCCAGAGGCTGGAGGACAGTTTGCTCTCTTCCATCCTGTGAGTTCTTGGAATGGACGTGTCAGCTTTAGCAATGAGCACCTTTACCCACTAAGCCGTTCCTCACCGCCCTTATGGCTCTTAGAGTCATAGCCTCCACTTGGTTTCAGTGGTCACTGCCATGGCAGTGAGTTGGGAGCCTCGTTGCCAGATTTTGCCCAAAAGAAGCTTAGAAAAAATTCTTCGGAAATCTTGCGTGTTGATTTAGATTTTTAAAACAAACCACAGTGTGGTCCAAAGGAAATAGGATCAATTTAAGTGATGGACTGAAATCTTGTATCCTCTGCACTGTGGTCAAAACCTCACAATTCAGCACTTAAGTATATTCCCAAGATTTTATGTTGGCTAATATTAACTTCCCAACTTTTCATAGTTTCTGAAGTCAGAGGTTGGAATAAGAAGTCAGGATTTGGCATCTCTTCCTCCTCCTCCTCCTCCTCCTCCTCCTCCTCCTCCTCCTCTTCCTCCTCCTCTTCCTCCTCCTCCTCCTCCTCTTCTTCTCCCCTTCCCCATCTCTCTCTCTCTCTCTCTCTCTCTCTCTCTCTCTCTCTCTCTCCTTCCTTTGTTTTTTTCGAGACAGGATTTCTCTATGTAACAGCTCTGGCTGTCCTGGACTCCCTTTGTAGACCAGGCTGGCCTTGAACCCACAAGAGATCTGCCTGCCTCTGTCTCCCGAGTGCTGGGATTAAAAACATGCACTACCACGCCCGGCTTCCCCTATCTCTCTTACCACCACACTTGTTCTCTCTTCTGGCCTCAACATGGGACCTAGCATCCTACCAAATAACTATCACAGACACTACTAAATTTAATTAATACAATGAAATCCTGTGTGCACAAGCATTGCCTTGAATACTGGGCTGTAAACATGACTACTCATGGGTATGAAGACATTCTCTAAGTGGCATTGGCTCCATGGGCTTTCTTTAGCCAGAACTGATTTACGAGGAGTAAAATTAAGATGGTTTCTAGTATACTGCCATTTTCTTTCTGAAATGAGGAAGAGACGACTAGATGCATTCTTTCCAGACTCTTTCTTCTTGCTCAAACACATAGTTATACTTCAGTCTCTCTGGCAGTGAGTCGAAAGCCATCTGACTGTGTTCCGAGACTGGGGTATAAACAGATATTATGGACACGTTTCCCAGAACTGACCACATCAATCCTTGACAGGACCATCCATTTTCATGCTACATTTGTGGAAGTTACATTCCGAGAGTGCGAGGATCCCAGGTCCTTGAGTCACACTTTGGGGGAGACTCAAATGTCTCACTGTGTCAGCCTGGGACAGATGAAGAAGAATCTTCTGGAACATATTAAGTCAATGAGAATCAAAGGTAATTCGTTTCCTTTTTAGAGCAGGTCTGGAAAAACCTGTGTATGCTTATAGGTACCTCATATTCTGGTGCAATTAATAACCACAGGTTCGTGAGGAATCATGCACTCTTCAAAAGACAAAGCTTTGTCACTAGCTATGTTGCTGAGTGCTCTCAACAAGACCTGCCAGGGCTTCTTCCTCCCTTTCTTCCCTGGTACAGAGAAGAGTAAGTCCCAATCACAAATGTGGGTGCAAGGTGTCCCCATCTAGATTGTATGCCTTCCTTTCTGTCAGTGCTTGGCAGAGAAGCCCCAAGGACATGGGGAGGACTTAGTTATCAGATGACTTTTTTGCATTCGAATTTTGATTTAATATTTACTTGATATAATCAGTCTTCATTCTTATGCTAATTATTTCTTTAATTACACTTCCATAAGAAAAGAGAAGTTATGCAACTTCTGCCCCATCGGACAAGCACTTAGGTAGAAATTTGGATTCTTAGAATACAATATATCTCCTGGTAAGTCATAGAACTGCTCAGAATTTTCCCTGAAAAGATAAAAGAAATTACTGCATAATTTTAAATAATATTAGCCTACTTTTGGTGCAGTTTCTGTGTTGATATTGCACACATGAACAAATATCTTATTATGGAAAAAATTAAAAATGCCTACTATCATCAGACACTATAGAGAAATGTTAGAAATAACAAAAGGAGACATGGAATTCCTGGGATGTTTCCAAATTTACCTTTTAGAGTGTTGCCACCCTCATCCAATCACCCAAAGCCATCCTCAGCCAATAACCTAGTCAAGATCTCTTTGCTCCCCACAATGTGAGGACTGCATCTCAAAATGGCTTTGAGTCTCTTATTTTCCACCAAGCCATTAAGTACAGCCTGGTGTGTGTGACCCCTGGATGATTCTCCACCATGGGCAATTCTGTCCCTCAGGAAACCTTTGGTGAGGTCTGGAAGCCAGGGCTGGTTTAGTGCAGGTCAGCCTGTGCACTGGCACTACTTGGCTATGTCTCAGTGGTCTTGGGCTTGAGTTAGTGCTCTGCTACCTTGTGTAAGTTGTCAGTGAATTTGAACTTTGCCACGTGCACATAGCAAAGAAGAAGCTTGAAATGCGGGCAGCCATCCCTTCCCCCTCCCTAGTGCACAGCGTTCATGATGCCCATGAAAACAGAACGCTAGTGGTCATGAACAAACTGGACTTCAGCAAGATGCAAACAAGCCTCACACATAACTAAGTAGCTTCCAGATGCCGTACTTTCTGTTAAACCAGAACTTTCTTTGAGAGCAGAAGGCTGACAATGCTGTTCTAAGAAACTAGACAAGCAATCTTCCTGTACTAGCCAGCAGCCTGTGCCCCAGAAAACAATGCCTGGTAGGGAATGGAAAAGGGGTGAACAGTAGCTCTTTCCACTCAGGCCCTCCTTACTTAGTAATGAGCTGAAGGTGGGGTGTTCTAGAATGTGAGTGCTTCCTGCAGCATCTCCGCTGCTCCAGTGACATCCCCTGAGGGCAGAAGCTGTGGCGACGTGTGCACAGTGTACCAGGGACATGTGCTTGACTTGCAATCAGAACTGGCACTCTGCAAATTAAAAGGTAAACAGTAAGGTTGTGATGATAAAGTCTTAATTGTAATGTAGACTGACATTAGGAGAGAGAAACCTTCCTGTTCTTGTAGCTTTCAAGATGCCTTCCTTGATCTTGAACAGAAATCATTTTCTACATTTTCTACATTTTCATTTTGTATTATGCCAAGCAAATGATATAACCAGCCAGAGGGCAGACCTTTTGGGGATCTCACAACCAGAGCAAGTAGATAGTATTGACTTCAAGTGGGATCTTAAGATGCTACACACATGACAAGGCACAGAACTGCCCTCTACAACAGATAGCTATGTCTGCATGGAAAGAACTCCTACATCAGTGAGGTACATTTATAATATTACTTATGGCCATCTCCTCTTACCCCAAATTCATAGCATCCAGCATGCTCTCTGGTACAAGTATAGAATTTAATAAACATTATCAATAAATACTTCCCCTGCTTAAAAATGAATGGACCAGCCATTCTATTTTGTTGCTACTGTTACAGTCTGGATCACACCAAAAGCCTTTGCAGACAGCAGCTGATCCACACACAGACCACTTAGCTGGAAATGGAAGTGCTGGGAGGCAGAGACAGGCAGAAGTCTGTTAATTTGAGGCCAGCCTAGTCTGCATAGTGAGACTATGGAGAGAGACAGATGGGGAGAGAAGGGAGGGGGCTGTTAACTGTTAATTTCTGACATAGGGGTTTCAGTACTGAGCACGTTCGACAGCCAGTTCATCACTGTAAATGGTGATCTTGTGTTCTGTTTTATATTGAGCTGCTCTTCACAATTCAGGTCTGCGTGCCCCTGAAACCTGTGGCCCACACTTCCATTTTCAACAAGTGTCAGTTGTTGAAAATACATTCTCCTTCCTTACGAAGTGTCCCGGGGCAGGAGACCACAGGCCAAATAAAGATGTAGTTGAGAGTGAAAAAGGGTACCTGACCAATACTCTGGGACAGCAGGGCTTCCCGGGTCTACCTCTGTGACACTGGGGACCTGTTGCTTAGAGGTTCTCTGTGGTCAGGGATGTCACAGCTGTAGAGGAAAAGTGTGGTGCTCAATGCTTTTCCTGAGACAAGCATGCATTGTGGTGGTGTAGACTTCCTTCATCATGGCCACCTGCGAATGTGCCAGAGGGAAGTGAAATAAAATTTGAAAGGGGATGAGAAGTAAAAATCAGGGAGCACCTCAAAATTCTTGAAAAATAAGCAAGGCAGTCTCGCTTGTTTTAAAAAGTGCCTATTAAAACAGTTTGGCAATAGAACATGTGCCACAGCAGATCTCAAGTGCAGGAGAGTTTCCATTTACAAACCTGATCCAGGTATCCCTCCTACCCCTGTACTAGGAGGTGTCTCTCTGATAATGCCCTTTGTGTGCATGCAATGTGATGGGAAGGATTAGGGTTTCGCAGGCTTTATCTTAACCTCCAGAAGACTTCATATTCATGCCCATGGTCCTCATGGCTAGTTAGCTGGATAAAAACCATGAACGTGCACACTCTCTCTCAACACCATGTTCCTCCTCCTCCTTCTCGCATTGAGCTATGATTACTGAAATGCATGCAAATTAGACATGCCTTACTGGGGGGAAAAAAAAAACAGAGAAAAAGCCACTAATAATTTTATCAGTACCGAAGGTTCAAATCCAGGGCAGTCTCCCAGAGCCCCTTCATTTGAATATCCCCCGCTGTGAACATCTTATTCACTCCCAGCCCCCCACATATCTGTGGGGGCACTGGCCAGAACACAGAGGAATGCACTTAAATGGGAAGGTAAGCCTGCATTCTTATGCCCATCCCTAAGGATGCCTGTCCATGGATTCAGAAGTTACAAGAATCAGAAGCACTGGCTTCATCCTATGGAACATTTTTGAACACTGGTTTGGTGATTCTATCATGGCTGGATTTGCAATTTCATGCTTCAGAACCTCCTCGTTTGACGCAGGGTCCTGTTCATTGCTGAGGAAGGCAGTGGGTCTTTGTTTCAGGTCAGAGATTCCTGGCAACAGACCCTCCAGTTTGGGCTAGCTTGTTGCTGGAGGCCTGCCAAGCCTCACACCAAGAAAATGATGCCATTTAAGGGGGGGGGGGGCACCTTGCTTTACATGAAAGAAACGAGGGAAATGAAAAAAATTAATTCATGACTATGTAATAGGTATAAAACACTTTAACTGTGTAGGGGTTGTCATTCTACAAAATAGAAAGAAAAGAAAAGAAAACTGTCTTCTTATTAGCCCACAGTACAGCTATCTTGGCCACTCATGGCTTTGGCTGCCAAAGGCAACATGGAAGCTAAAAAGCCATTACAATAAACCTCTGAGCTTTGCCCTATTAAAAATGTCAGAGTCATAAATCACAACTCTAATGACCAAGGAGGGAGGAGATCAATAAGATTGGGGAAGCCGTCTATAGAGGAGTCATATGGCGTTATTTAACACAAGATCATGAAGGTGGCTGACATCTCCCAGCAAGCCAGGGTTTAATGTGAAGATCCACATTAGAACAAGAAGGCTGAATTAACTTTTAGGCTAGGAGTTTTAGAGTAAGGGCTCCTAATTTTAGGCAAGAATTGGTCTTTCAAGTTGCATTTTGTGTTTAAAAATAAATGAGCTTGTTTTTCCAAGTTGTTTTTTTTTTAATTTTGGAATCCTCAACTTCAGTTTTAAAAAAATGGGAATTTCATCAGTTTTACTAGCCATGGTGTTTAAAAACCATCCTTAAATTTGGCATTAGTATGTGTAAACAACAGGAAGTCGAATTAAACAAAAGGCTACAACTGACTGTTAAGGCTACAGATGTAAGAATAGTATACCATTAGGTCTGCGGCTTCTGTCCCAGAATCAAACTGTCAAGCTCAAAGAAAAATGATCCCATAAAAGAAATAATCCAAGACTTAGAATTATTCCTCATAGCTTTTTCTTCTCTCTTCCTTACATCTTCTTATCTCTGAATTACAGCTGTGGTCACAAACCTTCCCCCCAGAGGAGAGAAAAAAGCAAAATCCCATTTTTATAAGTTATTGATTTTAGCAGAAAGTTTCAAAATTGCTTTATTTAATGAGTTACACTTTACAATCACAAAAGATATAAACGAAACACAGTAGTAGCCAGTAAAAGGTATTTTGAGGTCTTGGTGAAACCGTTTAGCAAGGACTGAAGGCCACTTCTGATGCTCATTCTAAAAGAAATATTTTAAGCAAACCATAAAAGTGGGCTTGACCTTTCCATGAGCCGATCGTAAATCAATCCTTAAAGGAAGGGTAAAAACTGGGAAGGAGGTCAGAGGTGACAGAGAGGCCACAGAGAAAGGACAGTGTGAGAAAGGAGGGCAAAAACCAGAGGGACAACAAGGCAATTGGGGCTGAGGAGCTTCATTCATTCAGGGACTTCAGTTGTGTCATTGATGAGTGCATACAAATGGAATGAACGCCCCATGAAAACTCCAAAACCTAAAGCAAAGAACTGATTTACTTATAAAGCCCTTTGCAGCAGCAGCCGGATGAGAACTTGGAAGCAAACACCAGTAAGTCCTTAGAAAAACCCACAGCACCAACAGGAAAGTTTCCTAAGATTCATTGCAAGACATACTTTAAAATATTCAGGTGTGCTGTCTCATGGAGGTCACTTACTACATTCTGTGATAGTTGGCATGTTTTTAATATTTTGCCAAACTGTCCTTACACACACAAGAAACGCTTTGTGATCCCCTCTTCTCAAAGAGAAAGTGATGCCATGAGGTGTGAGCTTTTTGACTGATAACAAAAATAAAACTTGCTTTTATGTAAATATGTATAAAGAATTGTACTAAGTGTTAAGTAACTATCAACACATCTAATCATTTGTGTCCTCTGAGTGAAGGAAGTTTGAAGCCCAGATAATTATTGTGATTCACATTTAAAAGAAAGTTGGCTGGATTGATTTGTAACGATACAATTTATTTGGTAATAATAACATTCCTCGAGTTGAGCCAGCAAAACAAAGGCTGATTTATTCCCTAATAACAATAACAAATGGTCCTTCTGCTGGCTTCTCCCTCACTCTGAGTGAAAGTCCATGTTGCCAACTGACTCCTCTCCCTCCAGCTGCAGGGCCAGTCTAGATTGACTTATAACATACCACATATAATAGTCTGTATGATGTTTTCAAGTTTGGAAGACACATGACAGTCCCCAGGACTCATTCCAAACAAGTATTCGTTCCTGGTGGCTGGCTGAAGAAAGGCTGAAGAGCTGGCCTGTTGTCTAACTGTGGATATGAGCATTATATGAAGACTGAGTCTCCACAGGCCGGAAGGAATGACTGGTGAATGGAAGGGCCCATCCTTATGGAAGAGACTGAGACCTCCCAAGGCCTTGGAAACAAGACATGCAACACAAGCACTCAGGGGAACCCTTTTAGCAGTGCCCCTGACAAGATCAAGGAGGTGTGCCATGCTGCTAAGAGCCCTGAAACAAAACTGCTGAGCACGTGGCTTCCTGGTTGAGCTGGCATCCCCCCACTTTCCCAGCCAGCTTCGCCCTGAGGGTCAGCAGCCTCCTGTGGAACTGTGGCTCTCCCTGGAGAGCTGTCTGAGCATTTGGCTTCCCTCTCTCCTGCATACCATTCTGCTTTTCAAAATTAATTGACGTAATGAGAAGAACTTAGATCAGAAGCCACCACCTGGGTAATTAAACCTCAAGCTCCTATTTGCATGGGATTATAACGAGATACAACCTATTCACTTAATGAAACAGAACAGCTGCCATTTCAGCAAGCTGAAAACCTCGTGGCTACCTTGGTCACCTGACTCTTGAGTGTCACAGTTTTCTCTGGTTTGTCTCCAATGGTGGCAGTGCAGGCAATGAGGAAGAAAATGAGGAACTGAACAAACAGAAGCCTTTGCAGGAGAAAAGAATAAAGGGGGGGAGGGCACCAAGGAGAAAGTAAAATTGCAAATAAAAATAATAATAATAATAGGAAAAGGCCTCATTTCAGCTCCACTGCAGAGAACAATTCAAAACGAAATAAAAGTATCAGAAAAAAGAAAACAAAAACAAAAACAGGAAACAAGGAAAATGTCACAAAAAGGAGGGGGAAAAAAAGAGGGAATAAAAGAGGAAAAAAGGAAACTCATTCTTCCCCTAACCATCCTGAATTCCTGAAAATATAAATGAGTCTTTGTCCCTACTCTGGAAATAGAAGAATTCTATTTTTAAAATTATTTTATCTTCCTTGGACTTGCTCTATAATTTATGCCTCTTCCATATAGACTTTTTTTTTTCACATGTTGGGACCCTCATCCTCCCTCTGACCATCTGTATTTAAATCTATCTTGTTACTTGACATCCGTGCCTCAAGTATAGATATTTATACATGCAAATCACACCATTTTGGGTATTTGTATTTCTGTGTGTTTTGCTAGTGCCGATTCATAAGTTACTTCTAAGATGGCTTTACCACACTCAAACAAGAAGGATACACCGTAACTACTGAGTTCTGTCTGTAGTAGGGATTTACACACTGTGTAATGTACAAAGAAAGGGAGGTTCTTCACTGTTTCTTTTAAATCTCTAGGGCTTAAAAAATCATTGAAGATAAAACTGATCTTGAGTAAGTTTTTAAATTAATGATCTACAGGAAGTTAGTAATGAAAGTATTTATAACACAGTGTCATTGTTTTGTAAAATTCATGTTTCTAGAACCTGCTGGGATATTTTTGTAATGATTAAAATATTTCTTCCTTTTCACAAGAGAATTACTTAGCTCACCAGAAAGTCTGGCAGGGTGATGGTTCTATGCTGGTCAGAATTGTTAGGGTTGATTCTGGGTTGACTCCCAGCCATGCTGTGTTGGTGTGTCTTACAATGATACCTCAAACCCAGAACTTTCTGTGTGGAAGCAGAACATCTTCATTTTTTTTTTTTTTTTTGGTATTTTTTGAGACAGGGTTTCTCTGTGTATCCTTGGCTGTTCTGGACTCACTTTATACACCAGGCTGGCCTTGAACTCACAGAGATCCACCTGGCTCTGCCTCCCGAGTGCTGGGAGTAAAGGCGTGCACCACCACACCCGGCAATTAGACAGCTATGAACTGCCATGTGGTTGCTGGCTTTTGAACTCAGGTCCTTTGGAAGAGCAGCCAGTGCTCTTAACCACTGAGCCATCTCTCCAGCCCAGAACATCTTCATTAAAATAGATTTTCTTAGATCCCCTTATTTCTTTCTCAGCCCATTTATCTTTTGTGTAAAGAAGGGCTACTGATTTTTTTGAATTGATTTTGTATCCGGCCACCTTGCTGAAGGAGTTTATCAGCTGTAGGAATCAAGAGGGTGTTCTGGATCTAAGAAGATATTTTTAAAATTATGAGGCAAGTTAGTATGAAAGCTGAGTTAGATATAGAACTTTAAACTCATGGAGATGGTTAGATAGTAGAATGTTAAAGTCAGGTGCCAAATACATATGGACTGGACATTGGGAATGTATGCTAAGCCATATAACTCTTATAATCATGGCCTATTTATTATTTCTGTTGTTTTGTATTGTATTTATAGTTATAAGAAAAAGAACCATTATTTGGACTGAAAGGGAGAGCTGTTGGGGGGAAAATAAATACCTTAAACTAAAAAAAAAAAAAAAAAGAAGGGAAGAGGATGGTGGGGCTGAGGGGGAGGAGGGAGGGGATTGTGATTGAGATGTAACTTGAAGAAATAAAAAATAAATTATTAAAAAAAAATAAAAAAAATTAAAAAAAATAGATTTTCATTATATCTAGTGTGTACGATGCTTCTGTCCATGAATACTGTGACATTTTTTACGAATGTTCGGATATACTTGTTTTGTCTGAAATGGTTTTGAAATCAGTTTCACATTGAACTTCTGGCTTCAAAGATAACCAATGTTAGACATTTTCTCTTTTGTTTCAGTTAAAGATCTCAGTAGTACTATCTTCTTCTCTTGCCCAGCACCCAAACTAACTTACTGGTCAGACTTGGGGCCTCAAAGTCCCTAAACTTCCCCCTACCTCCACTTAGATCTCATGGATGCTCCACCCACACCTTTTCTAGCATTGCATCCTTGAGGCTCACTCATCTCCAATTTTTCCACAAACTGATTACTGTCTTGGCCCCGTCAAAAAGAAAATCTTTTGTCTAAAGTTTAGTTAGCCATTGGGACTGAACTCTACTCTACCAACTCCCTGATGCCAGACAGACACTGGCCACATCTTTTGGAAAGTTGTGGTTCACTGATAACAGAATCTACACCTGGGGTTCCATAGAGACCTGGAGAACCCTCAATGAGAGCAGTGACCCTCTGGCCATGTGACTGGGTTCCCCAGGCTCCCCGAGCTGACGGAATTACACTCTTGAAGTCTACTAGGCTTCAAGACCATGTGTGCTCACACCAGACAGTCACCTCGCACTTCTGACTCAAAAAGCACAGCCTCGTAACAAGAGTTCATCACAGACGCAGCTGAAACAATTCTTTCAAAATGTGATAGATACCATCTGCCCTGTTGTTTACACACCCTGGTCCCTGCAACCCTCCCGACTTCTCTGTTGTGATCACGTGACACCTTTCACACTCGTAAGGGTCTATGCATCTTGGCATCATACCGTTTACCTTTGGGTTCTGAATCAAGTATCAGTGCTATCGTGAGAATATCAGAAAATGACCACTAAGGAAAACTCCTTTTGGTTAAGAGAAGGGAACTGGTAACCTGGACAGACCACTAAGGTCCCGTTGGGTGGAGTCAAAGACCTTGATAAGACAATATCCTAGGAAGGCAGGCTTACCATGGTCCATACTTAGGAGCTAGGTGGAATAATTAGCCTTTAATGAGATACTGCAATCACCTTACCCCCAGCCCCATCCCAATACTACCAAACCCAGCACAGTCCCCACAAGCCCCACAAGCCCAGTATCCATGAGGATCAGCTGGGTATGCTCAAAAGATATACTTTTCCTTTACTCTTTCTGTCTCTTTCAGACACTGGCCAGAACCCAAGCTTGCTTTTTCTGGTACTTTGGGCTTCCTTGATCTTTCTCTGAACAACATTTCTCCTAGTTCATTCCTCCATTCTCCACCTTCGGGAAGATGCTGACTTTTATAGCTTGGCTTCCCTGGATTTTATTTGTTTATTTGTTTTACTCTAATAAAATTGTCCTTGAACTTCTATTTGAGTCCATGTTTAAATTATTTTATTAATAAGACTAAGAACCCAAAGGGTGAACCTTGATTTCCCAAGTGTTGCTATGGTGTAGAAGACAGACGTCTTCTAAATAAAACCCCAGTGTTAAAGTGTGGCCCTCAAAGTGATCCTGGCAGGAGGCAAGGGAATCTTTAAAAAGTGGGACTAGTACTAGGTCTCCAGTTTGACTGGAGACATGGTCTGAAGGGGATTGGGGATACTTGCTTCTCCTTATCTCTGTCTCTCCCTTTCCTGGTTCTTGGTATAAGTGGGGTCATATAACTGAATGTCAAGAGTCTTGAAAAGTTAATAACCAATAAAAGATTTCCAAAAACTGATTCAAAATCAAATATGATGAATCAGAGATGCTTCTGGCAGTGCTCATCTGTAACAGAATATTTTTATTTACCAACACTTATATTTATTAATACTTAATAGTCACCTATAAAATACCTAAATCTTATAACCTAAACTTTAATCGTCTATAATCTATCTTAAAAAAAACCTTAATACCTAAAAATACTCTATACCTATATAAAACACTTAACACTATTTTAAGTTTCTTAAAAGGATATTAATACTCTTGGCGTAGGTCTGTGTAATGTGAGGCTGTGGAAAAATACCACTGCCCCTCCCTAGGAAGGCCTTCCTCTCTGTTCATGAGAGCCTGACCTTATGACCTTGGGGACATTCCACAGAACTCGGTTCCCAGAACTACTTAATTACAAGGTTGCAGCTGTTACCACAGACCATGGTCCCACCCCATTGCCAAAGGCAATGATTGCTGAAGATTAACTGAAATGTTCCCCCTGTACCCCCACCTGTTTGCGGTTATTGTGTTTAAAAGATGCCTGTAACTGTTATTCGGTGTTCACTCCTTCCTTCCCGAAGGCAGTCAGACTCCAAGACTCCAGGATTCGGAGGTACACTCTAGCTACTTTGTCTTTCTGTTTCTGTGCAAATCGCCTCCTGATTCGGCCGGTCGCTCTGGCCTCTGTAGCTATGTGATGCTCTGGCCTCCATAGCTATCTGATTTAAGATAATCCATAGGGGATGCCCTGGAGGTCTGTCTGGAAGGAGAGGCTGAGTGGGTCCTCCTTCATCTGATTCCGGTGGAACCTCTTCGGAGGCTCCCATCTGAGTGTTTCTGAGGCAATCTTGCAGAGGCTGTTTGTGTCTTGTATCATTCCGTCTTCTTTGGATTCTGTTTGTAACTCTTCTTATTCTCTTTTTCCCTGATGATTTGATGATGGACAGACACTGACAATCCCCCATCCTGACCCTGAGCCACTGGACCAAAGTTAAAAATAGGGCACATAACCTGTCAGTTGAGATTAAAAAAAGGAGATGGCAGACTCTGTGTGCCTCAGAGTGGCCTACATTTTAGGTTGGGTGGTCACCCGAAGGATCTTTTTCATTAAACAAAAATTGGCAGGTTAGGTCTAAAATTTTTAACCCAGGATCCCATGGGCACCCAGATCTAGTGCCCTATGTCTTGGTTTGGGAGGCCCTGTTGGTCTCTCCCCCTCCGTGGGTCTGGCCTTTTGTTCCCCCCACAGGTTTATCTCCTCTGCCACCCGCTCCAGCAGACTCCCCTCCCGAAGTCTTTGCTCTGAAGCAGATTCTGGCCAAGAAGGAGCCCATCCGAACTATGGGTTCCCCAAAGAAGATCAAGAAGATCTACTCTGACACTCAGACAGACCTACTCCTCCTGGACCCTCCACCATCTTATCACCCCGACCCTGAGTCCCCAGCCACTCTAGGGGGTCCCTGTCGCTTAACCCTCGGCCCTGATGGAACCCCTGCCAGGAGTCGAGGGAAGGGGTCCTTCCACGGGGACCAGAAGTCGGAGGGCTGGCATTCCAGACTCCACTGCACTCCCTCTCAGGGAGTACGGACCCCCTGATGACCAGGGGAACCGGCCACTTCAATATTGGCCGTTCTCTGCAGATCTTTACATTTGGAAAACTCATAATCCTTCTTTCTCTGAGAACCCACAGGCTCTGACTTCCCTGATAGAGTCCCTTGTCTTCTTGGACCAACCTACATGGGACGATTGTCAGTAGCTCCTGCAGAGCCTCCTCACCACTGAGGAGAGGCAGCGGGTGCTACTCAAGGCCAGAAAAATGTGTCTGGTGGAGACAGGCAACCGACTCAGCTGCCCAACGAGATTGATGCAGGCTTCCCTTTGACTAGACCCAACTGGAACTTCAATATGCCTGAAGATAGAGAACACTTGAAGGTTTACTGTCAGGCTCTTGTGGCGGATCTCTGAGAGGCAGCGAGACACCCCACCAATTTGGCTAAGGTAAGAGAAGTGACTCAGGGACCAACTGAGTTGCCGACGGTGTTTCTAGACCAATTGATGAAAGCTTTTTGGAGATTTTCTCCATATGAACCTACCTCTGAGGAACATAAGGCCACAGTAGCTATGGCCTTTATTGATCAGTCAGCTTCAGATATTAGAAAAAAGCTGCAGGGGCTGGATGGCCTACAGGGATTCTCGCTCCAGGACTTAGTCAAAGAAGCAGATAAAGTGTTCAATAAAAGAGAGACAGAGGAAGAAAAAGAGGAGAGAAGACGTAGGGTACAGGATGAACAAGTGTTAAAAAGAGAAAAAAAGACAGGAAAAGAATTTGAGTAAAATCCTGGCCACTGTAGTAAAAATGAGAGAGATCAGAGAGACAGGCGAGGTCAGAAAGATGAGGGAAAGGGCAGGAGGCAACCATTGGACAAGGACCAATGTGCCTACTGTAAAGAAAAAGGACATTGTCTCAGGGATTGCCCCAAGAAGAAGAGGGGAGGACCCCCCAGAGAAAAAAATTCTGGCTTTAGAAGAAGAAGAGGAGGGGAGTCGGGGCTCGGACCCCCTCCCCAAGCCTAGGGTAACTCTCAATGTGGAGGGGAAACCCGTCCAGTTCCTGGTGGACACTGGGGCTCAGCATTCAGTCCTCCTTCAATCAGAAGGACCACTATCTACTAAGAGGTCCTGGGTGCAGGGAGCCACAGGGAACAGAAAATATTCATGGACTGCCGGAAGAATAGTGGACCTTGGGGTGGACCGGGTATCCCACTCGTTTCTTGTGATCCCTGAGTGCCCCTATCCACTCCTGGGCCATGACTTGCTCTCCAAGGTGGGAGCCCAAATTCATTTCCAAGCTGAAGGACTATCAGTGACTGACAGAGAGGGGGGCCGCTTCAGGTCCTCATTATGAGGCTGGAGGATGAGCATAGGCTGTTCAAAAAACACCTTCCTCAGACAGCAGATATGCAGGAATGGATGGCCAAGGTTCCCTCAGCCTGGGCCGAACTTACTGGCATAGGGATGGCCAAACATCGCCCACCCATGGTGGTGGAGGTTAAAGCTACCTCCACCCCAGTTTCAGTCCGCCAGTACTCCATGAGCAAAGAGGCCAGAGATGGCATCCGCCCATATATACTGCATCTCCTCCAGCTGGGGGTCCTTGTTAAATGTCAGTCAGCATGGAACACCCCTCTGCTCTCCGTTCAAAAGCCTGGGACTAATGATTACAGGCCAGTCCAGGACTTGAGGGAAGTTAACAAAAGAGTTGCTGATCTTCACCCTACACTACCCAATCCTTACAACCTCCTTAGCACCCTTCCCCCTCAGTGAACGTGGTATACAGTACTGGACTTAAAAGATGCCTTTCCCTGCTTGTGGCTCAGCCCTTCTAGCCAGCCTATATTTGCCTTTGAATGGAAAGATCCGGCCTTGGGATTATCAGGACAACTTACCTGGACCTGCCTGCCCCAGGGATTCAAGAACGCTCTCACCATCTTCAATGAGGCCCTCCACCAAGATTTGGCCCACTTCAGGGCCTCCAACCCCCAGGTAACATTACTCCAGTACGTTGATGACATTCGCCTAGTGGCAGGGACCAAAGAGGACTGCCTCCTGGGAACTGAAAACCTGCTGACTGAGCTTGGATCCTTGGGATACCGGGCCTCAGCCAAAAAGGCCCAGATTTGTCAACGACAGGTCAGTTACCTGGGGTATCTAATCAAAAATGGAAGGAGGTGGCTGTCGGACACTAGGAAAAGTATTGTGGCTCAGATACCTGCCTCCAAGACTCCCTGACAAGTCAGAGAATTCTTGGGAATTGCAGGCTTCTGCCAGCTATGGATCCCAGGGTTTGCAGAACTGGCTGCCCTTCTGTATCCGCTCACAAAGGAGAGTGCACCTTTTGTTTGGGGTGAGAAAGAGCAGAAGGCCATCCACAGAATTAAGCAGGCCCTGCTTCTGTTCTAGGATTTTAAGAAAATCCTAGAAGAAATATTTCCCTCCTTCAGGGCCCCTAAGGCACTAGGGTCAGACAACGGGCCAGCCTTTACAGCCCAGATAAGTCAGGAAGTGGCCAGGTATTTGGGGACTGATTGGAAGTTACATTGTGCATATAGACCCCAAAGCTCAGGACAGGTAGAAAGAATGAATAGAACTCTTTTAAAAGAGACCTTAACTAAATTGTCCTTAGAGATTGACTGGACAGTGCTTCTCCCTTTGGCCCTGGTCTGTGTAAGGAACACCCCCTCTCGTTTCCATCTTACTCCCTTTGAGATCTTGTATGGTGCCTCACCTCCTTTGCTCAACCTCGGACAGGGTATTGACCCTAACTGTCATCATAATAATGATTTATATGCTAGATTAAAAGGACTCCAACTGGTTCAGAAGGAGGTGTGGACACAGCTTGCTGAGGCCTATCAACCAGGAACTCCGGAGGTCGCCCATCCCATCCAGGTCGGAGACCCCCTCTACGTCCATCGGCACTACTCCCAGAATCTTGAGCCCAGGTGGAAGGGACCCTACATCGTCCTGCTTACCACTCCCACATCCATCAAGGTCAACGGTATCTCATCTTGGATCCATGCCTCCCACGTAAAGAGAGCACCTGAAGCCTCAGAAAAATGGCGAGTTCACCGCACCTCCAACCTTCTCAAGCTCAAGCTTTGGCTATCTCCTCTTGCTCAACCAGCTGACTGTGAGTTCTCCCAGCCCCCATATGCCTCAGCGCCTCACTTGGCAGGTCTTGTCCCAGACAGGAGATGTGATATGGTCCAATTCTACCATAGCTGCCCCTTGGACATGGTGACCATCATTATACCCCGACCTTTGCCAGCTGGGTGCAGGGTTAGACTCATGGGACCTCTCATCATTCTCCTTCTTCTGTTAACCTTTGGACCCTGTATCCTTAACATATTGGTCTCCTTTGTCAGAGAGTGTATTAGTGCTGTCCAGGTCCTGATGATGAGACAATACACTGAAATCCCGTTGGAAGAATCTAGGATGGCTTGGTTTACAGCAGTAATTTTTAAGTTTAATGTCCATCCAGTTCATAAGGCCAGTTTATTTCCACCACCAAGTTGTGGCCAGTTTATAAAGTCAGTTTCTTTTCTTTCTTTTTTTTTTTTAAAGATTTATTTATTTTTCATGTATTCTGAGTTTTGTCTGCAGGTATGCCTGCAGGCCAGAAGAGGATACCAGATTTCATCATGGATGGTTGTGAGCCACCATGTGGTTGCTAGGGATTGAACTCAGGTCCTCTTGGAAAAACAGTCAGTGCTCTTAACCACTGAGCTATCTCTCCAGCCCAAAGTCAGTCTGTTTCAACTGCCAATGGAGGGCTGTCTTTTAAACTTCTCCAAGCACCTTCCAGACTCCTCTTGCCCCACACACTTTTCATACCTTGCTGTGCCTTTCTCCAGCATGGCTTCTCAGTGGGTGAGCACAGAGGGAGGAGCCTGAGACCGCATAGATCTTTGGCTTATATTTACCAGTGTTTTTGAGGGCTTTCCCAAGTCACTCCCCTGTGAAGGGGTAGTCTGTGTGGTTCCATCTCTTGATCTTCAATGGAAGATCTCTCAGGATTCCCGTTGCTTCTCACAGCTAATGACGTCATCTGTGTGGCTTGCAAGGTTTCTTAGCAACACCTTTTAAGGGCATATCATCTGGTCATATCTGGCTTCACCCATATCAGCAAGTAAAGGGACACCAAGTTTTTGCCAATCCAAAATCCCTATGCTACTAGATGCTAAGTTGAAGGGCCACACTCATCCACGTTGCTTTGAGGACCTAAGGCCTTGGCTGTGATCACACAGCAGCCTATCCTTCCAGGCAATGCCAAAGAGCACCACAGGGAGCTCCTGGGCTTACACTCAACGCTGCATGCTCCCAGTCACAGCAGTCATTCCTGTATATGCAGAGTTTTCTGAGGTTTTAGAAATAAAATGGTTTAATTATGGAAAACAATGACTTTTAATATTTTCTTACCATCATTCCTTAGCAGGTAAATGTCAGCTTTGTACAACCAAACTGTATCAGAGTGCTTGATTTTAAAAATTGCTGTTTAGATGCTAGCAAAATGGTTTAGTGGGCAAAGATGCTTGCTTCAAAGACTGACAATCTGAGTTTGTTTCATGGGACTCACTTGGAGGATGAGAGAACTGACTCTCACAACTTGTTCTCTGATCTCCACAAGCACACTGTGGTGTGTGTGCATGCATGTGTGTGCGCGTGTGTGTGTGTGTGTGTGTGTGAATAAGTAAAGAAATGTAGTATATATATATTTAAATACTGCTGTTTGAATTTCTGACTTTTTTATATAGTAAATTTTGGTGAGGGATTAGGAGTTTCCAACAACTTCTGAAAAGGTTTTAAATCTACCTCAGTCATTTTGTACTACATATTTACATGAAACAAAATTCTCTATGTTGATAATTATAAAATATAAATTGATATCAACTTTGAAAAATATTGAAGTGGTGTTCTGTGTCCTGGGGTGTCAAAAACTCAGTTAAGATTTAATTCCTCATGTAAAAATAATCGACATGCCATTCACTCTCACTTTTCATCATTGGTAATTATGCGCCCAGCAAGGAATTGTTTTAGAATAAATTGATGTGTGGAAAGGAAATGTTTGGATCGTAAACCTATATTCCAGGGACATATAACAATTTCTGGGGTGAATAGGGGCAGCCAATGGAAAACAATCCTGAAGCCCTCAGCCCTACTCTGCTTGAGGACCCTCTAGGACTTCTTATATTTTTGGTTGTGAGCCTAGCCTTTAACGGCTGAGCCACCTCTCCAGCCCCCTCTAGGACTTCTTAACTAGAAGGCCTAAAGCACTGAGACTGTGTGATCCAAATAAACTTTTTTTTCTTTATAGGTCAACTATCTCAGTTATTTTGCAGTAGTAATTTGAAGCTAATACAACGAACACTCCAGAAACACCCAGTCCCATCACCCTGAGTACCAAGGCTCTACAGTCATCCTCAGTCATAGCCCCCCAAGGTTGCTTCATTGCTATCCCTTCCTTACCTGAAATTATTTGTTCATTTTCTAAAGATCTTTCCTGATTATCTCTGATACTTAGCACCTAAACTAAAGCTTAGGACATGGTGAGAATTCTGTGAAATGGGTTAAGTGAACGATCTTCCACGAATGAGCGGTTAATCTTTAGTGATGTGATCAGAAAGGCTTTTCTTTACAGGCCCCCAAAATGTGTAGCGATGAAAGTTGGTGGCAAGCCATACTTTCATTTGGTTTTAAAGCCCTGGCTTCAGGAGCTGAAGAAACCCGAGACTCCACTGCCTCTGCATACCCTCTTAGAAACCAGCCCCCTGTGTAAGCAGAAGCCAGGCTGCTGGAATCTCCCGCCCTTCCCCTCTGCCCTGGCACACATTGGATTCTAGGCCTGGTAAAGGTCGCCATTTATTTGGCTTTGTCAGGTCAACTCGGAGTAAATATTTTCAGTAGTTGAATGCATGGGAGAGCTGAAGAGATATGGAGTGGCAGCTCCATGGAGCAGCAGGCCAGGGGCCTATTCCATCCTTGAGCCCAGCGATTAGTGCCACATGGTTAGGGGCTGAAATCCCGCAACTCACTGAGATTCAGGAAGAGTTCATGGAGCTCGGAGGAAGAAATACACAGTGTGAGATCTATTCCCCAGCACGTAAACACCCTGCACACACAGACATAGGAGGGGATCCTATATGTGGGGGAGAAGGACAGGCAGCAAAAGATGGGTGTCAAATCAAGAAGAGGAACACAGACAACTTGGTAGATGGGTATAACAGGAAAAAACTTTAGCATTCTGAGCTCAAGTATGCCAAGAAAAAAAAAATTCCCAAAGCTACCTCAAAGTGGGTGACTGTTGCTTGGTTATTCCTTCAACAGAGAGGATTCTGGCAGCTGACTGGCACTAACACAGCAATACTCCCCGGAGCTCAGAGCCCAGTCTGTGTTCTCGGGCAGGGTGGGTGGCAATCGTGGACTGCGAGGTTCTCTCCTTGGCCAACCTAAGTGAATCTTAGGGCTTGCCCAGACAGACCCCACAAGACACTTTTATTTTGTGTCTAGCATGATTAATCTAATTTGTTTTAGGTTCTGGGAAACAGGCTGTACTTACAAGGTAGCCTCCTGGAAACTTAGGAGAAGTTATATCCAAACATTCTTGAGCAAATTAGATGTTAAATGGTCAGTTGTTTCAAAGCAGCAAGCTACTACCCAGGGAAAGGTGAGCCATTTAGAAAATGGTTCAGACGTTTAGGAGAAACAGGGCTCCATGTTCCTGGTCCTCTGTGAGTTTTCCTGGAGTCTCCTAAGATCTGTCACCAAAAGTGTTACAATCTGGAAGAGACTCACTTGGAGTAGAGGTGGGCCTGTCACACTCTGGAGAGTCCTTTCTGTGTGTGTCTACAGCTGTGGAGCAGAAGGTCCTGCCTCTAGGAGAGACAGCTCAGTGGTTCAGAGTGTATACTGCTTTTCCAGAGGACACAAGTTCAGTCCCCAGAACTCACACCATCTGTAACTCTAGTTCCAGGATACCTGAAACCCTCTTCTGGCTTCTATAGACACCAACATGCATGTAAC
Source organism: Lophiomys imhausi (assembly GCA_907164525.1). Taxonomy (NCBI): domain Eukaryota; kingdom Metazoa; phylum Chordata; class Mammalia; order Rodentia; family Muridae; genus Lophiomys; species Lophiomys imhausi. Next base: position 3,668,497 of record CAJQZJ010032727.1, read on the forward strand.
ACACATATACACACACAGGCACATGCACACACAAGTGCAGACACACACATACATG
>CAJQZJ010032727.1:3676242-3705355 GCA_907164525.1 Lophiomys imhausi
GCCCTTGGAAGTACTGCATTACCAATGTCCTTGTTAACACAGCTGGCGCTATGGGGAAAAGTTTAGCAGTGATTTGTTTCATTTCTTTCATAAAGAAAGGAAGTTTCTCTTTCTTTATATGCATGGTAATTCACAGTACCCCCCACATGACTGAGAAAATTCAAATGAGATTTTTGTTAAATACAAAAAGAAAATTCCAAGTACTAAGAAGTCCAGTGCCAGAATTTTGCTGGCAGCCCTTGCCTTTGCTCTGGAAGTGCTTGTTTTGAATCTGAAATGTCCCACACAGGCTCCTGCTTTCAATGCTTGGCCCTCATCTGTTGCTGCTCTTGTGGGAGGCTGTGGAACCTTCAGGAAGTAGGGTTTACATGGCAGAAGTAGGCCTGGACTTGTAAGGTAACAGCCCAGCCCTGGTTTCTGCCAATTCCTTCTCTTGCTTCCTTCTCCATAGTGTGAGGAACCTCAGCCACACAAGCAAGTGCCCTTGGCAATGGCCCATCTTCCCCACCATGCCTTGTGACATGAGCCGGATCCCTGAAGCCACAGCTTTTTCCTAGGCTGTTTCTTTCAGGTGCTGTGGTTATCGTCACACGTGAGTACTGTGATTCCTAAAGAAAAAGCTTTGGTTTCCCATCACTAATGACCAGTTTGAATGAACATGGGGCATATAACAGTTCAAGTGGCACCTGATATGAATGAGACAAAATGTTAGACACTTGCTACTATTTTTCTTGGTAGTAGGTTTCTGGATATTTAATTATTTTTGCCCAGAATCTTTGTTTTCTAAATTGTCCATATCAAATACATTTTAATTTAAGTGAGTGGCTTCTTGCCATATCCCTCTAGAGCCTTGCAGAAGGCCTATACAGACCATCAGTATGCTCTGACCACGTGACAAGGAGTTTGTGGACCCACAGCAGTCAAGCTCCGGAGACATTTGATTAAATAACACAGGGGGAAACTCTGAGCAAGTATCTATCCAGAGTACCAGGAGGACTGAGTCCTACTTGCCCTCAGCAGCAGAAGGCTTAGCACGTAGCTGATGGAGGCTCCTCCCTCTCCCTTCCTCCTTCCTATCCCTTTCCTGGAATTACTGCCCAAATAAACCACCTATGGAATCCTTGCTTTAGATTCTGCTTTGGGGAGACCTAACAAAAAAATGTTAAGCTCTGCCTTTCAGTAAGAAACAATTTAGGGCCAAAGATGTGGCTCAGTTGGTAGAGTTGTAGACCTAACACACAAGAAACTCTGGGTGCGGTGGCCTATACCAGGCCATCTCTCTAGCCCCAACTGTCACGTTCTTAAAGGGACACAACTTGTAAAAGCTGTAGTCACGCAGTGTATTCAGATGTTTTGGTCAACAGTCACATACATACATGACAGTCATAAGAAATATCTTGGAACATAAAGTTCCCATTGCCTGACGGCATCTGCCCTTTTTGACTAGAGTGCAGTGCATTCCCACAGGTCGGTGGTGATGCAGGCATATGTACGCAAACCTGAAGAACTTCCAGTTGAATAAAAGTATAGCATCTACCATCATGCACAGCCCAGAATCCACATGATGATACCAAGCAAGTGCTACTGCCTTGTGTATTTTATGGTTTCTTTAGAGTATACTCCTGCTCATGAAAATACATGTTGGTCCAGATGACAAAATGCCATCTTACCCTAGAAGGCACCTGAGAGAAGACTCAAAGTAGTGAGAACAGACAAGCTAATGCACATGTGTCCAGGCTGTGGATGGGAGCCAGCGAGACTGTCAGTAGGCAGCTAAGGCCCACACAGCAAAATAACCAAGGAACATGAGACAGGACACCATGAAAGGCAGCACAGATGTTCCATGACAACTGTTGCATATTTTAAATGGTACTGGCAGGGAGGGCTCCTGTGGGTTTGGGGAAGAAATAGAAGATAGAATACAGATACACAACATAATGTTACCTAGTGTGTTCCTCTTCTTTTTTTTTAAATTAGGCCCCAATTATGAGAATTATAGGGATTAGCACACATTCCCCATGTCCAGTCCATACGTATTTGGCACCTGACTTTAACATTCTACTATCTAACCATCTCCATGAGTTTAAAGTTTTATATCCAACTCAGCTTTCATCCTAACTTGTATCACAATTTTAAAAACATCTTCTTAGATCCAGAACATCCTCTTGATTCCTAAACAACTCAAAATTTATCTATGAGACTCTAGCTATCTATTCTTCAACCACCTCAGAGACCTGAGAGTGATAAATGTATCTGGTTATACAGGCAGTGCAGGGTCCTCAGCTTCCAAAACTAAGAAATTGGGAACTGTCCAGTGGCTCTCTGGACAGTTCCCAATTTCTCGCCATACATTACGGCATCAATCTTCAGCCATTTGGTCCCATTTTTCTGACAGACATTGATTGTAAAGCAGGAATTATGAAGGACTTGCCTACCCTGTCTTGGCAGAGCTAGGCTGTCGACTTACCTGCTTCCAAGTTTTGTCCTGTTTGGACAGAAGTCTGTCTACAGTTGAAGCAAGGGATTTTTCTTGCCAAGTGACAGGCTTGCCACTAATTCAACCATCTCCAATTGGAGATTCTTTGATGCTCATCTTCTACTTGGAGTAGAATAGGGGGTGCTGTCATGTCTCGATATCAAAAAATTCTTAAGAGTGTGTTCCTCTTCTAACACAAAGTCTGCTCTGATGGGATGGCCAACAGTTCCCCTCCAGAGACTAGAAAATTATTGATGTTCTAGAGGGTTGAGTAAGAAAATTAGATAGACGATGTGAATGTGGGGTACATTCATCTCAGGGACAGGAAGAGGAGGGTGCACTAACGTGGGTTAGGAATCACTATGGGTCTCTACGGATGTTTGTGACCCTTTTCAGTCACCTGGAAAACTCCCACTGCTTGAAGACACTTGATGGCAGAGATACCACCTACCTTAGAATTTGGAAATGTGGAGAGTCTGTCTCCAGCCAACTTTGCTAGCTTGGTGACAATGACAAGTCTGGCCTCCTTTGTGACAGATATCAAAGCCTTGTTCTCCAGGCTCTTAGAAAGGGTGTGTTCTATTTTATTGGAACATTTTGTAGTGAAGAGTTTTAAATGCATATGATTAAGCATATGCTTATACTCAAACAGAAGATAAATTCCCACAGCTTCTCAACTAGGATTGAGAACTATCTCAACTATCTCAAGCAGTCAGCATTTTGTCAGCACTGCTTTGGCCGTCCTGTCCTGTATTCCCTCCACTCTCTCTACCCTTTCTGCTCACTTCCTTCTCTGGAGCTTTTCTTCCCAATACAAATTGTAAACATTGTGTTATTTCCCCTGTTAATGCCTTAGAATGTTAGCATGCACTCCCAAACAGTATTCACTGTCAGTCTGCAATGAGTAATCCTCAGTGGTGCTCTGACGTCTTCCATCTAAATCAGTGTCCATGTGAAACCTACTGATTGCCTCTGTGTTATATCTCTTACAATTCTTTCATTCAACAAGAGTCCCCTCTCATTTTTTCAGACCATTGATTTGTTGGTGAAACAGTTCATTTTCTCTGTAGAACCCAATATCCTTGGCATAAATCTCTTTTCTGTTTAAATCAGCCAGGATGGACTTCACTTGATTGCAACTAAGAATTTCAACAGAAAGACAAGCCTTCAGACCTCACAGTTTCATGGAGGAGGAAATTGAGGTTCAAAGGGGTTAAGAAATATGTGAAGTTTTCAAAGATGGTAGTGTCACAGCTGGAACTGAAATTGGACTCTCTATCTCTGTCTTTCTGTCTCTCCTCCTTCTCTCCCTCTTCCTCTCTCTCTCTTCCTCTCACTCTCTCTCTCTTTCTCTCTCTCTCTCTCCTCTCTCTCTTTCACTCCCTCCCTCCCTTTCTCTCCTCTTTTTCTCTGTCCTTTCTCACCTCTCCTACCATCTATATACTGAAGTCATCAGACTTCTACACCCCTTTTTCTCCTTCTTACCCCTCTCCTCTCCCCTATCTCTTTCTCTCCCATTCTCTCTGTTACCCCCATATTGAAGTCATCAGTCTTCTCCTAGACCCTCCCACTCCCTTCACTCTCTCTCCCCTTCTCTCCTCCCTCTCCCCACCTCCTCTCATCCCCCACCCCATCTGCCAACTGAGGCCATCAGGCTTCTAGCTCCTTTCCACAATCCCAAATTCACTTTAGCGGTGGCAATGCCAGGGTCAGAGCACCTGGGTCCTCGCTGCCAGCAACTGCATTTGTTCAAGTCAGGTTCATCCTGAAACCTCTAGCAGAGAGCATGAAAAGGACCCAGAGAGTACTGGCTTCACTACAGCCCATTATATTTCCTGCCACGACACAGGTGCAGATGTGGGTACAAATGAATGTGTTTTATGCATACATCAGCCTAGACCAGCCCTAGCACCTAGGAACTTGCTAGAAGGCACCTCAGCTATACTGAGTCAGACACTCTAGTGGTGGAGCCAGGGGTTTCAGCCAGGCTCCTAAATGATGCTCATGCCTGAATCAATTTGAAAACGTACATTTCTGTAAATAAATACCTATGAACATAAAATCTCCAAATCCAAGATCCCCCTCAAAGGTTCCCCCCACTGTGCACCTTCAGGGCTCTTCCTGAACAGCTGCCTTTCTCCTGCCCTTGAGTTCATCTGAAGATTCCGGCATTAGGGATGTTGTAATCATATCTCTTCTTCCTTTAGCGTCTTCCGAAAACTTGGATTCAGTCAAATAGCTCAAAACGACTCTCAAATCTACGGAAACCCCCCGAAGACAGGGGCTTTCTAAAAGCTTTCTGTCCCTGGCTGGTCCCCAGTTTCAGTCATCGTCTTGGCTGGTGGGGGACTAGGAAGAGCACACAGAAATCCTGGAGCGAGCCAATGAGTTAAACAGGGATATGACTAAAACCTTAAAGTTTTGTAAAATCTTTAATCTTGTGTTATTTCTTCACACTCTGTAAAGTCCCATTTACCCTGGGTTACCACATCCCTGTTTAATTTACAGATAACATTCTGCCAAAATTCTCATCCATGGATTCACACAATCTCTCCCATGATGACTAAAGGCAGATGCTTGGCTCTTTGTGCCTTCTTGCCTCTGTCTCTGTCCCCCTGGTGGGCATTATCTGTTGGGTCTTCCTCAGGGCATCACTGGGCATCAGAGTCAGACTTGAGCAGGACCAGATCATCTGGTCATTGGTGGCCTGTCCTCACTCATGTGTCCTTGGCTCTCTGCTCAGCCCCATCTCTGTAGCCACATTATAAGACTTTTGGGGACATAAAGAAAATCTGCAGGGCCATTCTTTGAAAGACACCATCTGTTCCCCTCTCCGGTACCTTCTGGGACAGAGCAATACTTGTGAATCAGCTTACACTTCTCTTCTTGGCAGTCTACATTCCTCCCTCTAGATTTCTCACTGACAAGAAATCAGCAGATCTCCCCACATTATGTCATATATCAGCTATGTGGCATGTACACTCATGCACACACATAGGCTCTCCCTCCCCCCCTGTAACTTCCCTTCAAAAAGTTAATGAAATTCTCCCATAGCAACTAACCCCACTAACACAGATTTTACATGGTAGAATCATTGGACATTTCTGGGAAGGGCTTATCCCATAATGTTTGGACTTAATATTTAAAGTTAGTGTCAGGTCATGTCTTATCCACGACATCGCTCCACTTCATTAACTGGAGCCGAACTGTATCGCCAGAGTTACAAAAACAAGCTGTTCTTTAACAGAGGTGGTTATCTGAGACCAGACCCTCCTTTTTGGAGCCTGAAGAGGTAGGCTGGCAGGAGACTGCGGTCTTTACAAAGTGAGCAAGCAGCAATGCCCGTGCCAAGGTGCCTGGCCTCAGAGAACAATAAAAGAAAACTCTTTTATCCCCACCTCTGCTGGCTTTCTCCATTTCTTTCAGGGCTGTCATGGGCTCTTAACATGATATAAGGAGGCGCCCAAGGATCGTTTGCTTCTTTTGGCATGGGAACAGTGAAAGTCTCTGTTTGCCATCAGTCTTCCCTCTCTCCCTCACTCCTTCTCACCAGGCTCCAGAGTGAAAAACGAGAACACTCCAATCTCACATACTAAACCATAACTAATTATTATTAGATCAGTTTTCGCTTTCTCCCAGCCCAAATGTCAAAAGCAGAAGTCTTAATTTACTAGTTCCAGTAGGTATCCAGCCAGGGTGGGAAGGAGATGGGATGCTTCCAGGGACAGCCCAAGTTTAACTGGCTACATGATGAGGCCAGAGGGATGGGTCAGAGGTCGCTCCTCTAGAAGACCCAGGTTTGATTCCCAGCACCTGCAGGGTAACACACCCCCTTATGGTCTCCATGGGTACTGCATGCATGTGGTATACACACACACACACACACACACACACATGCAAGGCTGGAAACACATATACACATTAAGTAAATAAATAAGTCTTTAAAAAAAAGATATGCAATATGGGGAATGCCAACTAAAATCACCTATTCTAGTTCATGGTTACCCAAATGAACAAAGCTGTCATTAGGAGGCAGATGCCAAGAAAGAAAGTACCATTGCTCTAGAGAATCATATGTCATTGTCTGGCCAATGTGAAAAAAGAAAGAGAGAAATTTTATAATGACCTTAGCTCTTTTGAATGGAGATTATTTGTTAAGCTCTGAGGTACCATAGTATGAAAATAATACCAGAGCATGGATGCCAGTGGCAAAGCTTTCCAGGACTTTTCGTAAGCACCACCATAGGCGCATGCAACAAAATGCATTAAATCCACAGCTGTGAGTTAGACATGCCCACTTCACAGATGAGAAACCTGAGCCGAGTATAGCACAAGCGACCTAAATCCCGGCAACTATCGCCAAAGGCTACAGGGTGTTTGGTTGGTTGGTTTTGGGTTTTTGTTTTTGTTTTTGCTGTTGTTGTTATTAAAATAGGAACTCACCATGTAGCCTGGCTGGTCTGGAACTTGAGGTCTTCCTGCTTCAGCCTCTAAAGTGATGAGATCACAGGCATACACCACTATGCCTGCCAATGCCCTGTGACTGGTCACACTGGGACGGCAGACAGGGAACAGAGCTTGGAGCAGATGTAGACTGTGTTATGAACCTCAAAGGTTGCCCCCAGTGACTCATTCTCACCAATCAGACCTACCCCAAAGGACAACAGCCTACCCCAAAGGACCACTCCCACCCCAAACAGCACTACTAACCGGAAACGTGTTCAACACATGAGCCTCCAAGGGACATTTTACATTCCAGCCATAAAGGACACTAAACCACAAAGTGTTCCACAAACACATTCTTTATAACACTAGTTGAGAAAGATGTCAAGTGCTTTGAAAAATGAAAGAACAAATAAAAACTTTTTTTTTAATGGCTGAAGAGATGGCTCAGTGGTTAAGAACTCCCATTCTTTTAAATTTTACAATCTAAAGGATCAGAGTTCGGTGCCCAGTACCCAAGGCATGTGGCTCACAGACATAAATTACTCCAGGTTCATGGTATCTGCTACCCTTTCCCGACACACATGGGCACACATGTAATACACACTCAAATGGACACACACGCAAACATATAAACAAAACTAAATCTCAAGAAACCTTTTTTAGAGATGGAGCCAAATGTCATGCTAATCGACTGCTTGTGTCTGTTATGTAAACCAGGGGATGACAAAACGCAGACCATGGGCCACACTGGCCTACCATTTGCTCCAGTGAGGACCGGTTTCCTGGCACACTGCCATGCCATGTTGCTTGTCTATATGCAGCTACAGCTTCTTCTGGGCTCCAGGACTCAAGTGGCTGAAGGACAGTCTACATGGCATGCAAGGCCTAAAATACTCAGTCTCTCTCTTCCCTGTATAGGAAAAGTGTGCTAGCCCCTGACCTAAATGCATGGAAAAATCACCCTTGTGGAATGAATGCCCAGGAGTGACCTACAGCTTTCATAGTGGTCCTACCTTGCTGATTGAATAGCCACACTTTTTCCACCAGGTACTGTCTAACATGTGACTTCCTGTCCTGTAGAGGTAAATGTAAATAAGCAATTGTACCCCTGAAATGGTCAAGTGGGAGCTCCCCAAGCCTTAACTGAATCATTTCCTTTATGAAAACCAACACAACAAATAAATACATGCTCTCTGCTATGCTAGCTGGCTGGATTCGCAGCACTGAAGAGTATAGACATTTGGGTTTATGCTTTGTTGACCCTATTGCTTCTGGGCCTGAGCTGAGGTGTGTATCATAGCAGGGAAACTGTGGTGGAGAACAACAGTTCGTTCACTCATGGCTGGACCATGAGAAAATGGAAAGGGAAAAGAGTGTGCCTCCACATCCCCTTCATACAACACCTATCTCAAGCCATCTGTTAGGCTGAGGGTCTTAGTGTTTCTCTGCTCATAATAGCACCATGTGGAAACCAAGCCTTTGGCTAAGTTTCTTGCTCTCCAGACCCAGCCTGGCCACCACCCTGGGTAGCCATGCACTTGCTTACAATATTGCCATGGTGACGCCTTTTCTGCGGTAATTCAGCTCACTGCGGTTTCCTAGAGTTCACCTCCTTTGATATAAATCAAGCAAACATGACTGGGAAATAGAGAAAATAGATTATACTTAGCTCCTCAAGAGCCAGGTGTTATGATCCCTGTTCTGCAGAGGAGAGAAAAGGGCCCTGAGACCTGTGGAGCCTTTGGGATATGAAGAGTGTGGTAGTTTGAATGAGAAATGTCTCTCATGGGCGCATGTATTTTCCCATTAGAAAAAAAAGATTGAACGATTTCCCATATATTTGCAGTGATTTGGGTGAAGGATTACTTACCTGAAAATATGACTAAGAGTGAGATGTGGAAGCTAATGGCTGCACTAATGAAATCCTCCTTCAGAATTACGATATGAAGACATTTTTTTTCCGAGAGCAGTGTCAGCCTATCTCTGCCACTTCAGGAACAGATCATATCAAACACCAAGAGAAACATGGGTTCTGCCTCAGTTGCTCATATTATTTATTAAGCAGTATCAACATTTAACACAAGCTAGCCTCATTTAACTCTTGAGCCCATGGTAAGTGGCAGCAACCGCTGATGCTCTCTTTCCGACACCACCCATGCATTCTGGACACTGATTAATGGTGGCTTCCATCCTTCTGTCCCCTTCTCCAGAGAAATCACAGTTTGGTGACAACTGAGACTGCTCATGATTAATTCTGCAGTGATTAGGATTTTCAGTCTCAACTTAAAGATGGAGAATCATGTGTAGACACAAAATGGGTTTGTTCAGCAGCTTCCATCCCTGCCCTTGTCTGAGCTGGGATGGGCTGCTACTGCTGAACTGGAGAGTAGGGACCTGGGCTTTGGGGAATTTCCCAGCAGTAGACTCCAACCCATGTTATCCATCATCCCTGGATTCCAACCGGCGCACAATCTCCACTTTAGTACTACCCGGAGTTCTAGAGGCGTTGGTAACCAGAACTCCAAGTTTTAGATGCAAGGATATACAGGAGTCCTGCAGTTTTGCTATGGAATTCTTCACCTCTGGTCCTGGGACTGAGTCTCTACTGAGGCTCTGTTTCTGACTCCACTATCATCTAGTGGCCTGTAACACTTAACATGACCATGTTTTGAAAAACTGAAAAGCTGAGTTGCTTCCCCTACCTGCAAAAGTCATTTTGTAAACAATAAAATGTTTGATTCATGACAAAAACACTTGGCAACCCAGACAGACAGATGGATAGACCTGGAAAGAGGGTCCAGAGGCAGGCACATGAAAGGTCACCAAAGTCACTCAGTATAGAGATGTGCTTCATGCCTTTAACACATGGCAACTGAACACTCCATGTGCAAAGGAACTGAGCAGCCAGTGTGCTTTCTGTCATATATGAAAATTAACCCCAGAATCAACTCCTGAGTGTGCCTCAGGAAGTCACAAAGTTTCCAGAAGTGAACATTGCCAAGCCTGGTGACCTGAATTTGACCAGCATGGTGGAAGGAGAGAACTGATTCTTGCACATTGCCTTTCAACAGCCACATGTCACACACACACACACACACACACACACACACACACACACACACACGTAAAAATAAATAACTAAATTATTTACTATTATTTAGATTATCATTAATTGGGCACCATTTGTAAAAATAATTAATTATTTACCAGTATTTATATTCTATTTAATTGGTTGGCAGTCTTAATACTTAACCTGCCATTATAAATGAGCACACAGACACCTGATGGATTTTAACAAGCCTTGGCCTGGATTGTACAATCTTAGCCCATCTAAGCTAGCTCTTAATTCTATGCCTGAATAAAGCCTCATATAATACACATATGTCCCCTGGGCTGTTTTTCTCCATGCTATGTCGATTTTCCAGGTCACATGGAATGAAGTTCTTTTCTCAAACCCATCACATGTGTCCTTCTTCCTGTTCCTCTGGCTTCTTCTCTTCCTTCTTCTGGAGGCTTCTTCTACTTCTTCTCTATCCAAGATACTCTCTGCTTCACAACCCCACAAACTTTAGTCCCGCTTACCTCTGTCTTTGCCCAATCTCAGCCCTCAGCATTTATTTAACCAATCAGAGAAAATGGTTAACAAGAAAGGTAACAGAGCTTCACTTGGTGTACAGCAAGCAGGCTTCTGGGAGCAGGTTAATTAACATTTATAATGCATAACATCACCCCATCACACACACACACAATTTTTTCCTTTATTTTTTATTTCTTCAAGTTACATCTCAATCACAGTCCCCTCCCTATTCCCCCTCCAGTCCCACCCTCCCACCCTCCCACCCTCAACCCCCCATCCTCTTCCCTTTTTTTTTTCTTCTAAGTTTAAGGTATATCTTATTTCCCCCTACAGTTTCCCCTTTCAGTCCAACAAATGGCTCTTTCTCTTATAATAACAAATACAATACAGTACAACAGAGGTAATTAGGCCACAGTTATGAGGGTTATATGGTTTAACGTACATTCCCAATGACCAGTCCATATGTATTTGGTACCTGACTTTAACATTCTACTATCTAACCATCTCCATGAGTTTAAAGGTCTATATCTGACTCAACATTCATACTAACTTGCAACACAATTTTAAAAGTATCTTCTTAGGTCTATAACACTCTCTTGACTCCTAAACAACTCAAAATTAAATTATGAGACTCTAGCTATCTGTTCTTCAACCACCTCAGAGAACTGAAGATTATGGATCATATTTTTTAAGAAATGGAAAAGCAAGTCCTAAGAAGTCTCAAAGTGCGAGAAAATACTCACAATACATATGTTAAGACAAAGCTCTCATCTAGGATGTAAAAGAATCTCTTATGGCTGGAAACGAGGAGGAAGCCATCTTTGTAAAGAGGGAGAGACATAAAGCAATGAAAGAAGATTTAAAATGATCAACAAGTTCACAAAAATGCACTCAGAGTCTTAAAGTCTTTGGAAAAAGCAAATTAAGAGCCATTGACTAGTACAGCATCTCCAGCAGGAGTGGCTGGGGTTAACGTGTGTGCTGGCACAGAGCAGAGAAGATGAAGTGCCCAGCACTGCAGTGGACCCTAGCGTACTTTGTAGCTAATCTTAAAAAGAATTATGTGTTCAAAACATACTCACTGTATGATCCAGCAACCTCACTCCTAAATATTTATCCCGGGACCATGAGAATACTTCTATACAAAGACTTGTGCATAGTTGATTAAAACTTTCCTTAGAATAGCCAGAAACTAAAATTAGCCTAAATGACCACCCACGACCATGAGCATACGTCAGGGTGGTGTGTGAGATTTTTCCAGGATGGCATGAGCAGACATCTATGCACCCCCAAAGAAAACCAAAGACAGACCAAGTAATGATTCCTCTAATCAAAACACTGAGATTATTAGGGTCACCTACAGGTGCTACTTACAAGAGCAGTGAAAACTCAAGAACAACCAGATCACCAAAAGGCCACCTCAGCATGGGTGACTCATGGATGCTGCACCCCTGGAGGTCTGTACAGAGTTAGAACAACTCTCTTCTGTAGCCTTGGGGAGGGGACTTGTGAGTCCTGTTCAGTTCTGCTTACCTGTACTTGCGACTTTTATTTACTTCCTGAGCCACTTCTCTCCAGGAGGGAATGTGCTGGGTCAGAGGAAGTTAATGCATAGACCAGGGAAGTTGTAGCCATTGTTAGAATTCTACTCAGCAATCCACAGGAACAAAGTCATACCCACACAACAATGAGGAAAAGACCCAGACCACAAATACCATGTGCATCGTGATTCTGTCTACACAGAATTCTATTCTAAAGTCTTTAATGGTGGCAGAGAGGAATCTGTGGCTCCTGAGAACAGGCTAGGTTGGAATGCAAACCAAAATTGCATGATGGGCTGTTTGGAGTGACAGCATTCTCCCCTGTCTTCAGTGCCGGACACGAACACACACACACACATGCACATGCACACACCATCAAACAAGAATTAGTACATTAAAACATCGTACAAATGCAAGTTGCCAGGGAAAAATTTAGAATGTAAATAGTTAACACCTACAGTGTTTAAGCTTACATGAGTCCTAAGAATGTAGATGCTGAGTAAGTATGTCCTAGTCACGTCCTAACCATATGGCCCTGAGCAGGTCTGCAGTGTTGCTGAGCTCCTGTTTTCAAGCCTGTACCCATGTTCAGAATTGAAACCTTCCTCACAAAGCTGCAGAGACAGACACGGAATGCTTAGAACAGCACCTCCCAGGCACCGAGCGTTTGTGGCTAGCGAATGCTGTTACTGTTGGTGGACTCTCAACCTCATGTGCCCCTCTGCTCAAGAAGGGGCATTCAGCTGAACACACTGTAAGCTGAAAACACCGTGAGAACATGATTAGGAACATGCTATGAGCACCAGTCCAGTCCACTGAGGGTCTGAGAGCTGCACATTTTCCCTCGCAGCTGACTGGGTGCTGCAGTCCCTTGCTACTGGCTAGCACAGTACTGTTAGATGAGATCAGACCACACAGCACCATCGCTGGAAGAGGCACAAAGCCAAATCATACTTCTTAATGAGCGCCATAGTGAAGCTGTACATGGTGAGGCTGGAGATCTGTGAACTGGGCACCATCTTCAGTCTTTTCTGGCTTCCGATGACTGTGTTACATTTTCCAGCAATTAGGAGGAGATGGAATGGACTTATAGACAGAGGTGCTGCCATGATCATCTTCCCTCTTAGCTCAATCCACCACGCCCCTGCTTTCCCAGGACTCTCGCACTTTTGTGTGCGCCTGCCTTTGGATCTCTGTGCTCACAAACATTGGCTGCTTGAATCTTCTCATTGCTGACATCCAGCTCCTACCTGGAACTGTTCTTTTATTTAGCAGATAACAATACAGCATTCCAAGAATGAAATCAGAACAGCAATCAAGAGACAAACAGCTTGTGTGGATGGTGTGTGTTTTCTGGCTCGTGGGGATGGTGTGACCTACAGCTCCCATGTGAAACTGCACCCATCCAGCCACCAAGCGTGATGAGGATGCTTGCAAAAAGGAGCTGGAGAGAAAGAAAGGGAATGATGTAGTTTGCAGGGGTGATCCAAATTGCTCCATGCAAGAGAGAGCAATGTGAGGGGTTCCCAAAAGTTCCCACACCTCTACAATGTGAGACAATTTTCTCCAAGTGCCTCTTCATTTTTGAAAGATTTATAGGCTAAATGATGTCTCTTAAGGCTTGGGATGAAACACACAGGGAATTTTATCTCTACTTACTCCACCCTCAACCGTCTCTCACACTGCCAACTGCTCGGTGCCATGCCACCAGAAATAACTCAATGCACACAGTTGTTTCACTTACCAGGCAATGTTCTGAATCCATTTTCTTAAAAACAAAACAAACCCCACCCACCAGCCAGCGTGGGTAGTTTCTGGAGTGAGCTTTGTTCTTACTTCTGGTGAGGATAGCACACTGAGAGTTCGGTTCTTCATTTCAGAGGAACAGGGACCCAAGGTGTCATTGGGCAGACATTAGGAAGACATGTCTCAGCTGTGGCTCAGCCCATGCAAGCTGCTATCCAGAACGCCGTGACCTGGACAGCAGATTACAGTAGATGTTCAGTCCCCACTGAAGACTTGGAAATCCACATCACTAAGATTCTTGGCTGACTCCGTGTCTGGTGAGGACACTGGGTCCCCACGTGGCAGAAAAGGCAATGTCACGGCAGATCTGTGGGGTGTCCTTTTCTAAGAGGATTTATTCCCCTGCCCCCCACCCCCACCCCCACCCCCACTCAAGGACCTTTAAAGGCTCAGGCTCCTAATGTGGTCAGTTACAGGTTAGGACGTCACAGCTTCTCTTTCCGTAGCTGTGACAAAAGCAACTTGAGGGAGAGTTTCTTCTGATTCACAAATGGACAGTTTAGACCACAGGGAAGTGAACGTGGCAGGGACTTGAAGTATTTATTTACATTGCTTCCACATCAGAAAACAGAGAGGAAAGAATGCACCATGCTCAGCTTGTTTAATTCTGTCTGGTCTAGGATTCCCACATGGGGGAATGGTCTCTGTTATACCATGAACCACAGCATGGACTCCGCAGGCCTGCTCAGACCCATCTCAGATGACTCTCATTCCCTCTACTTGACAATTAACACTAATCATAACAGATGAGTAACAGACAAATTCAGGGACAGATACATTCAGTCTATTAGCAGATTGGTCCCACCAGTGATCTGTGTGGCCTTCTCTCTGCTCTTCCATTGCTCCCTTAGTGCTCAATGTCCCTCAAAGGTCACACAAAGCTCAATGCCCAGCTAGAGCAGAATATCCATTCTGTAACCCTGGATGGGCATTTTTGCCCATTGGAGTATCATTCTAGCCAATAAGCTAGACTCTTGGTGTAAAACGTAATTATTCCTTGGCACTCATGCCTAGAAGCAGGACCACAGAGAACACAGAGAAGGTGATGGTGTGAATCCCCTCGAGGTATTCTCCATCCCTCCTCCATGAGCTCAGCTGTCTCTGCCTCCACTCTCAGGCCCTGGTCCCACCTGTCCCCAGTGTCCTCCCCTGCCTGTGGCCGAGCCCCAAGGTTCCCACCCCAGTCTCCTACTCTTGATGATCTGACTTAACCTTAGAACCTCATGCTGGTGTAAAAGTGAAACACACTCACCAGAAACTGAATGCTAGTATTAACTTCACTTTCTCCCTCATGAGCAGTCTGCAGATCTGGGTAGCAGCATAGAGCATGGAGCCTCAGGCAGCCATGGGGCCATGGAAGGAAGTAACTCATACTTTGCAGCTCTGGTCTTTCCAGCATTCTGGGAACAGATATTCAGTATTTCAGCAATTACATGACCTAGGGTTTGTGCCAGATACTCCATCCAGGCTAGTGAGTGAGTGAGCGTGTGCGAGGAGGTGGCTAAGTTAGGCTGCTCAGCAAAGTGTATATTTGACTTTGGGAAGATCACAACTTATGCTGAGTTTAGCAGGATGTACTCCTCTCTTAAGACAAGAAGTATTGCCCTCACTATTCTTTCTAGTTATTATCTTATAACTTGTGGAAACCAAATCCAAAGTCATTAGGGACCAAAAAAAAAAATGGATTTAAATTTTCTCAAAGGAAAAGAGAGAAACACTGTCCCCCAAGCAGACACTGTTGCTGGCTGTCATAGTACTCTGGCTAAACACGGACTTCCATCTGCTCCTCTATAATCTCATTTAATGTCCCAGAACTGTCACTGGAAGCTGATACTCTTCATTCTTCCTCATCTGGCAGAGCTGAGGTTGAGACAAGGGGTCAGGTCTCAACCTGGGCAGGTGGTTGGGGTAGAAAAGCCAGGCTGTGGGTTCATGGGTTTACGGTGCTGAGCCTTTCCTAGACTCAGCCTGTTCTGCTGATTCTCACTCAGTTCCCAAGAAGAAGCCATTTCCAAGGCTGTTGGAAGGGACTATTCTAGAAGCCAAAGTTTAGAAAAAGCAAAATCCAACGAGCCACCAACTGTTCCTGGCCACTTGCCTGAGTGAAGCAGATGTTTCACGTTGGGCAGCAAAGTGTGACGGCAGAGGAGGCGTTTCAGGAACATCTGCTGCTGGGCTGTCTGCAGGATGTCCTCAAGTGGCCTCCTGGCAACGGCACCAGCCCTTCACTGCTTCCTCAGCAATGATATGAGCACATCAAGAAGAGAGAACCCGAGATTTCTCTTTTTGGTGACCCTCTTCTCAGTCACTTTAAAACTATGATAACCCCCAAGCCTCCCTCCCGGCCTGGATTTGGGGACAGTTGTGCAGTTTCAGTCAGGGATGAAAGTCATGTTGAATTTCAGATTTTTGTACTTAAATCTCTTTGTTGATCAGCATGCCAGCATGGGTTGCGTTAGGTGAGAAAAAGGTTGGTTCTGGAGGACTAGCTTGTGAAAGACACCAGAAAAAGTGAGTCACAAAAAAATTCAAAGGTGAGTTGAGTCATAACCAAGAGGTCCTACCCACTTGGCATTATCTGGGTGCATACCCCATCCCTCTCCGGGCACCTCACAGCCATCATTTGACCTGAGATGACTCTGACGTGGATAGTAGCTCCTGTGACCCTATTTTTCAGGTGAAAGAGAGAAACAAGCAGGTTGTATAATCTGAAATGTCATCAGGCTTTTCAGAGATTAGATCCCTAAATCCACCGCATCTTCAGATGCTAAGATATTCTTTTCTTTTCTTTCTTTTTTCTTTTTTTTTGCCAGTATTGGTTTTTGTTTTCGTTTTCTTTTTCAACATTTATTTATTTCTTCAAGTTACATCTCAATCGTAGTCCCCTCCCTCCTTCCCTTCCCTATCCCACACTCCTACCCTCTTCTCCTTCTCCCTTCTATCTGCTTTTTTTGTAATTTAATATGTATCTTTTCCCCCTAACAGCTCCCCCTTTTAGTCTAATAAAAGGCTCTTTTTCTTGTAACAATAAATACAATACAAAACAATAAGAACAATTAGGCAACAGTTATGAAAATTATAAGGTATAACATACATTCCCAATGTCCAGTCCATGTGTTTTTGGCAACTGATAATAATATTCTTATGTTTTTTATTGTGATCCTAGCCTTTAATGGCTGAGCCATCTTTCCAGCCCCTGATAATAACATTCTATTGTCTATCTATCTCAATGAGTTTAAAGTTCTATGCCTAACTCAGTTTCCATCCTAACTTGCATTATCAACTTAAAGACATCCTCTCAGACCTAGAACAGCTAGGGTATTCTTAAACGATGAAGCTGTCCGGAGCACTGGTGTCATGGTTGGCAAGCCAGTCTACTAGAGCTCTATCCTGGGGTC
Organism: Lophiomys imhausi; assembly: GCA_907164525.1. Taxonomy (NCBI): domain Eukaryota; kingdom Metazoa; phylum Chordata; class Mammalia; order Rodentia; family Muridae; genus Lophiomys; species Lophiomys imhausi. Next base: position 3,693,487 of record CAJQZJ010032727.1, read on the forward strand.
CCACAGTATGGAAGGAGGGAATCATGTCATCCTCAGACCTCCCCACAGGTACACCACACTACACACATACCAACACACACACACACACACACACACACACACACACACACACCACATACAAAAGAAATAAGTGTAACTTAAGAAAATAAATTTTAAAAACTATATTTATTCAGGTGCATGTAGGAGGGGAGTCCTAGATATAATCAGAAGCAATATCTAAACATAATCAGTATATTGTTCCTTAAAGTGCCACTTCACAGCAGGGGAAGGAAGATCCAGTGCACGTGCTAACTAGATCAGATGCTGAGGGGAGAGGAAAGGAACCCATATTTGGTACCCACTGTCTGCAGACAGGGATAGAGACCAAGCCAGATGCAACTAACTTTACACTATCTTTACCATAAGCAAAAGCCACAGTGTGTCTCAGACCAAGAACTCCAGAACTTTCTCCCAAGAAAACAAGACATTTGGCCACCACCTTGAAATATGTTGAAAATTTGAAGTACATACTCTTTTCACAGCTTGTACAAACCTTGATCTAGATAGGAATCCCTGCAGATCCACTGGAAATGGTACCTAGTCCTCCTTGCCAGCCCAGAATGCCTAAGGGACGCCTGTGAAAGAAACAAGCTGCTGTTGGGGGTGGGGCGGGGGTGGGGGGGGGGCGGTGCGGCGGGGAAGGGGAATGCCAAACCAGAATTGGGAACTCAGTAATGCAGAGGGGCCTGGCTGGCCACTTACAGGAACATCTGTGTGCGACACCACCTCCCCTTAGAATGTATAGAATTTCAGAATTATCCCAATAATGCTTGTAAACCTGGAGATATTTTGATTATTGAGCTTAAAAATATCACTTCCAAGAATCTGTCCTCTGTGCCCATGTTGAAGGCTCTATCGGAGGTGGTGCAGGCAGCTCCAGCCACGTGGAGGGCCCTGCCTGTGAATCCATGATGTCATCCTTCCCCGAGTTGGGCTCCCAAGCCCCGGACCACCCACGCTGGCATCCCATTCTCTCCTGCGTCGCCAGGGAGAGACCTGCCTTTATAAATGGTTCGAGGTCGGAACAGAGGACTGGCCTGAATTGTTACACAGAAGTGCGCTGGCAGCAGCGATAAGCATTTGGACATGTAGGCACAGTGATTTTTTTTTTTTATTTGAACTCTGAAACGCTCTTTAAGGCATAGAGTGAGGCAGGAAGGTTTAAAGAACAGGCCTGAAAAATCTGAAACACAGCAGCAAAGAGGGTTGGGGAATTACTAAAGGGAGTGATCACTAAAGAAGAGGTAAACCTGCTAGGTTTAATGCCAGGCACTGCCGAGTCTTTATGCCACAGCCCCGCCTGGATAATCCAACATTATGATTTGTATTTTGGATTTTTTTTTGATTACTAACTAGCAAAGGGAAATTCGGATATGTGTAAAGGAATGCTCATTTTGCCTAGAGGTTTCAAAAAAATATACATCCCCCCCCAAAAAAAATGTCAAGCATCAGAAAACTGAGGCACTGAATATTTCTGCCCAATCTTCATCCAGAGAAAAGAAAGGAGCTCATCTAGGACTACAGAATGAACTGCACCATGGAGGCCTGTGCTGTGTGCACATCTAAACCTGTGACAGAGGCCTCTGGTAATGGTGTCTGCTGGACAGTGGGGGCACCTAGGGGGGGGACATACTACCTTAGGAAGCAGGACCAATTAAGTGAAGCCTTCTCCAATTACCTGTCAAAGGTCCTTCAGATGCCCAGAGGAAGCCGAGTCACTGGGATCATGCTCTAGAAGGGATTATGGAAGGCTTGCCTCTCCTGTACACCACATGTCCTGAAGTTCATTCAGTCTTGCTCCAGGCCCCGAGTAATAGGGCCAAGTGGCCATGGATTGAAGCAATATGAAACCATGAGCCAAAGAAAACTTTTACCCCATATAAGTTAACTGTCTCATATATTATGTTGAAGTGCTACAAAATCCATTAACATAATATGTATGAATATGTATTTGTATACATTTATAAATATGTGTATAGGTGTACATACATGTGCATATAGGGGTACATATGTGTGTATATGGGGTACATTCCCACTCAAGATCATAGTTATCCCTATTAGGAACTCCTCTTAGGAATCTGGAACCAGCACATGATCTTTGTCACTGGTCTTGAGTACTAAAGGGTCAGATATTCTTTCATATTTTCAGTTGTGAGCCTAGCCTTTAACAGCTGAGCCATCTCTCCAGCCCAAGTCAGCTATTCACAATGAAGTGTCTGACCTATTGTACAAGCTGATTTGCTAAACATATATTGAGACAGAAGGCACAAGAAACATATTTTGAGACTGATGGGTCAGCTCCAAACAAATGTATATTCTCTTCCTTGAGGCAGAATAGTCAAAGGGCCGAGCCCTAGTGTGAAGAGAAAAAGAAAGAGATAGCCAAAAAAAAAAAAAAGGAGGCTGGTGGGCCAGCCCCGATTTCCAAGTAGCATACTGTGGTCATGACAACCCCAGTCAATGGACATGTAAAATCCTGAGGAAGAGTTGAGCTGATTAAACTGGTTGTAAGAACATGTATGTCCCTGTTGGGTAGCCTCAGAAGTTCACAGAGTATAGAAGGCTCCACCAGATTGTTTGTTATACAAAAAGAGAAAGAAAAAACCATCAGGAAACTTGGTGAGTAGGCCAAGTGCTGCGTGCCTGGCTTCCCTCCCTCCTCCCATCCCCAACATTGCAGTCTCATATGGCACACACCACCTCCCCAGCCCATGCAGTCTCTATGGTGATGGAGGCTCAAGAGATACCTGTCACTGTGGTCTAGTCTCCTGGCCATGGCCATCAGCCCAGGGTGGGCATGTCACCTAACTGACACATCAACATGACTTTCAAAACTCTTGCTGGGACAGAAGCATTCTCTCTTTCCCTGAATTGTCAGCGTGTAGGTGTGAGCCTGAATCATTGCTGGTCATCTTGCTGTTAAAGGAGATAGCCCAGGGAATCTTTAAGAAATGAACATGGCCCCAGGATGAGCTGTTGAGAACTCAGCTGCAGCGGTGACTTAGAGGAGCTTCTCTGAGCCTCAGTGTTGTCATCTGGAAGATGGCACAGAGGAAATGTCTGAGAATCCCACAGGCTTTCCAACTGGCCAGGTAGAGCACTAAGGCTAAGAGTAGTTTCAATACTCACTCCAGCTTGACTTGTGGCTTAGGAAGGCATCCTCTCTCCAGTATAGTGCACAGTTCTGTTGCTACCACAAAACTGAAGATTTGGTGTGACCACGGATGCTAATGGAGAACATAAAGTGTTAAAGTTAGAGATTCTCAACTATCTGTACATAAACCACTCAGTAAGTCCCTCACGTAAAGAACTGTATCAAAAAGCAATGCCAAACAAAACAAAACAAGAGGTGAACACGTAAACACAGCCTTTGTCTTTAAGGGACTCCTATTTTGGCAACATAAACATTTGGATTGTTGTGTATAATTGTACAAGGTGCCCACTGAGTGACTTTGAGATAGTCTTACATGCAATGTCATTCATGTGACAGCTTATGGAAGCAAACAAGTGAAAAATACTTTGTAAAGAGCAAAATGTTGGACAGTAATTAGCCTGTGATCCTGACTGTACAAGGAGAGTGTGTGGGGAGGGAGAACCTGTAGTTGTCCTGGGTCACCTCTGAAAAGAGGCACAGACACTGTTGACAGACCACATGTCTGTGATGGGGAGGAAGGGGATTTTTATCAAGTACTTCATGCCCTTTGTCCTATTTCATCTTTCTCCCATGAGAGAATTTTACTATCTCTTCAGCACAACTTTGAAAATCAGTCGTTATCAAGTGGTTGGTTCTGAATTCTGCAGCCTTGCAGAAGTGAGCCTCCCTTTGCCTAGGCTAATAACTAAAGGAGCCCCTGGTTCGGTTAGGGGCCCAAAACAATGGGTGGTAGTGTAGATGTGCAGCTCTGGGGACAGAGTGCTTGCCTACTGTGCATGAAGCCAGCCAAGGCTACTTGAGATCTTGTTTAAAAAACAAAACAAAGAAAAGAGACAGAAAAGATGTGTCACTTACCGGAAGGTGGAAAGAAAAGAATTCCAGCGAAAAAGATTGCTGTGGATAAGGAATGGAGGCAAAGGAGGCAGCTATTTACTTGAAATCTGACAGTGTGGCACAGTGGAAGCATGGAGGGTCATAGAAAAATGACAAGGGCAGGCCACAGTGTGTGCAGAGTTGCAGCTGTGACCATGGGAACGAAGCCATGACACCTTTCTACTATCTTCAGATCATCTTCACCATCCTAGAGAGGCCACGATGGGAAACACCCATGCGCCTCCCTGCCCCTATGAGCACATATATGTGCCCTGGAAGAGCATGGTGTCCTCTGCTTTTATCTTCTGCTTTTTCCTTTCTAGTGCCCCAGTCTCTGATGCACGTGGACCTGCGTTTGTTTATGGTGCTAAACAGCTTGTGTTTGTTCTCAGTCTTTAACCACTTTTCTCAGTCCTCTGAATAAAATAAGCTCCACTCACCCTAACTTCCAGCTTCCTTAGTCATGACTTTGAACACTTCAGGTAAGTGTGTGCCCATGTCAGGCCTTCTCAAGACAGTCTTGTCAGCCCAGCACGGTGGTGTATGCCTTAAATCTTAGGACTCAGGGGGCAGATGCTTCTGCATGTGAATTCTAGGCCAGCCTGGCCTACATGGTGAGATCCTCTCTAAAAACAAAACAAAAGCCACAAGCAAAAATAATATAAATAAATAAACAACCCACTGTTATTGAACATGATTTGTGGACAACTGATCAGTCAGTATCCCTGGTTGTCTTCATTTCTGAAGACAGCCTTCACTGTTTTCATGAGTTTGTCCTCTGGGTTAATTTTGCCACCAACTTTCCAAATTCAAAGGAATGAAACCTCTGGAACTTTTCTTGGAACTGTATTTAATTTAGAAAACATGAGGAAGAATTGGGCATTTTTACTATTATAAAGTCCTAGGTTCATTAAAGATGAGATTGCAAATAAGCTTAAGCCTCACTTTTTAAGAGAAAATAAGAGTACATTGTTTTTTAAATAAATATATATTTAGAAAGCTTACAGAAGCAGCTTAACTGTCTGCCTGCCACCAAGTACCCTCATGTGCCCCTTCGTGCCCCCAGTGTGCCCCCATGTTCCTCCCCCATGTCTAAATCAATTCTTTGTCACGGGTCTCAGTCAAATGACAAGCACAGAGCAGCAGGGATTCCGTAACTAGCCACTGTGACACAGGGCTCTACTCTCCTAAAATGGCCCCATTTGCAGTAAATGCCTCTACAGTAAGCCACACCACCCTCCTAAATTCCAAACCATGTAAAAGTTTCACTGCTTTTCTTGTAAGGCTATTTCTTTCCAGAAATTTAAAAAAAAAAAAAAGTCTGAAATCTCAGAGCTTCACCTGCAAACAGCTGGTCTGTATTTTAAGGGTCTTAGTAAGTTTTTGTTGAATGCTAAGACTTGTCCCTCAGAGACACAGAAACAGCTCAGTTTCCCACTCCACAAATGATAAGGCCAAGAGCACCAGGTCAATCTCTGGGACTTTGTATGACTTCATGGGATGACGTCTGCCAAAAGAACATTAGGAAAAGCAGACAAAACTTGGCAGTCAGATACCATGGCAACAGCTGGCGAGCCACAGGTGTTGGCCAGGAAAGAACTCCAGCCTGCCTAAATGTTCCAGAGAGTTCTTTATTATTTTAAACACCACGTTCAAGAATGCTTAATTTGCTCAGATTGAAAACATTCCCCAAGGGTAGAGTACAGAGTAAACAAGGCTGAGGAGAAAGTCCTGTCCACCTAATTTTTAATTTGCAAAGCTGAGCAGTTACAAAACAAACACTTGATTTCTGACAGCCTTGCTGCTGTGAAGGAGTTTGGGAAGGAAGGCTTTGGTGGAAAATATTCTTTCAGTTAAGACAGTCATGACGTGGTGGAATCTTTGGTGCTGTCTGGAGAAGTGGAGTGTTCTAGACAAGCTCAGTGCATCTTTCTTTGCACAGTGAAGAGGCAAGCTCCAGAGAAGACTGAACATCCAACACATCACTGGTGATGCTGAGGCTTCTGTCCTCTGAGCTCCAGGCACATGCAAACAAAATCTCACCCCGAGGCTTGCATCTCTGAGCCTCTGCTCTCTGCTTGACCCAACAGCGTACCTAACACCAGGTGTGAAGCCCTTGTGCCAAAGTGAGCCTCTGTTCCCATAAATGGGCCTCATCCACTCACTCACCCACCCCCACTCACTCATCCACCCACTCACTCACTCACTCATCCACCCACTCACTCACTCACTCATCCACCCACTCACTCACTCACTCATCCACCTACTCACCCACTCACCCACTCACCCACTCATTCATCCACCTACTCACCCACTCACCCACTCACCCACTCACTCACTCACTCACCCACTCACCCACTCACCCACTCATTCATCCACCCACTCACTCACTCACTCATCCACCCACTCACTCACTCATCCACCCACTCACCCACTAACCCACTCACTCATCCACCCACTCACTCACTCACTCACTCATCCACCTACTCACCCACTCACTCACCCACCCACCCACTCACCCACCCACCCACCCACCCACTCACTCACCCACCAACTCACTCACCCACCCACTCACTCACTCACCCACTCACTCACTCCTTCATTGGGTACTCTGTTTTCCCAAGCCTGTATAAGCAAAACTGCACATTGGCAATTAGACACACCCTGATTCTCCAGGCTGTGTTTAAAGGGGGAGATGGACAGGCAAAAGGATTCTGACATCACAGGGTTCAGTTCCTTCTAAGAGGTGCCAGTCAGGCTTATGCTTGGATTGTAGGATGCTTCCATTTGCAGCATCTCTGCCTGCCACTCAGCCACTTAAGATAGCTCAAGGCCATAGCTTTGGGACCAGCCTCTGCCACCCCTCTGAACCCTCCAAGTAGTCAGGGATAACCTGTAACTCTACCTAGGAAAGTTGGAGCCTTCTTTGGGATGATCCCAACCTCATCTAGAAAAACAGACTGTATGTCTGCTCATAAATGATGCCAGCCACAGCAGGAAGGCATGCCATCACCTCTCAGAGAACAGTATAGATGAGGCCAACATGTAGGCCATTGGCAGCATCTTGCTCCAGACAGAGGCCACCCTAGCCAACTATACCCAAGGCTTTTCTGTAACCTGAAGATCTGATACACAAGTCCCCTCCTCTGTTCCCTTTATTTCTTGTTTCTTGAGCTAATCTGACTCAGCAAGTTGTCATTTGTCACTATGGGAATATTATTTGATATACATAGCAAAAAATAGGTAAGTAAAGGAGTTAGCTATCAGAGAAGAGGAGAGGGCAGGAAGGAGAAGGAAAGGGAGAGGGAGAGGGGGAGGGAGTGTGAGAGTACCAGAATGGAAGGAGGCTCCCAGCCCAGGGCATGAGGGAGAGTTCCTAGTAAGAGACATGCAGACAACAGATATGGAGCCATAATTAAAACCGGACTCTGGTTCCCATTCCCCTTATCAAACAAACAAGCTTCTCTCTTTCCCTTTCACACACCAAACCACAGGAACAAGGGACAGGTGGTGCATCAGGTGTGAGTGGCCGGTTCATGGGAACAGTGTCCAGTGTGACAGGAGTGGGCTGACCAAAGAGCTGTGAGGAAGAGGACACTCAGACTTCAGGGCTTGCACTGCCAGAACGCAGGGCATCCCTGAGGACTGGACATCATCAGCACTTCAGTCTGTGTCACTCTTAACTGTCCACAGGAGTGTGGTCACCAGCCAAGCCCTCCCCTTCTGAGGACTCTGCTCACCTGTACCTCCACCACTACTCCTGTGGGGGTGTGTAGCAAAATGCCCACAGAAAGGCTGGGCCAGGCAGGCATCTGTGCCAGCAGGAGCCAGAAGTGCCCCTGGCATGGAGGCTGAAGCAGCAGCACGTGAGAGAGACAGTGAGTTTCCAGTAGTGTAACTTACAGGCCTGAGAACCCCCGGCCCCTCTGTGTTGGGAAAGTGCTGGGCAAAGACAGCATCTACAGGCACTGGTCCATCATCACACAGGTCCCCAGCTGAGACTGTATTCTTACTAAGTGGCACTCAAAGTCAGAAAAGCATCATTTGTGTGCTGGCCAGAAGGCTGTCCAGGGTGCAGTGAATTACAAATAACAATTCCTCTTGAATCCGCAACAATAAACATTTGAATAGTATGTACTTTTAAAGATTTATTTATTTTTGTTTGTATGTGTCTGAGTGCTTGCCTGCATGTGTGTGTATCACATGTAGGCCTGGTGCCCTCAGAGTCCAGAAGAGTGCTCTAGAACTGGAGTTACAGATGGTTATGAACCATCATATGGTTTGGGAACAGACCACAGTCCTCTGCAAGAGCAGCAAGTGCTCTTAACTGCTGATCCATCTCCCTAGCTGCTACTGGAAATTTTAATGAAAATATTTCCCATTCCCATTAAAGACAAAGATTTTATTGCCTACTAAAAATGACCCCCTGATCCTGAAAAATTATGTTACCAAGCTTTGTCTGGAAGACTGAGCCATTGTTATGCATTTTCCTTTTAGTTTAATAATGTATCCCAATCTCTCAATATGGCTGCCGATACACATGTGTGTGAACACGTGTGTGTACATGTATCCATGTGTAAGTATAGATGGTAAGTGGATATCTGTTTTTCTTGTTTGTCTTCCTTGTCAAACTTACAAACATTACTTTTCTTCACACTATCACTGCTCTCCTGAAACAATGGCCGCCCCTCAGCCATCTGTCCTGGCTCTCAGCATCAGTCTGGCCCCTTAGGTATCTGTCTGGCCCCTCGGGCATCTGTCCTGCCTCTCAGTGTCTGTCCTGCCTCTCTGCTGTCTGCCAGCCTCTAGCCTCCCTCCTTTATGCTCTCAGGTCCTTCCTCCCCATTGCTGCTCAGATCAACTGTATTTTAATCATCCCATCAATTTGGGCATGGCATTGGATGTTTCATTCAAAAATATATGAAATGGAAATAGAAAGTTTAACTACAGAAAAGTGAAGGAAGGGGTGAAGAGATGGTCCATCAGTTACCGTGATGACTGTTTCTTGGTGAGGACCCAGTTTGGCTCCCAGCACCCACACCAAATAACTCACAATTGTCTATAAACCCAACTCCAGTGTATCTAACACTCTCTTCTGGGCTCCAACAACAATTGTATACATGTTGTTTATATATACACAAACACACACACATGAATAAAAATAAAATCCTTTTTCAAAGTAAAGGAAAATTATTTTTTCCAGTATGGTTTATATAACTAGAAGTTGAAGGAGATGATAAAAAAAACCAGTAAAATTAAAAAGAAAAACAACTTGATTTTTATTCAGTGTCACATAAATAACCAGAAAGCAATTATTTTCTAAATACTTGCAATTACTAGTCAAGATCTACTGTGAGCAAAAGCTATCCATCTTTGGCAATATAGGACTGTACCTCTGGGCTCTACAGAGTTTTGATTGTTCTCCAAAGCTGACAGGATCTCCCAGAAAAACAGCCTCTAAGGCATTGAAACATAGCTCAGTTGCTAGAGTACCCGCCGACGTGCAGGAAGCCCTGGGCACCATCCCCAGTACCACACGAGCACAGGATGGTGGCACAAACTTACTGTCTCAGTACTTGAGCAGTGGAAGCAGGATCAGAAGTTCAGGTTCAAGTTCATCGGTATGGGGTGATTGCAAGGCCAGTCTACCACACAGGGACTATGTTCTAAAAAAAGAAACAAGCTCAGTCTCTCAGCTTCTGGTGTCTCTCATCTAACAAAGGACACTCTAGACTAGAACATAATAAAGGTAACGTATAGACATCTTTGGAGTCCCGAGCCCCAATCAAAAAAATAAGTGTTCAAGCTGTTTCCCTGACCCCTTAATTAAATGTCTCCTCCTCATAAAGAATGAGCAACTCCAGCCACTCTTCTATGGGATGCTGGGAACTAAGTTTTTGCACATCTACTATGTCCCCTTTTGGGTAGACTTCTGTAGAGAAAGGACAGCCTGCTCTCCAGAAGTATTTAACCTCCACTTCCTGCCTGAGGACAGTGCTCATGGCATTAATAAATGAAAACCAGTTTTCTATTCCTATCCACCAAGTCTGGAGCACTGTGAGGCTCTGGCCTGGTCTCTCGGCTGCCAGTGTGCATTACAGTCCAAGGCTCAGTTGCAAGCATTTGCTTGGTCTCATTCACCCTTGTTTATGCTGACCCCTGAAGAGCTATCAGACTCCCTTGAAGAAGGAGGGAGGATAGGAGGGGATACACCTATGAGGACAGTGGCCCTAGCAGGGAAAGAGTGTGGTGTCAAGAGCCAGTGGCAGGAACAAACTCAAGCCCAGGTTAAGCATCGAGGAAGAGACAGAAGGGGCTGCTGCCTGATCAGGACAGATCAAAGAGGCAAATTGTTCATACCCTGCAGGAGTTGCAGGAGATTGATCCCAGGACACCTCACCCTTCCCTGGGAAGAGCTAATCCTCAGGTGCTCAAGTACCAAACCAGGAAACGGCATAGGATTTCTGTCCATGCTACACACATGCACACGCTTCACATGATCTCTAGACCATGCAGAGCGCAGTGCCATGTAAATACCATCCTAGTGCTTACCAATAGCATGTATATTACAGAATAATGTCAGTTAAACATCTGCATGTGTACAACAGCTACACTCCTCTTCATTATTTTGATCCATGGTTGGTTAATATGCAGACATATTTAAAAGCTATGCTGTGGGTTCCCAACCACACTCTTCAATTCCCAGAATTCTCAACTTCTGCTATTAAGACAAACCATGAAAAGCAATTGTAACCACAGAGAAGCATGGATTACTGAGTTCTCAGCCTTTGCGCAGGCCTTGGGGCATCCATGTGGACATGAGACAGTCTCCACTCCTAGTGCAGGGTTCCACTGAGTTATAACTTAGCCATGGCTGCCATGAATGCTTAGACACCAGGTCCAATTGGCAATTAACACTAAGGTTTGTTGGATGAATTGTTGGAATGATGGTTAGCTTTTGTCAAACTTAGCCATCTGGGGAGGAGAGTACCAATGAGAGATTGTCTGCATTGGCTTGGGCTGTGGGCGTTTGGGGAGTGCATCATCTTACTTTAATGAATGTCAGAAGGTCCAGTCGTCTGTGGGTAGCACTATTCCCTAGGCAGTAGCTCTGAACTATCTAAGAGTGGAGAAGTTGCCCTGAGCTCACGTGAACAAGCAAGTGAGCATGTGTGAATGCATTTTCTCTGATTCTTACTGAGGAAAGTATGTGACCAGGTGTCTCAGGCCCCTGTCACTGTGATGTTTCCACCAGGGTAGGCGATAACCTGGAGCTGTGAGGTGAAATAAATCCCTTCCTCTCCCAAGCTGCTTTTTGTTGTTGGGTTTTTGTTGTTGTTTTTTTTTTTTTTTTAATCACAGCAGTAGCAATGAAGCTTGGGCAGTTGGGTTAAATGGGAGTTTCCATTTAAGGTCATTTATAACAGCAGCAATTATATAATTTTTTAAAGGAAACAAAAAAGATGCCAGATATTAGACAAGTCTCTTTTTACGACAGCTAAAACCAGAAAGGCTAAAAACCCCAATGCTCAAATATTCAACATTACAGAGAAATTTTCTAAATACAGGAACTGAGAGGCTGATGACCACCATCGGATAACTGAAGACCCCTCAGCATCGCAACTGACCAGGGTAGCTGAAGCTTGAGAAGCAACAATCTGAAATACTGACATCTGTTGTCCCTGATAAGCATTTGCTCATCTTTTCTTCCAACTGTTTAAAAACAAGCATGTAATATTTTTACAGTTGGAGAAAAGGCAGGGAATATTGACAAGAGCTTGTATTTCCCAGGGCAGGGAATAT
>CAJQZJ010032727.1:3705365-3718011 GCA_907164525.1 Lophiomys imhausi
TTCCCAGGGCAGGGAATATTGACAAGAGCTTGTATTTCCCAGGGCAGTGCGTGGTCCTGCCCTGGCTGCTCCTTGGAACTACATAGCATCTCTGTTCAAACAGACAGAGGGCTGATTTCCCTGAGACTTCCAGAAACATAAATGCTTTCTGTGAGGTTTGTCAGTCCCTGTCTCTGAGAAGGAGGTGCAGGCACAGATGCACATGCTGTTCTCGTTTTCTTTTGCTCTGCAGTCCTGGAATATTTGTGAATTTGGCCCCAATGCACAATTCCAGTCACCATGTCCCAGTCTGGGAGCATTTTGTGTCTGTGAACCATAAACTGTAGCTCCCGAGGGAGGACACTCCTAGCTTCCTGCCTCCTGGAGGAGCACAAAACCTTGCCTGCAGCTGCCTCGCCACTCTGGCCAGAAAATGAGAATAGCTGGGAGAAGCTGCCAGGCATATGTGATAGTTGGTCACTGTCTCAGAAAATAAATTTGTTTTTCCTCACCAGAAGCAGCAGATGACTGAAAGAAGGGGTCTCCCCGCAACTGCCCCAAAAGATTTGTGGATTTACTAGGAATTTTAGTAGAAGAGAAAATGAGAAGTAGTCACAGTTAATATCTGTGTGTGTGTTTACTCTAGGTCCCTGCAGGTGCAATGTTCTTAGGGATGATCCCAAGACCTGTTCAATCATATTCTCTGTTGACCCAAGCTCTAAACTCACCGCTCAACAAGATTTGTAGGTGACTCTCTTGCTTCCTGGTGTGACCCTCTAAGCTGTACAAATGCACAAGCATCCACCTGCTCACATACACACTCTCTTTCACTTGAGTATGGTGCCACATGTCTGTAATTCTCCCCTCAGAAGACTAAGATAGAGGGATCATGAGTTCACATCTAGTCAGAGCTACATAGTAACACTTAGTCTCAAAACAAAACTAAGAACTGGGGATCTGGCTCTTCAGACTCAGAGCACTTGCTGCTCTTCCAGAGCCCCCGGCTGGATGGTTCACAAGCACCAGTAACTGCAGCTTCTGGGGGGTTGATGCTGCCTTCTGCCTTCTATGAGCATCTGCACACATGTGGCACACACACACACACACACACACACACACTCACACATACATACACTTGTGTAGACACACACAAAACAAATAAATCTTTAAAAACAGAAGAAAAAAACTAAATATAGCATTAGCAGTAGAGATCTTGAAATGATCGTTTGAAATGAACACCGCCCTGACTAGAAAGGGTCACATGCTGTTATTTTACTTCATTCATAAGTCTGAATCAAATACCAAAGTCAGTGACAGGCACACATGGTCACAGGCTCAGGCCACCACATAACTTAGTCAGGCAAACTGGACCAGGCAGGGGAGGAAGGGAAACAAAAAACAGTCCCTTTGGTGACCAAATGGCTTTTGCATATTAACCACATATGTTGACTTTGTGTGGGGAACTGGAGAGCCCAATCACCGCAAACATGAGGGTCAACAGACACTTGGCAGGCTTTTGTACTGAATTAAGTCAAGGACGCACAGGGCTGAGGAAGGGTGTGGCTCAGTTGGTAGAATACATGAAGTCCTGGGTCTGCTGCCCAGCACTGCATGAACAGGCCACGGGGACACGTGCCTGGTGCCTCAGCACTCCCCCACTCAGGAGGCAGAGTCAAGAAGTCAAAAGCTCAAGGCCATCCTCAGCTTCATAGTGAGTTTGAGCCCAGCGTGAGCTACATGGGATCCCCCCCCCCCCAAATTAAACAGACAATTGGGTAAATTCAATTTAGTGAGCATGTACCCAGCTCTTCAACTTCCTAGCCAAGTGTCCTTACAGGCTAGATGGAGGATGGTTCTGACGTGTAAGTGGGACTCCTTCCCTTCAAAGATCACCAGGGTTCCCTTTGCTGGGAATTAGCCTGGTTCTGAGGATCAGTCATTGGGTCTCCTGATCTGAAAGTCAAGGAAATGGCCTGTTGGCCTTAAGATCCCAGAGGGACAGGAGAGGTAGGAATTCCACTGGACTTCTCCAGATCTGAGACAACTGCAGCTCTCCCAGCACACTGGAGCCTCCAGGCTTAGCAAGCTGCAAGCTGAACCCTGGAGGCCATTCCCTCCTTCCTCTTTCCCCACATGAGGAGTGTTTTTTTTTTTTTTAACTCTTTCAGTGTTCTGGTGCCCAAGCAGCAGTGCAGGGCAGTAACAGTATGTAGATTTTCACTTTGCAGCATGCACATTTTATCCCCAATTGCACCAGTAACCTAAAGAAGAGAGGAAAAGCACAAAGAATGACAGTGGCCATCTGGAATGCATAACAGTGACAGATCTGCAATGTATTACATGGTCTGGAAAGTGGCTGGGCGAATTCCGGGGAGCTCAGATAGACTTCAAAGTCTGGCCATACATCAGTGAAACTGCCGATCTGTTCTGATATTTAAAGTGGGTGTACGTGAATGAATTTATTACACTTTTTATCTTCTAGGCTCAGATGGGGAAACAGGATCATAGGCGAGTTTGCATTTAATTTCATGCTGCACTTTCCTCTAGATTTTATTTTTTTTCCTCCTTAATGTTCTTGATTCTTTTCATTTGAACTGGCACATACCTTCTTTATCTCTACTATGTGTTGGAAAATGGATTCAATGGTATGGACAACGTAGTTGGGCAGGGTCATCTAATTATGAGGTGTTTTACATGAAGGGTCTCAATTTTAAAATACATACAGCTTCATGTAAGTTCATAGTCTCTTTCCCTCCCTCCCAACTATCTCGTTCACTCTCTCTCTATTTCTTGTTCTCCTGCTCTTGCTCTCCAAGTCAAAGGTGGGCTCTCCTGCATGGTATTTATTTCTATAGCTGAGTCACTTCGCTCAGTTGCATTTCCTATGACAATTATGAGTCACACCCGGGCTCTGAAGCTACCTGGAGACTTCGATCTAAGTGCTGCTAGCAGAACTCCCTTCGGGAAGATGTAAGATCCGCTCTTCAGGCTGACAGCCTCCAAATACCCTTGAGAAGCAAGTATCTTCTCACTTGGGCCAAGATGGCTACTTTCAGCATCATGCAAACTTACTTTGACCCTCAAAGAACTTCAGCAAATAAGATCCGTGCCAACAGCACGGTAACTCTCTGCACCCCTCTGCCTCCCAGAACAGTTTCATCTGATCTGCAGACAGTCCTCTGCTGGCTGTCTTTGGGACTAAGAAGAGAGGTAATGTTTTTCATATGCACTAAAGGTTAGAAGCAGGTCCAAAAGGTTGTACTAATGTCATCACAATAACTGCCAGCTATTGCTTCTTTCTTCACTGTGCCAAATGGGCATTTGAACTCTTCTGGATTTATATATTGATTAAATTGTCACAAAGTGGCTGAAATGCCCCTGAAAGCATTCACTGTGGAAAACAGTATGGAGTGTCCTAACACAGTTAAGTGTAGACATAAAGAACATGGCACAACATACCCTCTTCTGAGCACAAATAGACAGAAAGAGGGCTCAGCATGTCCTGAGGACAGCTGAGTTCCTGTCCACAGTGCCATTGTCACTGTGTCAGCCAGCTTTTAGCTGCTGTGATAAAATGTCTGAGACAGTCAGCTTATGAGGACAAAAGGTCAGTTAGGACCCTGTTTTCATTGATTTCAATAAATAGTCACTTGGCTCCACTGTTCTGGAGTCTGTGCTGAGAGCGAAATCAGCACAGGAAGGAGGTGAAAGTTGCTCACCTTGTGGCAGCCAGGAAACAGAACAAGAGGAGTCTGAGATTTCAGTATCTTCTTCAAGGACAAGCCCCTGATGAAATAACTTTCTTCCAGTAGACCCAAGCTCAGCACTGGTGCACCACCATTAGAAATACTTCAGGCTGCTGCCAAACCCACTGAGAACATAAGGAAGTATAAGATGTGTGCATGCGAATATGTGTGTGCACATGTGTACATGTGTGTGGGCATGTGTGTGCATGCATGTGTGTATGTGTGTCTGTGTAGATTTTAAGATCTTGCCAGCCAGACAAGCATGAGTGCCTAGAGACAGGAGCTGGATGCAAAAAGAAAATCACTGATTTATACACAGAATCTTTAAAACATCATAATCCATAAAAATAGAGAACAACAGCGTGGTTACCAGGGTGCAGTGGGTGAGTAGGAGATCCAAATTGAAGGGTGCATGTTTCCATTAAGAGAGACAAGATTCAGGTTGGGGTTGGGATGTTCCCAATTTTTCTGAAGGTGCTCTTGATATGCACAAGTGTGTGAGGCTGTGTGCATGAATCTGAATGACCCTCTGGACCTCTTTGTTGAGTATCAACATGCTGTTCTACAACCTCAGTGTGTGTCACAAATCAAAATAAAGTAAAACAGGGGCACAAACAAAACCAACAAATGAAACTGACCTGGGAACAGAAGGGTCCAGGTTGACCTTCAGGTCTCCCCAGAGGTCCCTGGGCCATTTCTCTTTTAGTTTCTTGTTTTCCATATTCATTCATTCATTCATTCATTCATTCATTTGTGTGTGTCTGTGTGTGCAAGTGTGCTCCTGTAGGCATATGGAGAAGCTAGAAGGATGGAGTGTCCACCTTCATCCCTTTGCATATTCAAGTCTCTCACTAACCCTGGGTCTCCTGCTTTCTCAACTATACTGGAAGCCAGCAAGCCCAGGGACTCTCCTCCCTCCTTGGAGATGGAGTTATAGGTTTATATGGGAGCAGGAGGAGGAAGAAGAAAAGGAGGAAGAGGTGGAGAAAGAGGAACAGAAGAGGAGGAAGAGGGGGAAGGGGAAGAAAGAGAGGGATGAGGAGGAGATAGAGGCAAGAAGGGGGGAAGGGGAGGAGTGGGAGGAGGAAGAGCCTCGCTGCACCATGGGAACTCAGGAGCAGAGCCCGAGATGCTCCCTCTGGCAGTGATTATCTGGCAGCATCTCTTCCATGCTTTGTTCAGCCAAGGAGTCCAGTTTCCACCTTGGCAGCCTTGTCAGTAGGTCTATGAAAAGGACTTCAACTGATGGCCCCTCCAAAGGCTTAGATCCCTGCTTTTATCTCATTCCAAGTGAATTCCTTTTGGATCTAAGCATGTTCAAAAATACACATGAGAGACAGTCATGATCATCTTGTCCTGTGTTAGATGTCATCAGATGATCTTCAAAGCATTCAAGGCTGAATGGAGGGGTTGGCACAGCCTTAGAGATGTTTCTAGGGTTTCTGAGCCTCAGAGGCCCCTGATAATGGCTGGAGATAGAACATGAACACACATAGCTATAAAAACCACCCTAGGAATGAGGACCTTGCACAGCGCCAGACTCCCAGCAAATGCCCCAAATGTGGCTCTGTATATTCATTGTATCTGTAAACATAGATTGAACAGGCTCTTTCTCATACCCACCCTGTGTTTCATTTTCCTGATAATAACAGTCTCCCTTTCCGATCTCCCTGCTTTATTTAATATCACACAGCCACACAATATACTCATCTTTTCCTTGTTTTCCAATCTTAAAACTTCAGTGTTTTTAGTTGACATCTTAGTCCATCCTGTGCTGAATAGCTAAGGCTAGATAATTTACAGACAACCAAACAAAACACCATTCAAGAGGCTGGGGCAGCTGACGTCAAGATGCTAGTAGCCCTGCTGTCTGTTGAGGTCATGTTTTCCTGCAAGATGGACCCTTGCGTTTATCCCTCTAGAGAGAAGGCATAAATGGTCACAGCATAAAGTAGAAGGCCAAGAGAGTCTGCTTCCAAAAGGCCTCTTGCCAAGGCAGTAAGCCTACCCCTGACAGTAGAGCTCCTGCAGCTAACTGCCTCTGAAGATCCCAGGTTTTATGTCATTCTGACAGGGTTAGGTGTCAAGGATGATCCTGGGGGAGGGAAAACACTGTAACTATGGTCACTAGTCCACAGAAGGCATAACACTGGACACACATAAGAAGAAATTCAGGGACACAGAGCTATCGTGTCTTGTAGGAACCGATAGGCTGGTATGTCCCAACTGGGGCACAACCTATACTGATTTAAATTAAGCAACTGCCTGAATGCGACTAAACTGGCAATTTTCTGAATATTCACCCCAACCAAGCCTCCTCCAGGTCCGTAAGGGGTTGTACAAGAAGGTTTTGATAAGGAAACAGAACTTAGCCAGGCCCTGTCATTGGAAGGTCAGTCAGTGCACAGCCCAGAATACTCCTCATAACATTTCATTTGAGAGCAATAATGTAAGTAAATCTTCTTGTTGTTGTTGTTGTTTGTTTGCTTGCTTTGTTTGTTTGTTTTTTTGTTTTGTTTTGTTTTGTTTTTTTTGAGAGATGATTTGTCTGTGTAGCCCTGGCTATCCTGGAACTTTCTTAGTAGACCAGGCTGGCCTCGAACTCACAGAGATATGCCTGTTTCTGCCTCCCGAGTACTGGGATTAAAGGTGTGTGCCACCACACCCTGCATATAAGCAGATCATAACCACAGCTGCCTGAGTGGGAAAAGTGTTGAACTGGGACATCTAACATATCATGGTGAAAAATCAAAACTCCTGCCCCAACAAGGCATATTTTATAAAAACACAAATTTGTCATTTAAAAGTAATGGATCTTCAACACTTTAGGTTGGTGGCATGTAGGGTAAGTGGATGAATATAAAATGTTTACATAAACAAGCAGAGAAAAGGAATTACCATCTACATGCTGGCCCCAATTGTCTCTGTGGCTGACAGACCTGCTCAGTTCCTCTCTTTCAGATATGCAGGGGTCATTCCCTCCCATAGTGCTCTTCCAGCCTTGATTTCTCCCACCCTTAAGCCTGTTCTCCAGATATGAACACAGGACCTTCTCCTTTGGGAATCTGCCTTTGGAAATTCTCTGTTCATCAAACCCCAAGTCTTTCTCTCCTCTGACACCCCATCACATCTGGATGCCAATCTCTCTTGTTGCAGGGACTTTTCCATCAGTGGCTGCTATGCAACAGCACAAAGTAGAAAGTAGCAGTGCCTGTGGCACCAGCCTGCACGCATCCACCAGATGAGCAGGGCTGCTCATCTCCCTCTCCTGGAGTCCCTTGGCATCTCCTGTTGTATCTTCAAGGGTCTACTTAAAACCTCTTGATCCTCCCTTGCCTTTAAAAATCAGCATTTGGTTCCCAATCTGAGGCTAATGTACTGGGAAGAAGAATTCACAGTTGAAGATTCCAGGTCAGCATCTGGCCAGCCACAATGCTGTGTTTTGAACCAGGTGTTTCTGACTCCCAAACAGTACATCAAACAAACTCACGTATGTCAAGACTTTCTCCACAGATGACATTCATACAGGTGCCCTTGATCATTGTCCTTTTAAAGTAAGTGTAGTAGTGTGTTATATTTTCACCTTCATTTTAAGTAATTTTATCTCCTTCCTCTCTAATTCCTTTTTGTCTTTTTGAATATAAATTCCCAAAGTAGAAATCATCTGGAAGGACTGGACAAATACAGAGGATCACAGAATTGATGCTCTCCCAGAGCACAGCCAAAGTGGGCTAAGTTCCATGACCCCGATGTCCTCTCTGAAGCTTGACACAACAGGAGCCTGTTCCCACCCCCTTAAGTTCAGCTAGCTGCCTTCTCCATGACAACTCAGGGACCCAGGCTTCATTGGCTTTACTGTCCTCTATAGCTCTGACTTTTCTGGTCATTCATACCTCAGGGCAGATGGAGAGGGAAGGTATCCCACTTTACGAGGAAGGAGCTGACAACAATTCCTGGGGACCCACAAATCTCCTCTTCTACAGCACTCTAGAATCCGATGTGGTATGAGGTCATTGATGGTGTAAGACTGTAATGAATGAATACAAGGCCTTCTCCTCCTTCATGAGACCCTGACCTCACTTCTCCTGGAAACATTCCACAGAACTCGGGCCTTGAGACTATCTAAACTTACATAGCTGACTGGTTTGCTTCCACTCCCCTCTGATCCCTCATATTCACTCCCCACTTTCGTCATCATTAACTCCTCTATGGAAGCAGTCGAACCCCAGTGCATCAGTTTAAATAAAGCTCTTGTACATTACAACAAATCTGGGACTCTGGTGGTCTTTGGGCGTCAGGATTTCGGGGAGCCCCCTCGCGAGTTCAACAATGGCAAAGGCGCATGTGATCCCTGCAACAGTAGAGGCTCATGGGATGTTGGAGAAGAGAAAGGCGTGGGGTTGGATGACCAGTTCCAACTGTTCTGGGGCCTGATACAAGAAGGTTGCTGAACTCAGGAGCTTAAGACCAGCCTGCATATAGCAAAACCCTGTCTCAAACAAAACAAAAATTATCAAAATTCAGCCCAAAATATGTCTACACCTATCTATAAAATGCATCAAGGAATATGGTCTTGTGTGCCCAGAGAAAGAATGGCATCAGTTTCCCTAGAATGGTCAGTACTGGGGCAGCCCTCAGATGTGGTACTAAGGACTGAGGATGCTGGGTAAGGTTGCTAGTAGGAACAGCAGGGACTCAGTTTATTTTTGCCATCATAGTTTCCTTTACTGTTTTGGTGTCGTCTCAAGATAAGCTTGAGAGACGCACCTACTAGTACCTAGGAAGGGCACTGAGGTACTGCGCCCCTCCGAGAGAGAGAGAAAGAGAGAGAGAGAACCCTGAGCATGACCTGTGGGACCAGTGAAGAAGAGTGGGTGGAGGGAAGGGCCCTCTCAGAGGCCAGCTTGATGCTCAGTTCACCTGAGCAATATGTGAGAGGAAACAGCAAGTGACTGTGGCTCCCACACCCCAGGACTGGGCACCAAGAATGCAGTGTAGTCATAATTAGCCCTGTTGGAGGAGTTCACAGTAGGAAGGGAGTGAGATGCCAAAAGACAGGAAGAAGGAAAGTTTTACTCAACACAAGAGAGTACCTGAAACAACTGTCTATTTTCCAGTCAGACTGGATGTTTTATGTTGTTTGTCTTTTCCTCTTTTATTGGCTTATCATAAAGAAGTCAGCCTCACAATTAGAAAGTTTGCAAATGCAGTCTGAGGAGCTAAAGAAAAATTTGCCAAAGATGGTAACTGTAACTGACAACTTTCCAATGGTTGAAACAGGGAAGAAGGAGGAGTTGCAATGCATAGTGCGGCCCTGTCCTGCACCTCGTACTTTCCTATCTAGGTCTCCAAAGCCGTTACATGAAACAACAACAGCAAAAGATCAGGCAAGTATTATGTAAAACCAAGTGCGCCCCCAGAGGAGCCACTTGGTACTCCACAGGCACCATTAGCTTTTCCAGTAATTTATCAAAATAGGCCTAGTATTAATGAAGGTCAACCAAATCCAGAATTAATATGGTATCCAATTGATATGTTGGATTTGAAATGATTCAAAGAGTGTATTGTGTCTTATGGTATCCATTCAGGCTTTGTCAAGCAAATGCTTAATAACTGGGCAATGCACCATAGAGTCATTCCTCGGGATTGGAAGGGACTGGTATTAGCTGTGCTGGAAGGTAGCCAGCAATTACAATGGGTTTCATGGTGGAGACATGAAGCTACAAAGTTAGCACAACAAAATATGGATAGGGGAATAAATGTTACAACCAATCAAATACTTGGTGAGGGATAATATGCTGACTTAAGGGAACAAATTCATATGGATGATATTGCAATTGAGCAATGCCATAATACAGCTTTAAGGGCCTGGGACAGGATTACAGAAAATGGAGAAAGATTTGTTTCATATATTAAGATTATACAAGGTCCAGGAGAAATGTTTACTGATTTTTTACAAAGGTTGACTTCAGCTGTGGAGAGAGATGTACCAAACCCTGATATCAGAAAAGAGTTAATAAATACCTTTGCATTTGAAAATGTCAGTGTCCAATGCCAAAGAATAATTAGACCATTAAAGGCTCAAGAAGCCCCATTAGACGATTGGATAAGAGAAACAACAGAAGAATATCAGGCTAATATCATAGGACAAGCCATTGCTAGGTCTTTTAATCAATGCTTTAAATGTGGTGAATTTGGTCATTTCCAAAAGGATTTTACAGCTACAACTTCCAGAGCTCAAACTGATTTCAGAGTTAAAAATAACAGGTATCATGGTTCTACAGTACGTTGTCATAACAGGGAACAAATAGTTTCTGATAACAATGGTAGGTCAAGTTCTCCAGGTTTTGCACTAGGTGTGGAAGAGGTAAACACTGGTCCTGGGATTGTAGATCAAAACCAGATGTCACAGGTAACCCCTTACAGGGAAACGAGGGGAGAGTTCAAGTCCCCAAATCAAAAAATCTGAACCGTCATCCATCAGCCACTCAGAGGGAAATAATGAATCAGGAAGAACAAAATTAAATGTGGTCGATCTTCTGCATGCAAATGAAGTCAGTGCAGCTTTAGATCTGGCCAGAGACAAGTCCATTACATTATCCAAAACAGATGAATGTTATACGTTGACCACAGGCATTTATGGTCCTTTACCATCAGGGACAATAGGCTTAATCTTTGGAAAAAGGGGATTCACTTGTCAAAGACTTTTGGTACATCCAGGTATTATAGATAGAGATTGTAAAGAAGAAATTAAAATTATGGTATCCATATGGAAAGAGGTGATGATTAAGGCAGGGGATAAAATTGCTCAGCTGCTGTTGTTTCCATATGCTAAGGGCAAGTCTGCTCCAATACAAAAAGCAAAAGCATTTGGGAGTACTGAAAAGGGTGTATTTTGGCAAACAATGGTGAATGAGCAGAGACCAAAATTAAAAGTACAAATGAATGAAACTGAAATTGAAGGATTGGTGGACACAGGAGCAGATGTCACTATTCTATCTCACAATTCTTGGAATATAAAATGGCCACTTCAAAAGGTCCCTGCACATTTTATAGGGATTGGTAAAGTATCCCATGCTAAGCAAAGTGTACAATGGATTGAATGTGTTGGACTGGAAGGGCAAAAAGTGAAATTAACCTTATGTGGCTGACATACCTATACATTTATGGGGAAGAGATCTTCTACAGCAATGGGGTACTCAAATTAATATTCCTGAAACCCCAGAAACAGCAAATGATGTAATGATGGATGTATAGTGTTAGAAATTTAAGATTCTGTTTATTGATGCAAGTTTAAAAATGTTATGTATGTAATAGAAATTAAGTTTATTGATAAGAATTTAAAATCATTTTGTTTGCTTTAATGTCTTTTGTAAAAAGATGTAAATACAACTATGTATTGTAAGAAGTTTAAGGTTATTTTAACTCTTGCTTTAATGTACATCGATGAAAATTTAAAATTATTGTTTATGTATTGTACATGAACAACTTTACATTGTATATGTAGTTATGGTTGTAGATTTATTTTTTATTTTACAAGAAGGGGGATATGTAGGGAGTTAGATTAAATTAGATTTTAAAATATCTAGGGGTTCCTGATATAGTCTCTTAATTCAGGGCATGAAGATCAACTTGGCTGTGAGTGATTAGCTTATCAGCTTGTGGAAGAACAAGGATGAAGTCGGGTGAAAACAGGAAACAAACAGTAGACTTAATGGACTGAAAAACAAGGTTGAAGCCAGGAAAAACCGGAAAGACTTAATGGACTAAGAAACAAAGTATTTGGCCTGGCATTGTTTTCAGCTGCTAAGTGGGCAGAGCCCAAATTAAGCTCAAACATAGTTCTTCCTATTTAAGGACAGTGCATGGAGACCCATCCAAAAGGTCCCCGATGTTAGAGAGCTCTGAGAGTCCTGCTGAAAAAAATGCTGGCCATCAGTTGATGGCCAGATCTCCCTGAGGCAGAAAGAAGCTGGTGAGCAAAGAAAGCCTGAGCAAGACAGCAAAAGGCCAAGGACTAAACCCTGTGGCTCAACTTTTGCCTAGAGGGGTTTGATCTGTCTGAACAGTGGCCTAAACGAACCTGTGACTGGCTTTAAGGATTCTGAGGCAGAGTGGCAGAGTTGCTGATGCGAAGGGGCTGGGGTCTCCCAGAGAGAAGGAAGCCTTAAGCCTTATTTAAGATAAGAATGTGATAGCCAACTCACCCTGATGAATCTACATCTGAGACATTCCAGAAAAAAGACTGCCAAGTGCTTTAAAGGGTCTACTATAGAAACTGTGTTCCTGACGACTGAGGACCTGCCCCAGAGACTGTATCCTTCTAAAAGGTTAGGAAAATAATTATCAATAGGATTAGGTTAGGTTAAAAGAGTTGTACGAATTTGTAGGGTTAATAGTTAAGAAATTGTTGGTATTTGTTATAAGTGAATATTGATAGTAAATAAATACTTAATAATATTAAAAAGTTCAGTAACACAACTGCCTTCCATTTTGGAGGATGATCGCGGACTTGTGCCCCATTGCCACATACAAGTATTTGCTTGGGCTGCTTGGCAGTAATTCTGGTGGTTAGGTGGTGTAGCAATATTCAGTCATAAGATTAGAAAGGATTTTAAAGATCAGGCCTAGTTCTGATTAGCTGGATGACAGTAAGAAAGGTGTCATTTGATTTTTGTGTTTCACATATTCATCATTAAACCAAGGCTGTGATAAAAAAAATAACCTCCAAGACACAGTTTCTACAGAGGGTGTGTCCTAGTTCAAAATAAAAAAATTTCCCTGAAATGCAGGGATTTGATACAGTAGTGTGCAGACAAGCATTTAGGTATATATTTAATAACTAGATAACTTGACATCTGGAATATTCACGTATGGATGGATGAATGAGTAGATGATGGATGGATGGATGGATGGATGGA
>CAJQZJ010032727.1:3718111-3729961 GCA_907164525.1 Lophiomys imhausi
ATAATGGATGGATGGATGGATGGATAATGGATGGATAATGGATGGATGGATAATGGATGGATGGATGGATGGATGGATGATGGATGGATGGATGGATGGATAATGGATGGATGGATAATGGATGGATGGATAATGGATGGATAATGGATGGATGGATAATGGATGGATGGATGGGTGATACAGGTACGGCTGAGTAGATGATGGATGGAAGGATAGATAGATGAGTTAGATGACCAGGGCACAACTGAGTAGATGATGGATGAATAGAGAAGATGACAGGTGACAGGATGTGTGATATGTGCATGGAGGGATGGAAAGAACATGTAAGACCTGTATTGCTAGCAAACGCTGAAGTTTCTACAAAGGTTTCCACTGCTCCAAGAACACCTCCTTATCTCATTTTCTTGCTTTCTCCTAAGATAAAAGTAGATAGTGGCTATTTTGAACTTTCAATAAAAACTTGAAACTTTTCATATTCCCATAGTTCTCACATTCCAACACACCCACACCCCATTTTTAAAGCTCTCCTAAAGTATAAAAATCAGCCATCTGGGAATAGCTTTCCCAGCTTGCCTCTGGTGACAGATGTCAGATTAAACTGCACTTGCAGAGCCCAGGCGCAGTTTGTGCACAGCCTCGTGGAGCACACAAAGCACCTCACGGCCTGTGAAGAGTGATCCCTTCCCAATCCAGAAATTACCAGATTTGCTGCTGAGGACCTCTATAGACTTCTATGGCACCCTGTTCTGTCTTTTCTCCTTCATTCATTTCATTCTCTCACATGCGGCCAAAAGGAAGAAGAAGAGTAGGAGGAGAGAAAATTTTTTCTCCAATGACATTTCTGTTCATGCTCCTAGCCTTTTGACCCACAATGCCTCCTTCTGGCAGGGAGCTGAGGTCCAGGTCCCCTGTCATGTGGCCATGGAGCTGTTGGCCATGACAGCTTCTGTCATCGAAAGAGAGGCCTGCAGCTGGTGGGTCTCGAGGTCAGCCACTCTAAGGCTTCCTTCAATATGTGATCAGATGGCACACTCTAACCTGATGGGAGACAGGCCTTTTGCCTGTGAGGCAATTAGGAGGCCCCTCAGCTGAAGCTTGTAGAGAAACAACCAATTCCCCACAGGGAAACTAAAGCCAGCATTGTGAGGCTGTACAGCAGTGGCCCCAACCTTATTGTGTGCCTCCTACTCATGACACCATCGTTATTCCAATTTTTACTATGGATCCAGCCCCTCTATAAAACCTGGAAAGGTAGGAACAGCTCCTCGGTGAACTTAAAGTAGAGAATACCAAATTTCAAATTAATTCCTTTCCCACATGGTAGAATTAGTCAGCTATGGCAGCAAAAGCTGAATCCAGCTTTACCTAAGTACTAGACAAATTAGAATGAGTCCCCTGGCCTTCTGAGAGCCAGATCCATGGTCAAAGCACAAAAGGATAAATGTCTCTGAGAGACGATTTTGTTAGCAATCCAGACTGGGCATGAACCAATTCCTGACGTCACAGGAAAGAGTGCATGCTGGGATATGATGTTCTTTGTCTTCAGGGCTGACACCGGATTGTCAGTTGGTTTGTACTTAGGAGAGAACCAGATTTCTTAGAATGAGAATGTTAGGATTATTGCTTTGCAGGGAAGATGGTTAAAGTCATGTCTGAAATTCAGGCTTTGCTTTTGATAGTATCAGTGGAAGTCATAGTTTTTCAGGTGAGCTTGTTCCTGAGCTAACTAAGGAGGACAGCAATCCTCAGCTGGTGACTGAACTGAAGCCGGCCACCACCGTCACCCTC
The DNA here is from genome assembly GCA_907164525.1 of Lophiomys imhausi. Taxonomy (NCBI): domain Eukaryota; kingdom Metazoa; phylum Chordata; class Mammalia; order Rodentia; family Muridae; genus Lophiomys; species Lophiomys imhausi. The sequence goes on from CAJQZJ010032727.1 coordinate 3,719,900, forward strand.
AATAACCAAGTCAGGACACAACCTGTGCCTTCTAAAACTTCCAAACGCGATCAAGCTAGAGTTCCCTCTGGGAGAGGCTACAGGTTAACTCCAGGGTGGGTGAGAAAAAATTGGTGAGAGGCAAGCTCCGGTTTCTTAGCAAGTCAGGCAGCGGAGCAAACACCATGCATCCTGATAGGCAAGCAGGGCAAGCACCATACATTCAAAGACACAAAGTAAGAGACAAACTGAGAGAGAACCTAGTGTGAACAGGAAGTTGGGCCATCGAAGTTAAGAAAATTCCAGATGAAGATGTGATGAGTCGTTTTTACATTACTGCAACAGCAGCAACAATACATGGCCACCTCATGGCTCCCAGTCTTGGAAATCCATAAAACCATTTCTTTGGCCCATGATGAAGGCAGCACCTCATGGCAGAATCACATGGTTGTGCCAAACTATTCACACAGAAAGACCAAGGAGTGGCCTCAGTCTCTGTTGAGGGCATATCCCTGATGATTTAATAGGTTTCCACTTAGGACTCTTGTCACCTCCCTCAAAGATTTGTCACCTCCCAAAACACTATCCCCATGACCAAATCTGTAACACAAGCCTTTGGTGGACATTTAACCCCCATACTCAAGCAGAAGAGAATGAGATGAGGTTGGCTTGAGTCAGTTAAGCTGGTGAAGGAAGGGAGGGGAAGCAGGGAGAACCAAGTCGCTTCATGCTGCCAGGCTCTGACAACACAGACAAGGATGGGAGGGGCCATGAGTGATGAGGACTCAAAGAAGAGACCATCGGGCCAAAAACAAAGAGAGAAGACAAAAGATCATGGATGCTGTCTTTTCCCTGTGTGGGAGTTGAGGCTACGTGGTAGGAGTAATATTTGAAGAGTGTACAGAAAGTCTACACAAGGTGGCTGAGTACCATGCCATGAGTCACAGAGCCCAACTAAATCCATGGAGGCAACAATTGGTCCTGCAGCATCTCTGCCATAGGTGGCCAGAGGTGCAAGAAAATATTAGGGTCTTCTCAGGCAAATGGGTGAGCCAGTTTGGTGAGCCTAAAGGTGTAGGCATTAGGAAGGAAGAGGAAGAAAGCCACCTTAGTGCTTGTAAACCCACACTCCCTGGGGACTGCACAAACTCTTCACATTTTGTTTGGGCATTGTGTTCAGTCAAGGAGACCCTGTGCCTTAGGGACATTAACTAGCCTTGTAGAAGGAAATAATATTTATAATTGAATAATAAGATTATTAGGGCAACAGAGTTATCCCTTAGTCCACTTATGAATAATCATACAGACACCTGATGTATTTTAACAAGCCTTATCCTGGATTATGCAATCTTGGTCCATCTAAGCTAGCTTTTAATTCTATTCCTCAAATAAACCCAATATATACATGTCCCCTGCGGATGTTATTCTCCACACTATGCTGATGATCCAGGCCACGTGGAATGATGTTCTTCCATCTAAATCCATGGTGTGTCTTCTCCTGTTCTCTCCTTCCTCCTGGCCCCTTCTTCCCTGTGGCTTCCTAATTTCTCCCTCCAAAACTGTGACCCTTCTCCCCACCTACCTCTTCTACCCAATTCAGACTGCAGGCCTTTACTCAACTAATCAACTTTTTAAAAAAAATTATTTATTTATTGCTTCAGGTTACATCTACATCATACTGTCCTCTTTCCACCCCTCCCAGTCCCGCTCTCCCACCCTCTACCCCCTAACCCTTCCATCCCACTCCTCTGGAGTGGAGTGTCCCTACCTAACGGTCCCCTGCCCCAGTTCAGCAGTCATATGAGGGCCAAGAGCCTCCTCATATACTGGAGGCCTACAAGGCAGCACCACTAGGGAAAAGTGTCTCATTGACAGGGAGAAAAAGAAAAAGTCTATGTCCATGTTCCTTTTGGTGCTCAACTAATCAACTTTAAATTAGGTAGAGCAAGGTTTACACAACAGAGACAGGTATATGTGACAATCTCCAAGTCTGGGGTGTGACCAGACTTTATGGGGAGCCAGTAAATAACAATAGAATACATGCAACTTTCAGATCACCCTAACAAACCTTAAGCCAGTGTCTTTGCCACACTTTCCCTGTGCTGAGGTGAACCTGTCCCTGGTTGGGCTCAGTCTTTTCAACCATTCCCTCCATCAGCAAAGCCAGTGAGCCAAGTCTCCTTGCCTTTTGCTTGGAGTTACAGAAGTGTGAAACACACCTATGTGACCTGTAGAAACGTGTTTCAATAACATACCTGGAATTCTCTAGAGAAACTTCAGAAAGTTCTAGATCTCAGGGCTATAGAATATGTGTACAGTACAGACAGAACTACACAGTTTTTAAAAGGAGCATAGATTTGCCTGTTGATTTTTAAAACTACTAATATGTGAGTCATGTACATTTGATAAAATTGGAGAATAGAATTAAGAAAAATAAGATATCCATTTATCCACATTCTTTACTCAATTCCACTTTCTTGCCGACTGTTTTCTAAAAAAACAATTCGGTGTGTCCTTATTCTCTGTTCTTGCAATTTCTTATGTATTATGAATGCACATTTCTGTATTTGTTTGCATTTTTATATATTATGTCAGACAACATGTAATTTTCCTGTAATTGCTCTTTTCCCTTAACAGAACTTCTTAATCTTTTATGTCAAGAAGCATAGTTTTATTTTTTTTAAACTTTTATTAAGAAATACAAAAAAATGAAAATTAAAACAGAATCTAACACACAAAAGTAATGCATCTATTAAATGGTTTTACATAATATTAATATTCTATATAGTTCAGCAGACTTTCTAAAAAAATAAAATTCTGCAGATAAAGGCAAATTGCCCTTTCTAGATCAACCAATCAATCATCTCTCTTCATTTACTTTCCATACTATTGAGAAATGGTTGGGTATGCATTTTATACAAGTTTTTGTATGTGTTTATCTACATATGCATGTTTTAACAAATATATTACAGTACTTTTCTGAGAAGTCACATGTTGTACATACCCTTCTATTACCTCCTTTTCTTGCTTGGTATTTATTTTCCAGCTATTGGCATGAAAGGTGGTTGATGTTCATTGTTAGCTTTCATGGTCTTTGTTTATGACACTAGCATTTTTCCTCTCTTCCTGGTAGATACTTAAGTGATTGCAATCTTTATGGTAACAGATTCTGTCTGTTTCAGCAGTAGCAATACCTGTGTTCTTGTGAAGATGTGTAAAAGTTTCTCCATTTTCTTGGGCACGTATCTGTCATCTTCAGGAATCTTCAGCTTTTGTACCAACTTTGAATGTTCATTAATTTGATTTTTAAAGAAATTATTTACAAATATGACCAATGGAGAATTATAGGCTATCTCTATACTAAATATCTTATGCTAATTTCTTTAATGTTTGGCATTTTGGTGGCCTTCAGATTCCATGAAGTCTGAAATAAGGGTATCAAATCCTCTTCCAAGGTTGAAGTTCAAGTTTGCACATGGGCAATGGCACCAGATATAGTCACAGTCTTTTGATAGAATGAGTCCCAAACCAGGCAGAGTTTACTTGTAACCAAGAAAAATTATTCATGCTCTAAGGAAAGAATATGGCAGGCAAAAGGTTCCTGACTTCGAAATGGAAAATGGGAAGTAAGTGGAAAGAACTCCAAATGCTGGTCCACACTGTTCAGAAGGAGAAACTGAGTGTTCAGACTTCTAAAGAACACTGTTGAGAGACAACTGCATCTGTGGTTTTTCTCTCTTCTCCCCAGCCATTCCTTCACCTCCCCTTGATTTTCCCTAAAACACTATACCAGTTATCAAGACTTCAGATGCTTCCACATCTTTATATTATAAAACAGTAAACTGGCATCTTGATTTGGACATCACTCTCACACAGTTCTCAGAATCTGATAAAGGAAGGGCTTGAGTGAAGACCGTGGAGCTCCAGATCTGACCTGTGGCAAGCGAGGGAATGTGTACCACAGGGCAAGTTCAAGGTAGTTCTCCTCAGCCTTCAACTTGCTGCATAGCCACAGTAACATCCTTCCTACCACTGGCACATTCTGGGCTCTAGCAATCCTGAGCAAGGGCAGCCATTTACCTCAGCCCTACCCCCACTCTCATCTCCACCCCACCCTCACCCCTACCCTCTTCCTCAACCCTCACCACCATACCCATCCTTATCTTCGCCCTCACCCCTTCTGCTACCCCCACCCCCACAAAGGGAAGTCACAGTGAATCTCAATTCAGTAACCCTGAGGAGACAACATGCTGGCCAGCTGACTGCCTAGAGCTAACCCCTATGCTTCAGACTAAAAGAAGTCAGGGTACCAGAAGAAACCAGAGCAGGCTGATCTGAGGAGAGGTGTGGGCTGTTGAAAAAGCTCTTAACCCTAGTGAGGCACAGCATCGGTATCTGAACATCTGCAACTTGCCAAATCAGTATTCAAAACAGTGGATTTTGGAGCATTTCAGTTTTAAGATTTTCAAGTTGGGGATGTTTGGCTGAAGTCTGCCATAATATTCTTGAATCTAAAGTCAGAAACTCTTTGGACAAAGGGCACTCCACCTGCTCTGCAGATTGTGGAACTCATTTGCACTATCTTAACAATGAACAATAGGTTGTGAGAAATAAATCAGATTGAGATTTAGGGTCATTTGTATGCAGTATAATTGGAGTTCCAAACATCAGGAAGAACACTTCACTGGATTTAACGAAAACCACATTGCTGGCTCATGAAGTAACAGTATTAAGTGGTCCATCTTGTATCACGCTGGCATCCAAGAGTGATTAGAACAAGGAAAGGGAAACTGCTGTGATTTTCTGCCCTCTGACCACTTTTCCAACTAATAATGGCCATTGTAAAAATTACTGGTTGGTTCAATAAGAATTTGCCTCTTTAAATACATGAAAACCACTGGCCGCCCTTGTTGTTGCTTCTGATGTTTTGGCAGGACATTTAAAAAGTCCCAAATTTTTAATGAAGGTCAGATTCCTTCATAACAGGAAAACATCTGTCATAAACACTGTACAAATATTTATGGGGCTAAGCTGGCAGTAGACAGTCTCCCCCTCACTCCTTTTTAATCAAGCTTGAATGTGCAAAGACAAACAAGCAAACAGTAAACACAGCAGGTCACAGAATGTGCCTAGGAGGCTCAGTCGCACACGGCAGCAGAGAATCTCCAAATTGGGGAGGGGAAGCACCCTCAAAGCAAACAAACTGTTGTGTGGAGTTCCTACTTACTTGAGTTACGTTGCCAGGCTCTTTGATTTATATTATTTAGCGACTCTCTCTCTTCCTTTCAGGTTTATTTTTTGCTGTGCTGGGAATCGGTCACATGACCATGACGTGGCTGGAGAGTTTCCCACCACTGAGCTAACCCACCAATCCTGTTTGTACTTTCTTTTTTGAATGAGAAAACACTAAAGTCCCAAATGTGTTACTTTTTCCTGATAAACTCCTCCGCATAGGTAATCTGTATGATGTCGTTCAACATGCCATGCTCATTACACTTCATGCTAAGGTAATATTTACATGCCAAAAACCAGACTAAAAAACTTACATCAACTCCCTCCTCCACAGAAAGACAATGGACATAGCAGAGATGATGTTGTTGGTAACAATTTTAGACAAGTCTGTCTTTGAACTTTTTTTTCTCATTTCCAATGTTAACATTAAAGAAGAAAGAAAAAATATTTTTAATTGGAACAAAAATGAAAAAACAAACAAACCAAATCAGCTTTGTAGAAAGGAGCTCAAGTTGAGTATGGAGGGAAATAAATGGCCCTAGAGGTGTCTATCAGAAGTTCTCAGACCCTAGTGACCCAGCTTTCCAGGTGTAACCCTGAGATAGGTGTCATGAAATCAACACTGAACAAAAGTAGAGCATTGCAGTGCATACATCCTCTAAAATTTTCAGAAATGAATCCGACAATCATGAGTGGAATGTAAGGATAATTGTTTCAATATTAGAAAGCCAATTAATGCAAAAAAACGTATTAAAAAACTCAAAAAGAAAACCCATTCAATCATGTGATCAATGCACTCATTGGTGTCTGCATTTGGCACACTCCATTATCAAATTCTGATCAAAACAAAACAAAATGAAACAACAGCAACAAAAACCTCTCACTAAACTGAGAACATAAAGTAATGGCCTTAATCTGGCAAGACGCCTACAAAAATTTCTGTAGCTAACATTATTATTAACAGTAAAAAACTGAATAGCTCTCAGTAAGGCAAGGAACTGGGTAAAGGTTCTCTCTACTCCTAGCCGACATTACCCTGGTAGTTCTAATTCAATAATGAGGAGTTAAATGAGAGAAAGGTTTGAGCACAAACCTCACTGAAGAAAACCTGGAAATGTCGAGTAAGTACATAAAAGACTTGCAACACCCACACCCATGACACAAATGGAAATATATATTAAAACCACATAGACACACTACTGTACAACAAACTAAAACAACTAACTTGAAAACCTGCCCTCAAACTTGGCAAGAAGAATGGCAGCCTGACCGTAACGTTGTGCATGGTGGAGAATGGTACACGAGTATAGACAACAGTTGGCAGGTTTTGAAAAGCCAATGTATACCTTAAAATATATCTTGCCCTTCCATTCCTAGGTACTTACTGAGAAAAGAAAAAAGAAACACGACTTACACATGCATGTTCATAGCAATACTATTTACAGCACTCGAAAATCCTGGCCGTGTGGCTCAGTGGCTGAGTGTGTGTCCAGCATACATGAAGCCCTGGGTTAAAGCCTCATCACCACAACAAACAGAAACAAAAATAAAAACTCCAATGGCCACCAGCAACACGTAGTGAATTATAGGGTGTCTATGTCATGGAATACCTTCTGACAATAAAAGCAAATGACTGTCGGTGTTTAGAATGACAGGATAAGCCTCGGAGTATACAGCTGTGGGAAAGAAGCCAGGAAACTACCAATCACTATATGTTTCCATTTATATAAAATTATAGAATGTGTAAGCTGATCTATGGTGATCTTGGTGGCTTTCTACAAGTGAGGAACAAAGGCAGAACTGAGGCAGGAGGATTGCAGAGGTATGAGAAAACTTCTGCAGAAGGTGAACACCCTTAGAGTTTTAAAAGGGGGAGAGCTCAGCAACAGACCATCACTGAGAGAGTCAGAATGTGATCCCGCAATGGGAGATGGCAGAAACTTCCAGAAGTAAGGTCTAGTTGAGAGAACCAGATCACAGTAGTAAGCCCTAAACGAGCATCTCTTGCTCTCCACCCCTTCCTCTCTCTCTCTTACTGCTTCATAACTGGTGTGAGGTGACCAGCTTTGCTTACTCCTTGCTTCCTACCATGAGGTGGAGCTTCTCAGGAAGCCCCATCAAAGAGCCACCTGCTGGGAATATGTACAGCATCCATCTTGGTTCAAGGAAGGAGACAAATACGGGAGGGCCAAGGAATGGAGGCGCCTGAGCTTACTTCCTTGTATGTTTCTCCCTTGAGGCTTCAGAGCTGGTCTTTAAAAAACATTTAGCCAAGTCCTTAATGTGTTTTACCAAACACTTTTCCCCTTGATTTCTAAACCCATGTGTTATTTCAAGAATAATAGAAACCATGTGTCCCTGACATATTTACACTTAAATCATCAAGATGCTATTTCGTTAGAACTTTTTGATGTCTTTTGAGTTGTTTTTTTAATGGGACCCTCCTAGGAGCAGCAAGTCCCCATCACAAATAAACAAGTAATTAAAACAAGGAAAGGCCTGAATCGGGACCCAGCTTCACACGGGCCTTGTGGAAGAGATTTGAGACTTGGCTAGTGGTGTCATTCTTCTCTAGCCCCAGGAGAAGCTGAAAATAGAAACTAGTGTCTGATGGTCATTTCTGAATTGCATAATTCTGTTTAGAGTTCCAGAAGAAACCAAGAGAATTTGAATACAGGGAGCACCAATCTTAAGTCTGTACAGAACTCACTCTTGCAACCCAGACAAGAAAAGCGGACCTTAAAAGTCAAGCCATGAGATCCAATGAAGACCAAATGAGGAGCCCACCAAGGAAATGACAACTTCATAACAGTCAGTCACATGTGTTCAGAAAAGCTGCCTGGGTTATGGTGACCTAGAGTCACAATGCTCCAAGTTGGAGCCTTCCTTGCTCTTGAGACTGTGCTGAGCTCGCTCATAATTCATAAGCCTGGTCCCCGAGAACTATTCTACAGTCAAAGATAGTTTACAATTGGACTTTGCTCTTTCTGCGTCCAGATCATTGGAGAGATGCCAAGTGAATCACAGGCCTTCCCCCAGCTCCACCAGGACGCAGCTGGTGAAGGAGACAGAGTAGACACTGGGGTCAGACATCTGGATTCAGATCCTAGAACTATCACCTACCAGCTGGGTGACCCCAGGCAAGGCCTTTCTGCAGCTGTTTCTTCATCAGTAGAAGGGACACAATGACATCTGTTCGTTGGACTGGAGTAAGAAGTTGTGATCCATGCTGCCGAATACAAGAGATTCATGGTAAACTGAAACTACTATTCTGACACCTCATTGAATGCAGACAAGATCTTTTAACGACTACTTAAATGAGCTGCATTTTATCCTTACTTCATAAGAGACCTTAATAAAGCACACAGATATTAAATTTAAAGAGATGGTCCACCAAACATTGTTAGTCATTCTTGCTTGTTCAGACACCTCATATGTGCCACTGGTTTTCAGTCAGCCAACAAATCACTACTCTATAAACCACTATTTTGACCCCCACAGTGTATCTCTGTTTGATTCAAAAATCTCATAAGAATTCTTCAGAATTTTAGAAGCAGGATATGGTCTCATTGTCCACTTTATAAACAAGGAAAGAACTGAAGTCAGATATGTGGAGGGACTCATGCAAGTACATGATGATGTATGCTAACATTTGAGGTGGAAGACTTAGGTTGTTGAGTTTCCCAGTGGCCTCTTCTTCCTCTCCCTCCTCCTCTTCCTTCTCTTTCTCCTTGTTTACTCACCACTTCTTTTTCTTTTTACCACATTATTATATTTAAATCAGAATTCTGAACCAATAGACAGACTGTCTTAAAAACCAGCCTGATCTAGTGGACAGATGTGCCTGACCCTCTCAGTCAGGGCTTCGGGCTAGAAACTGATGAAGAGTTGGGTCTCTGGGTGTTCCTAGCCTCTGCGTGCCAGTGGTGTGCTACTCACCACTGTAGCCCGTGACAAACTGGAGGCCTGTTTGTGACTATCCAAAAACTAGGGAGAACTGATTGGTTTGGAAAACATTTTTTGAAGGATTTTACTGAAGAGAAAAAGAAAAGGGATCTGGTATATGTTAATTGATAGATTACTCTACAGGAGTCTAAAATATAAAACACAAATTGCAAATTCATGGATGTCTGAGATATAGCATTTGCTTGAGATGTTCAGGATTGCTGAGCTAGGTGACCTGCATCCTGGTCAGGCCTGAGTAATAGGTTACAACCAGCCCTGGAGCTCACACTGCTCTGCCTGGCTAACTTGGGCTTCCAGGTGATTGTGGTTACATGTGTCATTAAAAATGTATCCCTTGTTGTTCTGCCTACCACCTCATCAGGCTTCTATAGCTGGGGGCTCCAAGGCAAAACAAGAAAGGATGACCAAGATAGACAGACTCCTGAAGCACAGATGGGACATGGCTGGTGGCTGGTGAGATGGCTGAGCACCTAGGTTTGTTTACCTGAACCCATAGGGTGGAAGGAGAGAACCAACTGCTGAAAGTTGTTCTTTGATCATCACATGTGAGGAATGGCATGTATTCACTCCCATGTAAGGGGAGGGCTACAGAGAAGAGATGAAGTCATATATAGTGTGACAAGGGCTATAGAGAAGAGATGACATTATCTGTAGAATGGAGAGAGCAATAGAGAAGAGATGACGTCATCTGTACAATGGAGAGAGCTATAGAGAAGAGATGACATCATCTGTACAATGGAGAGAGCTATAGAGAAGAGATGACGTCATCTGTACAATGGAGAGAGCTACAGAGAAGAGATGACGTCATCTGTACAATGGAGAAGCTATAGTGAAGAGCTGACATCATCTGTACAATGGAGAAGCTATAGAGAAGAGATGACATCA
>CAJQZJ010032727.1:3729971-3740977 GCA_907164525.1 Lophiomys imhausi
ATGGAGAGAGCTATAGAGAAGAGATGACGTCATCTGTACAATGGAGAAGCTATAGAGAAGAGCTGACATCATCTGTACAATGGAGAAGCTATAGAGAAGAGCTGAAGCCATAACAGCAGAAAGACCTCCCACCCATCTTGCCCTAACTGAGGATGGCCTTGCCCAAGCCACTCCTTCCCAGGCAGCTTAACCTGGGATGCAGCCCAGATGTTCCCAGCTGCAGGAGCCAGGCCAAGTGTGGGAAAATTCAGGAGGCCATTATGGAAGGTAGCCACCTTCCTCAATGTCAGCTGATCTTCCCTACAAAACAACAAAAACAAACACAAAACCTGCCAGACAAACACAGTGGAATGGGTGAATGTCTTTAAGCCTAACACTTTTTACTTAAGAGCAACATTTATTTATCCTTTGATAATACCATACATGCACAGAAAGTAGCTTGATTACATCCACAGATATCCCCATGCCCTGCCCCTGGAGTCACAAGCACGTGGGGTTTCTCCACAGTCCCCATGAGCATGTGTATGGAGGTAGAAATGGAGAAACGGAAGCTCCATTTCTCTCCATCTGTATGGAGAAATGAGGAAAAATAAAGGGAAAAGAAGAAGAGAGAACACACAATGGGTGACATTTGTTGAACAGCCATGTAAGACTCATTAAAGATATACTGGGATAACTGATGGATTCCAAGCCAATAATAAGCAACATTATCTAGTCCTTAGTCACCATCTTCCCCCACCTACTCAGTATCTACACACACTAACTAACTGTAATCTCAAAACCTTACTTCAGTTTTCCAGGCCTCAGCTTGAGATCACAGATCTCAGGAGTGGTGGCACACACTTGCAATCTTAGTTCTCTGTTGGTACACAGGAGGATCACAAGTTTGAGGTCAGCCTGAACTGCATAGCAAGTCGTTGTCTCAGAAAAAGGGCGAAAAACATAATGACAAGGACCCTAACCTTATGAGGTAGGTCCTTCTGTGTCATTTGTTGTCATTTTACCAATAGCAAGAGGTGGTGGGAATTTAAGTAACTTTAGTAACTTCTGAGGTCATGCAGCCACAAAGTAGCAAAGTGGCTTTGAACCTCTGTAGTGTGTGCTACAGAATTTATATGCAAGCAGCTATTAGCACAAGGCACTGAGGATAGAAAGCAGCCAAGGTCAGGGCATGTGACCACTCATAAAAGGAGACAAAAAGGAGTTTATTTAGCAGGTTGGAGGAAAGTTACATAGAAGGGAGGGTTCAGACTAGCGTTGAACCCTCCTCGTCTTCGAGCTAGCTTGCCCCTTACCTGCTGTTGGCACCCTCATTACTCTAGCAAATTAAGGAGTGACATAGGACTGCCCCCTCCTGCCACTTTGTCCTGAGCCCTGCTCTCATTTAGTCAGGTTAAACCATCTTCCTTAATTGCCAGTGAGAACTCAGTCTTGCACAAGGAGAGCATGAATGATAAGTTAAAACAAGGGACCTTTGTCTGGTTCACACAGTTAGGCATCACAGTCACCTTAATTATGCAATGATGTCACCCACTACCAGGGGAAGTTCTGAAGCTTAAACCCTGGGAGGCCCATGAGTAATGAGCAGTGAGCCGTGTGCTTTGCCTCCTCTGAAGAGTTCCTGCACATGGGTAACTGGAAAAGGAGACAGTGAGAGGCAGGGGAGTGGGGTGGCCCAGAGAATTGTGATCAAATCTTGATTCTGGTATCCCTGGGCTGTGTGATATTAGGGAAGTTCTCCCAGTTTGGGTAATAAAGATATAACTTATGTGGCTAGGGTGACAGCTCAGCTGATAAAGTTCTTGTCTCACAAGTGTAAGGAAGGACCTGAGTTCTTATCCTCACACATGCATAAAAAGTCAGGTGTACCTGAGATCCACGTGCTGGGCAGGAGTACACGAGAGGGTCACACTACCCAATTGTGAGCTTCAAGTTCAAGGAGACCCTGTTGCAAAATAATGAGGTAAAGATTAATAGAGTGAGACACCTGTTCTATGTCAACCCCAGCCATAGAATGCATGCAGACACATGGGAAAACACACACACACACACACACACACACACACACACACACACGAGAAAGAGAGAGACAGAGACAGAGAGATAAGGTGATAAGTGACTGAGGAAGATGGTGATGTCCAACTCTGGCCTCCATATGCACACACGCACCCCACACTCTCACACAAGCAAACCATTTCCTACAAGATGGAGAGATTCCAGTGAAACAGCACATTCATGCCTAAGGCAGTTTCAGAGAAAAGAATCACTTGCTACAGTGAGGGGACCTTCAGTACTAAGAAGACTACCTCCTTTGCCGCCCAAGAAGAGCAAAACTGGGAATTCCTTTATTAAGGCCTGGCCTCACAATCCTGATCTGTGACTTTGTCAAGTCATCCCACTTCTGTGGCCTCTTCTCACTTTATAATACAGACTTAGGATTGGCCAGGCTTTGCTTGGGGACCCTGACTGGCAGAGGATGTCCCACACAGAGCCTTTGTTTCTTCCTAAACGTAAATGGAAGACAAATGCATGTGGGGCACAGATGAGCCCTGTGGTTTCTGTCCAACAGGGTGAAAGTTTGATCACCACCAACTTCCAGGCCTTCTGCCTGCTTGGCTAAGCCAGCCTCTTCCCTAGTGAGGGGCTGCATCTCTGCTCTTTCTGTGTCTTACCTGAACATTAACTGTGGGGGCATATAGTCCCTTCTTCCCCTCATCTCTTCCTTGCTGAGGGTGGATAGAGGTGCCTTGTCTCCCTCCTGGTGGACCAATAAGACATCCAGATGGCCTAACTCTTCACCTTCCACTGTGTCCCGCCACTTTCTAAAGCATTCCTTGTCACCCTGCCTGAATCTTGGCTCTTCCTTCTGCTGTGACTCTCAGCACTCAGATTTTAGTCTTTCCCAAGAGCAGGGACCTTCCTGCCTCTGCTTCAGGTGGTGAGAACACCCAGGCACTCCCTGGGAAACAAACATCAGAGAACAGAAACATCACTTAATAGGACTTTCTGGATGTAGGTATAGTGACATATTCGATCACACACACACACACACACACACACACACACACACACACATGCACACACACAGGTTCTCTCTCTCTGTTTCTGTCTTGTCTCTGCCTCTCTCTCCACACACACTCACACAGATATACACTTATACACTTATAAGTGTAATACACACTATATAGACAAATGCATACAAGTACACACTCACACTCAGATAAACACATCTCCCATTCTCATCCTTAAGCACACAGACTCACCTCTCACACAGCCATAGACACACTCATTCACACACAGCCATGCATGCACAGACATGGGCATATGCACCTTTACACTCATTCACACATAGTCATGCATGCACACAGACATTCACACACAGCCATGCATGCACATACACACACACACATAGTCATGCATGCATACACGTGGGCACATGCACCTTTACACTCATTCACACAGAGCCATACATGCCCATACACACACAGGCACACACCAATTCATACACCCACAGACATAAGCACACTCAAATACAATTGCACACACACACACACACACACACACACACACACACACACACACACACCTTGCACCATGCACCAAGGAGATAGAACTTCACATGCACCAAGCTCCATTAAAAGATAAGAGATCCAAGTCCTGCATGGAAGTTTCTGAAGATCACAGAAAATGGCTTTTGAATAGTGAGAGGATAGGCTTGGCACGGAAGTGTCATGAGCAGAGTCACGGAGCTGACATGGCTTCATTGAATCCAGAGGCAACCTCAGTGGTGCGTGCTTGGGGAAACGTCCCACCCTGAAGACAAGGCCACCCATGGAATGTTGCCTTCTTGCTAATCCAAGTCTTATTTAGTGTGAGTCCTGGGAAGCAAATGTCCCAGCCCTGCACATGAGAGCACTCTAGCAGGGGAGCCCTTCCTGGTTTGGGAACTTTTCTGGGAGAAGCTACACCCAGCCCTAGGAAGCATGGCTCCCAGGTGCCCGAGCCGTACATGTAGAAACTCAAGTCCTCAGTCAGGACCCTAGGAAAGGGGCATCTCAGTCATCTCCCAGGCCACTGTCCCATCCTGTTGCATGAGCGGGCTGGTGGGACAGGGTGGGTGGGGTAAGACAGTGCCCTTTGTGTACCAGCTCTTCTTACTCAAGAGCCACACGCGTTGCCATGTGAAATGATGAAAATATTTTGTTTTCCACATAGCTTGGGGGCGTCCCATCCTGACAGGGATGATACAGACACCAGAGCACTTCCGCTTAGGAATCTGAGCAGACTAGCTAAGGACAGAGCCCTCAAGACCAGGCAAGCTGCTTCCATTCACGTGAGTCAGCGCTTCACTTTTTTTTTTTTTTTTAATTGGAGCTCATCAGGGCTGCAGTTTCCTCTCTTATGAATGTGAGGGAGATTTTTTAACACACTTGTTTGTCTGACATGAATGTGCTAGACCCTTTTAATGAAAGCCTTAAATGTTTAGTCAGTCACTTCTCCAGCTAGCAAGGCCAGCAGAAAGCATGTGCCCGAACCTCATCCTCACACACACCCTTCCGTCCTCCATGCTGACTCCACCTCCTTGAAAGGTTCCTGAGCCCCCACTGCCCTTGGAAATTCCTTCTTCCTTCTCTCTCCTTCTTCTCCTGCATCTGTGGCACAGACCCACACTCCCATGGAAGCCTGCCTGAGCCATACCAGAAAAGCATCAGACACCCTCTTGTGTCTCTTCTCTGTGGCTGCAGAAACAAATCCTACAAATTAAACAAGGTAACAATCTGAACACAGAACTGTCCTCCCTCACAGCTCTGGAAGCTGGAACTTAGGAAGGAAGGTCTGGGAAGGCCTGTGCTCCCCATGAGGGTCCCTGGGAGGGTCATCTGTTTCCCTGGCTGTGTCACTCTTCTGTGTGTCTCAACTGTCTTTCTCTTATGAAGACAGCTGTCATTGGACTTAGGATCCCCCAGGGAATCTTTTCTCAATATTTGTAACTGAGCACAGCTGAAGCAACCCTTTTTTCCAATAAAGCAACAAGAGTCTACAGATCCACAAATCTTTCCAGAAGCCACCTTTCTCCCGGTCCCTACCGCAGCACACAGAACAGCAACCAGCTATAACATACAGACACAACATGTCAGACTTGGTATGTAGGCCCTTCAACTACATAGACTAGAGTAATTTTCCCACTTGAGTTACAAATTAGTTCTGGGCTTATTACTCTTGGTAATAGTGGACATAAAGCAGAGTCCCCTCTGGCCCATTCATCACCAGCTGTGATGTCACCCTTGCTCCAACAAGGTAGCCAGGTAGTCCTCTGAGTGACCCATGCTCCTGTAAGTAGCCTCTCACTCGCGCCCCTGCCACCACCGCCGCCGAAGCTGTGCTCAGCCAATGCACAGTGGAGAGGGCAGTGGGCTCCACCTACCACCAGGGCAGCAATGGGACCAGGGGACATGACAACACAGCCAGCTGCAAGACCCATTAGTGAAGGCTCATCTATCTGGCTCCTTTTATGCCCCTTGTTTAGCAGTGACATTAGGTCCAGGGTCTGGGGTAGAAGGACAGTGTTTTAAAGCTATTGGTGTCTACTTCCATGCTGTAGTGGTTGTGTGTACTGAACTAGAAGTTCGTGGTATCTGCCCCCTACAAGGCTGCTTGGGGAGGGTGTGACGACTGAGGGCATGGGCGTCCTAAGGCCTGTGACCACTACCTCTGTGCTGTCAGTTTGTAATAACAAGCCTGACTTTCTTAGAAAACACATGGGGAAAAATTAAAGCACTGCTTTAATGGTCTTCATCGTGGGCGAACTCTAGCGGTGAAGTTTCCCCAGGCGGCCAATGTTGCAAAGGTGGAGTTACTGAAGTGCAAAGAACCTTGTGGCTTCCCCCTCTATCTTTCCCTCTCTCTCTCACACACATACACTCTCTCTCTCACACACACTCTCTCTCACACACACACACACACACACACACACACACACTCTCTCTCTCACAAACACACACACTCTTTCTCACACACACACACACACACTCTCTCTCTCACACACACACACACTCTCTCTCTCTCACACACACACACACACCACACACACACTCTCTCACAAACACACACACTCTCTCTCTCACACACACAAACACACACACACACACACATTTTCTGGTGCTCATGATCAGTCTTTTGGTGGTAATACGGTGGCCTGGAGAGGCCAAGATTTTATTCCTTCACTGGCTTCCTGTTCTCCTTTTCCTTTAGTATCCTAAGCTCAATCCACAGGCCTTATAGACAACGGTCTCCCATCTGTGTTTACGAAGGCTCTGTGTGGCATAGAGCTGAGGATGTAGCTGACCATATCCTTGGATTTATGATCCTCCTGCCTCTGACTCCAGTGTTCTGATTACAGGCAATGCCACGATGCTCAGGTTATGTGATGCTAACAACCAAACCCCAGACTTGGGCATGCCAGGCAGGCAGCCTGCCCACTGAGCCACGTCCTTTGTGTGACATTCTGAATCACCAGCTCTGAGATGTCCCCTCACTAAGTGGAGAGACTTTAAGGCACAGAGGCAACCCCGAAACCTGCTTTTGTACAGTTGGGGTGTCCTTCATCAAACTCCTCCACCACACTTGACTTTCTGCTGCCAGTGGCCTGGAGACACTGTATGCTCACAGGCTGAAAGACGACACAATGCACCTCAGCTCCAGAGACCGCCTAGAAACTCACTCTGGCACAGAAGGGGTTAAGAGACCTGAGACATTGAGAGAGGGATTCCTTTTCATGGCTTTTCTAACAAGCTGAAGCTGATCCAAACCTGGTTTAATGAACACTTATTTTCTCCAAATAAGCTCACAGGGCATCCTCCCGTGTAATTAAACCAGAAAGGAAGCATTTGTTCTAACCTGATGGCATAGCTCAAGAATTAATTGTGAGATTATTTTGAATTACAATCTTGTCACCCATTCCCCAAAGAGAAAAAGGGGAAAAGATTATAAGGAGTCTCACTCTATGTAATTTTTTTTTCTGGATTTTGTTCCCTTTAATTCTTGGAAACCTCAGTCATGCTGAGCTGATAATGTGCAAACTGTTCAGGGCAGCTAATGGAGCAGGTTCACAGAAGGCCGGGCAATGGTGATAGCAGCTCGAGTTAGCATTCTCCCAGGCTCCAGGTAGGGGATCACACGCCACAGTTATTTCTTAACAAGTTATTTCTGAAATGGGTTGTCAGGAAGTGTCTGCAAATGACAGATGTTCTCTCTCAGGACTTGTGGCCAGAGGTTTGGGCGTGTTCACTGGCACCTGGTGCCTGTGGGTGGCACTGATTGCCACAGGTTTCTAAAGGTTTCTACGTGAAGAGGCTCAGCACAATGGGCTTGCTAGAAGCTTGCTCTGCTGCAAGTCTCTCCTTTGCTTCTTGTTGGTCCAATTTCTGACAGACATTGCTTTCCCTGACGGCTACACACTCATCTCTTCAGGCCTCAGGGAGAACAAACTTGTCTTTGCTCTAAAATTAATCATGACATACATGTCATTCCTGACGGCACACTCTGAGCCCTGGGGACCAGGAGCAGATAGACGTCTTTAAGAGGATCGGGCAGGCTGGGACCCCATGCTCTCTGGCACCTGGGAGGCTCCAACCCACTGGTGTAGTTCTGCTTGGGGAAGCTGCACTTGGGCTCCTAATTCCCTGCCAGGGGCAAAAGAAACCCAGATTGCTGCCAAGATCCAGCTTGAACTTGTGCTGCTGACACTTGTAAAATCTTGCTTTGACTTGCAGATTGAAGGAACATATCTCAAGCTGAGCAATGATGGACAAAAAGGGGGACACTTGACACCCCCAGGAGATGCTGTTCAAAGAGCAGAGTGAGGGCTGGGTTGGACTCCTGCTGCAGGCTTTCCACCCTACAGCCTTTCCAAAGATGAACACCTTTCTGCCTGGCCATCTTCAAGAAGGAATGGAAAATAAAGATGACTACCGGAGTTAGACAATGTGAAATGGCTCAGTGCAGGGAACCACAGCTCAACCATGGCAATCACAAATGGCTAGAGGGATCAACCATTTCACTTTGGGGATAGATTTTAAGGAGGATCAAGAATGTTCTACTGGCTGGCTGATCAATGTGCCCAGTAGGAACTCAGTAATTCCGGCTCCGCAGCAGCCTCCACACTGCCAGTGCTGGGCCATGCCAATGGTCAGTGAGAAATGCAAGACAAAATTCTTCCCAGGAGACAGAGTGACAAGGAACAAGCCTCACTAGGAGGAATCCAGGAGTAGAAGGGGGTGGGAGTGGCACATGATCATCTTTGGAGATCGTGAGTTCCCTAAGGACTGGCTGGGCTCTCTAGTCCCAGAGCCACCCACAGGATCCCACCCTCAGCATTCAGCAGGAATGTCTGCAGTGAACTGTCAGAGCATGACTGTGGTAACACAGAGCTAGCCACTTCTTCCCTTCTACAGTTAGCAGGGAACAGACCAACACCAGATTGAGTGGGGGAAGGAACAGAGAGGATGAATTAAGCCTCCATCAGGGGTGGGGCTCTGAATACACCCCTATCCCAGGCCTTCCTCCCTTAGCTCTGTGAGATCATAGACTGCTTTAGGCTCCCTGCCTCACTACACAGAACATCTGAGTTGCACACCCCTTAGCTCACACTGGGGAGTGACCACAACTTCTGCCACAAGTGTGAGAGGACAACAGAGACAAAGAGATACTAATCTGTGTTTTGTTTGCTGCACACGAAAACTTTCATGAGCCAAAGTTTAATTAATCTTATATTTTATCCATATACAATAAAATGCACGTATAAGAGGGTTTCAAATACTTTAAAATGTAATAGTTTAAATAAAATGTACTTAAAATACTTCATCAGAGCTGGGGATGTAGCTCAGAAGTAGAGGGCCTGCCTCACATGTGCAAGGCCCTGGGTTTGCTCCCCAGTATAACACAAACACATGCACACACACATGCACACACCATACTCATTTTAAAAATTACTAAAAGACAAAACAAAATAAAAACACATGTATCCTTGAGGATGATTCTGCAGTGGCAGCAAATGAACTCTGAACTCTCAATGGCACAGCACACAAACATTTCTCATTCTGCCGTATGTTTGACTGAAAGGCATGGATCGGAGAGATTGCGCCACAAGACGCTGGTTAAACTTAAAGCAACCCCAGGAGCCTCAGAAAGGGAAGAGGAAGCCAACAAGGGTAGGGGACCCTTTGTCAGAGCACCAGCATCACCTGCTTCCTTAGGGAACTCACGATCTGATGAATGCCAGTCCCACAGTGGACACAGGGAGAGTTGGAAAGAAGGGCATAGTGTCATCTCTGGCATCATGCTGAGTCTGTTCTGGAAGCACTCACGCTCTCTGAGAATGGTCCAGAACCAGCCAAGTGGTGACTCAGCTGCTCTAATGAGGGTCGTCCCCAGAGACAGGACATTTCCCCTCCTGTAGAGTGTCAAGAGGCCTGGGAATGATCGTGTATAGGAAATAAAATACTGTGGGTGAACTCACCGTGGGTGCCCTGCACCCCTAGGAAGATGAATTTCAAAGAAAAATCAAAAGGGAATGTTCATGTTACCTTGAAAGCTTAGCAGGACTCAGCCATAAAGGGAAGAAACTCGTGACAAGTTGCCAGGAGACCATCATGTCAAGGGAAGAAGCCTGTTCAGAAAGGCAGATACTGTGTGTTTTCTCATTTTCAGAATGAGTGTTTTTTTATGTGTATAGAGGTATGCGTGTGGGCAAGGATGGGGGAGGTGTGTGTAAGCGGGTCATGAAAAAAGGAAAGGAACCATGAGAAGGGAGAAAGATCATCAAGGAGAAAGCAGAAAGACAATACTGGTGTACTTAGGATGTGAAAGCACAAAGGAATCATTTGGATCAAGGAAGGAGATCAGCAGGTTTGAACAGAGGGGGTGGATCATAGGGAGAGACTAAGACCAGTCAATCAAACAAACAAACAAACCTGCCAGCCTCTTCCAGATAAACCCAAACTGTTGACTGAGTACTCTTGTCTTCTCCCCATTCTGGGTACCTCTCAGTTGAATTATACCAAAGCCCCCAGTACCTCATGGAGAAGGAACTGACCTCATGAGGACCAGAACAACTATTTGGTTGAATCTTCACACCACAAGGCCTCCCACCTTATTTTCATTGTTATTTCCAACTACGGGTATCATGCTAGAAACACATCATACAGATTGAGCCTTTAAGATATATGAGGCAGTCCCTTCTAAAGACCTTAGTTGGGTGTTTCTCTGATTTTATAAAGTACTAGAAACCCTAAAAATTGGAAGCTCAAAAGCTTAATCAGGAATTCCTCTGGCCTGAGCCTATATGAGTCTTGTACTTGCTGTCTCAGATGCTGGGAATTTATATGTGCAACTTCCCTGCTGTGTCCGTGGACAAAATTCTCAAAGATATAAATAAATGAGAGAGAGAAAAAAAACTTTAAACTGCCTTTGTGTGGCCACCAACACAGAAACTGCCAAAATGAGTTTTAAACCCTTTATGACTCCTGACCTTCGCACATCTGGAGGAATAGTGTATTTTGCCCTCTTCTCAAAGAGTTAAGAGGGACATAGAATCTTCTTTCTCTTCTCATCAAAGGAAGATGAAGTTCAAGGTGTAGAAGGTTAGCAGGTCAGCAAAGCAGCCTGGGATTGCAGGGAGAAATATGCTATTCACACAAGCTGGTGCTGAAGAGAAAGGTTGACTGCACAGCTAACCCTACAGACATTCACCTCAGCAAGACAGCCATCACCAGGCTAAAGCTGGGCAAAGACTGCAAGAAGAAATCCTGGAACAGGAAGCGAAATCTTGCAAAATAGGAAAAGAAGGAGGCAAATATAAGGAAGAAAGGATTGAGCAGTTGCTGGAATGTACTGACCATACATAGCACTTACACACACACACACACACACACACACACACACACACACAAAATCCTCAATACTCACATAAAACCCCAGTGGTGTAGAGATAGGCAGCTCTCTGAAAC
>CAJQZJ010032727.1:3750977-3767557 GCA_907164525.1 Lophiomys imhausi
GTTTCAGAGAGCTGCCTATCTCTACACCACTGGGGTTTTATGTGAGTGTACAAGTCTTTTACTCACTGAGCCATCCTTCTAGCACTCCCTCATTCATTTATTTTACATTCTGATCAAAGCCCCCTCTTTCCTCTCCACCTGGTCCTACCCTCTTCCCCCTTTCCCCTCTTCCCTTCTCCTCAGAACCGAGGACCTCCCCCCATTCCCAATCAATCCACCCTGGCTCTTCAAGTAGCATCCTCTTACACTGAAGCCAGACAAGGCTGCTCAGCTAGAGTAAAGTGATCCACAAACATACAATAGACTCCATGTCAGAGACAGTCCCCACTCTACTTGCTAAGGGATCTACATGGAAACCAAGCTGTCTATCGGCTACATATGTATAGAGGGCTTAGGTCCAGTCCATATGTACTTTTCTGGTTGATGCTTCAGTCTCTGTAAACTCCCAAGGGCCTAGGTTAGTTGACTCTGTTGGTCTTTTTGTAAATCAAAACAGATGCTGAGCCCTATAGTCTAACATTAGGTGGAGCTCAAGGAGTCTTGTGGAAGAGTGGGAGGAAGAATAGAGGGATTAGGAGGTGACAAGAAGTCCACAAAGCAAACCCCCTCATTTCTTGACCTCATCTTTTGGTGAGAAGGAAAAGCTAAAAGGAGGTGAGAACAGAGCCACACCAAGAAGATGACCCAGGAATGGTAGAGCCTCCTAGGTGTCTTTGTCACTGTTCTATTGTTGTGAAGAGACACCACAACCAAGGCAACTCTTAGAAAAGAAAGCATTTCTTTGGGGCTTGCTTACAATTTTAGAGGCTTAGTCTCTGATCATCATGACAGCAAGAATGACACCACACACTGTCTGCAGAAGTAGCTGGGAGCTTTACATTACAATCCAAACTCAACCAGAAAGAGAGGAACACTGGGCAGGTTGTGAGCTCTTGAAACCTCCAAGGCCACCCCCCTGACACACTTCCTGCAACAAGGCCATGCCTACTCCAAGACCACACCTATATGAACCTATAGGGGGCATTCTTATTCAAACCACCATACTAGGAAGCAGTGTGTCAGTGGTTAAATTTACAGATTGTTACTGAGAATTGAGCTTCTCATGGTTTGTCTTACATGTCCTCCAAAGATCTGTGTCCTAAAGGTTTGGACCTCTTCTGATGGGGCTATTGGGACATGGGGCCACTGGGGATGACAGCTTGCAGGTTATCTGGGTTCTGCTCCCCCACCCCTATATTCTGGCCACCATGAGATGAGTGTTTAATTCTGTCACATACTTCCTGCCATGACATTCTGTCTTCTCACATGTCTAGAGACAGGATCGAGTGACCATGGACAAAAATGTCTGAAACTGTGAGTCAAAACAAACCTTTCTTTCTCATAAGTCATGTATGTCAGGCATTTCATCACAATGATAGAAGACAACCAACATAACGAAGTACTTATGGATTCACTCATTTATTGATGAATGGTTTTATTGATACCTGGTAAGTGCTTTTGTGGATGATGGGATAAGAGTAAAGAAATAAAGTCCCTGCTTTCCCTATGCGAACATCCTTGCTCTTTAGTGATAGTTGTACATCACTTCAGAACACCATAGGACTGTGAGACAACATAACAGGACAGGCAGTGGGGACTTGAGCCTCTTCACATGGGAACACCTTGAGACTTCTTCAAGAAGGTGACATTTGAGGTGAGGTCTCATGAAGGGCAAAGCCTCATGAAGCCCTGGGACAAAGGGAAAAGCAGAGACAAAGACCCTAAAAGGGGGAGAAAAGGAGGTAGTGAGCAGCAGGTGGGGCCGGTGGGATAGGGGGTGGCAGAGAAGTAACCGGCAGTAACCGAGATCTGGGGTCTCGCCCAGATGTTATTTCATGATTTTGGAATTACTATTGGAAGTAACAGGACAGGGTACCAGGTACATGGCCACCGAATTGCTGGTGCCCTGTACTGTGACCTAAGGAAAGAGTCGACATGAGAGGCTTCACACAGGTGAGGGATAGAAATGGCTAGGATTAGTTTAGCAGCTGTGAACTGGGATGACATGAGAAACCCGGGCTAGAAAGAACTTGATGACAGGTTAGATGCTGAAGGTAAAGGGACAAAGACAGAAATCACAGAAGAGTCAGAGTTGGGTCTTCTCAACTAGAGAGAGAGAGAGTAGAGCCACTGACAGAGACCTGGATGGGCACACTAAGTTCCTTGTAAATTAAATTCTTTTTTTAATGTATGTGAGTGTTTTGTCTGAAGGTATGTCTGTGTACCATGTGAATGCCTGGTGCCTATGGAGGCCAGAAGAGGGCATAAGATCTGGAACTGGAGTTACAGATGGGTGTGAGCCTCCATGTGGGTGCTGGGAATCCAAGTCCTCTAGGAAAGCAGCCAGTGCTCTTAACTGCTCAGTCATCTCTCTACTACATACATACTGATTTCTCAATGTCTGTTAGAATGGAGGTGGCAGGGATAGAATGTGAAGCCACAGACCAAGGGGAGCTCCCCGGGGCCTAGGCTCTACTTCAATAACAGACAATCCCAGAATCTCAGAAGGCTAATACAATAACACTGAAAGAGCAATCCCTCCCCCTACTCCCCCAGTTCAGCCTTCGTGCTCTCAGGACCACAGGGCACACAGGGAACAGAGAAAACAAACCTCCTCTTGGCCAGGAGGAAATATACAGTATTCCCATTTCCAATGACTGGAACAGGTCACATGACTCACTCTAACTGAAAGGGTAGCCAGAAAATATAGCAGGCATATATAGAAGTCAGTGAGAAGTAAGTCCCTATGCCACAGTGGGTGAGGGACTTATCAAAACAAAAGGAAGGAATGAGACCTTCGCACTGTCTGCTGCACTCTTTCTTGTCCACATGATCTATGTGAATTCATGCTCTGACCCTGTATTAACCCCCCCTCCCCAGGACTTGGATCTCCAGCACCAAGAACTGAGAATTATCAGCACCCAAAGGAGACACAGCTTTATTGGGAAGCTGTTTTATCCAATTAAAATGCAAAGCCAGCCTGTGTAATGACCACCCCTCTGGCCCCAGGTCAGGAAGAGAGAGGCACCCACATGCCCTGTGCATTTATCTAATTTGTGAATAATGACTCCTTTTATTGGGTACTTACTATATATCACTGTGATTAGTTTTTATTGTTATTACTGTTGTTTTGAAAAGCAACACAGCCAAGTCAAACTCATTTGTAGGGGCTGAGTGACCGAGAGCAAGTTACTCCATCTGCTCAACCATTTAAAATAGAGATAGGAATGCCACCTCCTTAGCAGCTTTGTAGAGGTGAGAGATGAGATTTAAAGCCTCATTTCTAAGATGAGTACTCAAAAAATAAAAACAAAGCCAGAAATGTTATTATTAATAGTTGCCTCAATAGAAAAATTATAAGTCAAACTCATTGTATATGCGAGTAATGGTAGCAAACCACTGTCCACTGTGGCCTTTCTTTCTTGAAAGGAAGGAAGAAGCTTATAGGAAAGAAAAGAAAATGAATGTTGAAGGAGCCCTCTAAAGCCATTTCCTGGTTTGCAAAGCCACTGGTCACAAGTGTGCCACACTTTCCCCAGACAAACACTCAGCACTGAATGAACCCTTCTGTGGGGGAATTCCATAGCACCTCTCAATGCTATTTTTCCTCCCAGGAGCTCCAACTACCCTGTACCCTGACTGGCACTCAGCAATATTACATCCAAAGGAAGAGACTGGCAGCATGCTATAAATACTGACCCAGCAATAGTTTAATTAAATTTTTGTGGAAAAACATCACTAAGAGGTGACGCTTTCTCTGTTACCCTTCTCCGAGCAGACAACTCACTGGGTGTGTGATTTCTCGCCATCACCCGCTGTACCAACACTTGGGCTAACACTGTCACTCTTGCCATGATGTCATTCTCTGAGGTGCTGAAATGTTATTTGAAAACATGGCCCAGATTTTGAAACCCAGACACCTTCGGTGGAGAAACCTCCAGGGTAGACATTCCAGATGTGACTCAATGCCAAGGAGAAACTTGGAAGAAGTGAGTTCTGATGTGGTGAGATGTGAGTCCAGCAAAATCTAGGACCAAGGTGGTAGGTGAGCCCAGAGATGGAGAACTCACCTTTCAGACCTCCCCTTCCCCCAACCCATCCACAGGCAAGCCACAGATTTTCCCTGTTAGGCCCTATCTCTAGTCACTTCAAGATGAGATGGTCCCAAGAGGCAGGGAGGAAAATGGTTAAATACAATAAGATCCTTGGGCCATTGTTTGATAAGAGTGTCCAAAATTTCTGTTTCTTCCCCATTCAAAACCAGAGTCAAGGTGTGTGGAGAAGGTGCCAGTGGTGGGTGGAAGCCTGAAAACTTGTTCCAGCTCTGAGGCACGACACATTCCAGGATCTTTTGCAGCTCATCCATGTGAACAAGAGCTAAACCACAGCCATGGTCCTGTTGCACTGGCTACACCAAAGGTGCCATATACATCCCTAAAACCATTGTGGTAGACTGAGTCCAGCAGGAAGACAGCAATAATTACAGGCAAAAGAGATGGAACTTTTAAACCATGGCTGGCCAGGCATGAAGGAAGCCAGGTCGACTGACTGGGAGGTATCAGAACCAGATGGCATTTCCACTGGGAAAATCCTCAGAGTCTAAGTCACAGAGAAAGATCATCATTCTTTACCCAGTGAGCCTATGATGGAAAGAAATGAAACACAGGTCCATGACGGCAGCACAGCACTGAATCAAACCATCACAAAAGGACTATCCTAAGCATGGTGCATCACAGGAAGTCAGAGAGACTGTAGCAAGCCATGCAGATCTCCACAGCCAGAGAGTCAAGTGCACTCCAAGACTTGTAATGTCTCGGGTACCAGAATGGACTTGCATAGGTTCATACTAACTTACGTTATTACATCCAGATGGAAAATGGGCACAAACAATTATTTTCTCCAACTTTCTGTAGAAGTTGTGGAAAGTGGTAGGTATCACAATGCATTAGCAATGTATTTGACTGGAAAATAGGGAGTTAGAGACTATACTGTTCTTTTTCCATCCATTCCCTGTTTAATTGTGAAATGAGAGACAAGTTTGAAGAGTTAGATTCAGGGTCTTGGGGAAAGTTCTGCTGAAATGATACTGTTTGGCCGTCAGGATGGTCAGGACTCCAAAGGTCCTATTCAGAAGTTGAAGTTGTTAGATAAAGGCACCAAGATAACACTAGCCAGATATGATGGACAGAGCACTCAATTGTGTAATAGGGCATATTTACAGTGAACAAATACTAGTGATTGGGTAGACCATGGAAGGTCTCCAGATCAGTTGGTAAAGCCAGAAAGGAAAATGATGCTCAAGCCAGGTGAACCAAGAAATAAATTTTAGTAGACATGAGACCGAACAGAAATGTGTTCGGTATTGTCTTAGGCCTCTATTGTGATAAACATGGGAAGAAAAAGGTTGTTTGCCTTACACTTCCATGTCATAGTCCATCCCTGAGGCAGTCAGAGCAGGAATACAAGACAGGAACCTGGAGGCCAAAACTGGATCAGAGAGGCCATGGAGGAGTGCCGCTTTCCAGCTTGTTCCCCATGGCTTGTTTGCTCAGCCTGCTTCCTTACATAGCCCAAGACCACCTACCCAGGTTGGCACTACATGAAGTGTGTTGGGCCCTCTCATGTTAATAATTAATCAAGAAAACACTCCACAGACTTGCCCACAGGCCAACATGATGGAGCACAGGCTGTCCAGATGTTAGATTGATTACAGGTACCCTTCCCATAAAGCCCTTTCCCATATTTTGGGAACTATTCCTGCCATGGCCATTCTCCAGGTTATTGGCCTATGCCTTGTGACTTCTCACCACCCTGCTCACAGCTTTGCAAACATCTCTTCCACAAAACTCTGAAATTACTCAATTTGCATTACCATGTGTTTCACTCTTGACTCATGTAAGACTTTGGTTATTTACTTACCAGGCCAAGATCACCTGACATGACCACGAGGAATGAAATTAGGCTGGTTGAAGGATTCACAGAAATGCCCATTTTATTGATAGAAATCAGACTTTTTATACCTTTACCAGAAAACAGAATATAATGGCAATTGTCATGATCGATACAGTTGTTGTTGCCAGGATACAATGACATTTGCAAGATATAAGGGTACACAAGATTAATGTCTGAGACCAAGCTTCCACACATCCTTGACTTCTGAATGAACATACAGAGAAACACAAAGAGGCCTGACCACTTTACTGCCTGAGAGAATGTGCCCATCTCTCAGGAACTGGAAGGCACAGTGTGCCCCAGGAGCCATGGACTCTCACCTGAAAAGTCCATGACACGTGATTCTCAAGGGAGGTAGGCCAGGCTGTAAAGTCCCATGAGAAAGCCATTGGAAAAATCAGGACTCTCCCAGTAGACTCTCAGGTAGACCCATAAGCTGGCCATCCACCACCAGTGCATGAGACATTTGGATTTTTGTGATCGACAAGAAACACATTTCTAAGAATGATAATACATACATGTATACACACAAAGACATGATCCTTCAAGCAACGCTGTCATCCCATCCATTATTAACATGATATGTTATCAAAAGAGCAGCCTGTGGGAGTTTCTGTCATGCCCAGCCCAGGAACAGTCAACTGCCAAAGGCCTCGTGGGAGCCCTAAGATAAAGGTTGACATCATCAGCAATAGACTAGAGGAAGCAGACCACAGTGGCCAAAAGGACAATGACATGCATATGAAGGAGAATCATGAGTGATGACAATGTCACATGCAGCTCAGTCTGAGCTGTATCTGTGGACAGACTGTGGTTTTCCCTCTGGCAGATGGCCTAGGAGACTGCTATAGATTGTCATTTGGCTCTCTTTCTTTTTTTGTTTTTTTTTTTTTTTTTTGGTTTTTCGAGACAGGGTTTCTCTGAATATCTCTGGCTGTCCTGGACTCGCTTTGTAGACCAGGCTGGCCTCGAACTCACAAAGATCCGCCTGCCTCTGCCTCCCAAGTGCTGGGATTAAAGGCGTGCGCCACCACCACCCGGCTTGGCTCTCTTTCTTATTCGATGCCTTTTTTCAACTGTTAGGAAACACTTGGGGGAAATCTGTACTTCCCCACGACTCTCACCCCCATGCCCATTTTCCTCACTAACTGTAGGTTAGCCCCCTTGACTGAATGGACACTTGTCTAGATGTAGAACAGGCAAAACCATCACACAGCATTCCTGCTGTCACACTCACCATATACAAGTAATACTTTTCCAAACTCTGAAAGCATGAACACACCAGAAAACATTCCCATGAAATACTAGCCCCTTCAGCTCCAATGCCCTTTCCTCCTGAATTACAGAATCTGAGCAAGACATACATCACCCACAGCTTCCAGAATAGTCACAAATTCTAATATTGTTCCCGGAAGTCCCATTCCCCTTCTCTATGTCAAAGGACAGAATGACTCACAGACATCAGCTTCCTGGAGCTCAACCCAATTCCGTGACAGTGTCACACCCCAGAGCCTTTGACATTCCTCTTTGTAACCGAGTCTACAACAGAATTAGACTTTCTTTACAAGCCCCCTTAAGAAGCAATGCTGGCTGCACAGGGTACCAAGACAAAAACAGATCTATGGGTTGAGAACCCTGGGAAGGTCTGTGCACATATTTCTACTGTTTAGATTTCTTTTAAGGTAGATAATTGAATGCTTCTCTCCAACTTCCTCAGATGTTATCCATGATAGTAATCATTTTAAATAAACAACAATTAAATTTCTATCCAAAAAGGAATTTCCCATAAACGTCTCAGCTTATTCTATAATTTTGTTTTGAATTCAATGTTAGTGATAAAATATTGACATTAAGGAAGTATTAACAGGACTGGGGAGATAGATGCTCAGTGTACTATGAAACTTCAGCTGCAGAAGCAGGAGGAGCCTGAGCATGCATCCCGGGCAAACACATAAAGGCTGAGCATCTCCTTGGGGAATCTATAATCTCAGCACGTGGAGGCAAAGACAGGCAGGGGGCTTGCTGACCAGCCAGTCTGGATAGAACAGCAAGCTCCTGGTTCAGTGGGAGACCCTGCCTCAAAAATATAAGGTGGGGAGATGGAGAGGTGGGTCCACAGGAAAAGGTGCTCACTGCCAAACCTTATGACTTGAGTTGCATCTTTCAGACCCCATGGCAGAAAGAGAGAACCAATTCCCAAAAGTTATCTTCTGACCTCCTCAGGCACAGCTCACCCCTCTGCAATCAATAGAAAAAATAAATAAATGTGTGTAGCATTTTTAGAGGTAGGATGTGACAGAGGAAGACATCCCAACATCAGCCAAGAACCTTCTATAAACACATGTCCTCACCTGCACACACACGAACACAGCACGCATGGGCACACAGAGAAAGAAAGGAACAGAGAAAGAAAGCATCAATAATATAAAGGGGATAGTTGCTCCTTCAAGTACTGAACAGACTTTCTCTTGCTTGATCTGATGGCAACCTTACAAAGTGGAACTGTTGTGGACCCCATTTCATTACACGGTCAATGCTTTGTCACACAACACAGCCAGGTGTTTTCTTATGAATTGTTATTAACGAGAACAAGATAGATAAATATTCAAGGTCACATGACCAAGCCAGGACCCAACCCAAATCTCTCTGACACCAGAGTTGTTTTCTTGGCCTCCAAACGAAACGGGAGAAGGGAGAAGGGAGATTTGATTGGCCCTCAGCCCACATTCTCTTTGCTTACACTTCTTTTCTCATTGTTCTGTCTGTCCACAGTGTTTGGAAGGCCATAAGACAATGAACATCAAAGCCATTTGATGCTTGCTTGATCCAGCTCAGCAGCAACTAACCTCAAGAGAAATTGGCAGACTATCATTTAAAGCTTTGAGGAATCAGTTTATCCCTGAGGAGGAAGATAATGATGCCAAAAAGAAAAAAAAAAAAAAAAACAGGAAGAAGAGACAGACAGTGATACCTAAGATCCAGTCCAAAACAAACAAGAATGAAATTTCTGGATTCATCAGGTTTCCCACGTGAGTGGTTTACTTATGATGGAAAAAGGATGATGTGGAGATAATGTGTGTGTGTGTGTGTGTGTATGTGTGTGTATTGTGACTGTGTGTTTTAAGTGTGTGTCTGTGTGTTTATGTTGATGTGTATGTCTCTATATGTGTCTAGGTCTATGTGTCTGACTGTGTGTGTGTGTTCATATGTGTGTTTCTATATGTGTCCAGGTCTATGTCTATGTCTGTCTGACTGACTGTGTATATGTGAGTGTGTGTGTGTGTAAATATGTTCTTGAGAGAAGATCAGTATGAACTAGAATATCATTTCAGTTTTGAAGAGATCAGAGTCTCTACTCCATCCTATTCTAAATTTTTAAATTTTTGTGAAGACTTCCAAGTTGGTCCTTATCAAGAGGAAAGCCAGTGTCCTTGGCCTACCTCACCATGGGTTAGTTCATGTTCTGTTCTTCTATTAAATAGTTATTCATTCACATTGAAGAGAGTCTGAAAATATATGTCATTTTAGTTACAATATAGAAGTATCTATTCCATAACACAATATGGTATCTCATATACATATATATGAACACTGTATACATAATAAATAAATCAAGAAGACAGGATGATGATGTTCTGATATATATATATCCTTTTATTTCCTCTGCCTATTAGAGATAAGCAGTGTTTAATGTAATAATAATAGTGATAATAAAAATAATAAACAGAGAAATGTGTACATTTCTCATTTTTTCTTTGTGTTTTTGGTTCTCCAAGTTCTATAATATAAATATATTATTTGTGAACTTAGAAAACAGGATGATGAGGGCTGGAGAGATGCCTCAGAGGTTAAGAGCACTGACTGCTCTTCCAGAGGACCTGAGTTCAATTCCCAGCAACCACATGGTGGCTCACAACCATCTATATCGAGATCTGGTGCCCTCTTCTGGCCTGCAGGCATATGTGCAGACAGAACACTGCATACATACTAAATAAATCAAGAAAACAGGATGAAGAAGTTCTGTTTTTTAGGAAAGTAGCAATAAATAACCCACCTTGCTCTTGTTTCACAAGTGGACACTTCTTATCTGTCAGAGAAATGTTCAGTTTTGTGTGACATTTTTAGAAAACAATTTAGTTTCAAAAGTCTACATCTGCACTTCAGGTACTTCCTGTGCAAATGGAGAAATGGACAGACAATGAGACAGGTGAGAGAATGTCAACGAGACGGTGAGGTTAGCTCAATGTGGTGGCCACAGCTTTCAATAGTAGCTCAGAACTAGAGAAAACTTCTTCCCACATCCTCCTGAACACTTGTCACCTCCTTCCCGAAATGACATCGCAGCATCACGAGGATTTTGAGCGAATGGATGAGTTTGGAATGGAGCAGCAAAGAGCATGTGAAGGAAATTGACACAGATACCCAGTACAGCTGGTCTGGAGCACACCAAGGGATCAGCAAATGTGTGGATTTAACAGGAGTCCACACAAAAGCTTCATATTGGCACAAGGATCTCTTGTCCACCATCAGACCCCTTAGGGGTTTACGATTCCACTTTCAGTCTCCTCTGCTTTTCGTATCCCACCTGTTACTTGTTCTTCCTTGCTCTTTGGTGCAGTTGTTTTGTTTTGTCTTAAGATGGGATGTCCCTTTCTACACCCGACTGACCTCTAACTTGTGATCCTCCTGCTTCAGCTTTCCCAGTGCGGGATGAAGAGTGTGTCACCAGCCCCTGGTTGTTCCTCTAACACTGTTCTCTCACCCTGAGTATCAGTGCACACTTCATGAGGAACCATAAACACCCATTTCACCTGACATTTTCTGATTCAACTAATGATAGAAGAAAAGAGGAGTGGTGAGCAGTGTTAATCACCAACTTCATAGACACAGTGCTGCTTAGGAGGTGTGCAGTGCCTGTGGAGGGCACCCTGATTGCACTCACCATTCCCTGGCTGGCACACTGAGGCATGTAAGCAGAGACTAGGACCTAAGTGGCAGAGGCATTCATCACTCTATTTCCTGATTATGATTGTGATGGGGCCAGCTGCTTTAAGCTCTGCAACCCTGGCGTGCCCGTTGTCTGCATCCTTGTATTGTGAGCTGGAATAAACCCTTTCTGTCTTAAGTTGCTTAAGACAGAGGGATATTTAAATAAGCATGCACATATGGCAGAATTAGGATGGTCATTCTTATGCATAAGAATATTTTTAAACTTTGTGTCTTATAGCAGTTCTTTTTGCCTGTCCAGTGTCTCTTTAAATCAAATGGTCCTCAACTGGTGGTGTTTTTCCCTCTAGGGATCATCTGACAACATTTGGAGATATTTTTGGTTGTCACATAGAATAGTATGTGACACATACTATTTGGATATGCACAAGATGGGTACACTGCTATGTGACCTGCTGTGTACAGTCTCGTAGCAGATTACTATCAGATGCCACTTACTGCAGGTAAGCTGAGGATAGGTAGAGGCAAGATCTGGAGTTCAATGTCATTCTTGGCTACATAGTGACACCTAGGCTCACCTAGGCCACGTGAGACTCTTGTATCCAAAAAAAAAAATCCCACAGGCATCAACACTGAGATACCCATTGTTAACCACACCCTATGTTTACTCTCCATAGCAACAGCTTTATTTTTAGAACAGTGTGGTGATTTGAATAAGAAATGTTCCGCCATGGGCCCATGTACTTGAATACTTGGTCCCCAGTTGGCAGCCCTGTTTGTTGAACCCTTAGAAGATGGAGCCTTGCTGGAAGAAGTACATCACTCCAGATGGGCTTTGGAGTCTATATATAGTATTGCTCCTCTCAGTTCACTCTCCATTTTGCATCTGAAGATCTAATCTCCCTGCTGTTCCAGCTTCCTGTGCCGAGTCTCTCTAACCATTATAGACTCTCTCCCTCCCTCCCTCCCTCACTCACTCTGTTCCTCTCTCTTCTCTCTGGAATTGTAAGACAACAAAATCTCTCTCCTTGTTTATTCCAGCAACAGAAAAATAACCAATACTCACAGTTTTAGTTACATCAAAACATTGAAGATTGGATGCATAGGGAGTTCCTGCATGCCCCACATTCAGATTCTCTAACATCCTAGATTAGCATGCTGTATCTGCTGTAATTAATTAACCAATATAATAGATTAACCAAAGTCAGTCATTTACATTAACTTAGTCCCTTGTGTTACTTAGATTTCCTTAGCTTCTGCCTCATGCCCCATCTCTGGTACCATGTCATGAGCAGCACACGGTGTTTGTTATATCTAACTGTGAGAACTTGTCACCTCTTGGTTCCTCTGGGTACGCCAGCCTCTCAGACATCCCTGCTTTGAGATAACCTTGGCCGTTCTGAGGACTATCGTTGTAATATGGAGTCTGATACTCTCCATCATGGACTTGTCCCATGTTTCTTCTTTATTAGTCCCCAGGCCAGTAGAAGGTCCACACAGAACAAATGGTGCTCCATCACCTTATTTCTGTAACAGATACTTCCCACCTGACTTAGCACTGTGAATGTCGATCTGGGAGACTTGCTGAGATCGTGACTTCCAGGTTCCTTCCCTGTCTTCCCTCCTTGCCCTTTGAAAAGCAGTCATTGGGTACAGCCCAACTTGAGTGGGGAGCAATGTTCTACTTTAATGATGGCAGACTTCCAACATGACCACTGGGTCTTTACACATAAAATGTGTCTCTTCCTACCCACTTGTTTATGCAGTCATGGACTTACATGGTGACTCGTGGATGCTTGTCATATACTTTCTGCCGTATACTGCACTACTTCATTTATTTTCTTGCTCAGAAGTCTCCCCCACAACAGGACACTTCTATCGGGTATACTTTCCACCTGGTTCTAGAATCAGTTGTTTATATGAGGGGTTCTGGTTCATTTTATTGGAGCATGGAATTAGATACCAAGAGCTAGGTACTGAGTGTGTGTATTTGTACTAGGACCATTTTTCTTTTTATTTTCAAAATTCTTGGGTACAAAAAGCACCTTTTGATACTAGCTAGCAACATTTATGCATGCATGTTATCTATAAAAAAATACATATGAATATATTGGGAGCATGTGGCCCAGTTTTAACTCATAGAGCGACTTTGGTTTAAAACACGGCCATTAACAGAACCAGTCCTAATAAACATGAGTCACCATGATTTCATATTCTCAAGAGAATGTATTGCTTCAGAGCTAAGTATATATATACTCCATGACCAAGGACAGCAAGGTATGGCTTCCATAGGGCCACCCCGTGGACTCAGGCTTAGTCCCTCAGAAGCAGTTAGTGCTGTGAGCTATGTATTTGCTTCTAAGAGAGCTACCCCACCTGGGGCCACAGCAGAGGTGTAGCAAAGAGGGAGGCCTCAGCAAGGGTGCACGGTGACATAGCTGAGTTTACTCTAGCATAAAGCTGGACAGACCTTGGCAGGTTCCTCCAAGCCATACCTGGTCCATAGACTACATTGAGCACCGGAAAGTTATCTGCCTGTCTCCATCAACAACACAGAGGGGAAGATGTGAGGGTCAGTGCCACTCAAGATTGAGAACAACAATGTGGTGTGAAGATGTTAACATAGGAATGGGAACACGTTACCGAAGCCAGGAGCTAGGGTGAGGATATGTCCTCCAGTTATGAGCTCTCAAGTATGTCTCACTCATCTGAGAAGTACTGGAGTCCCACACAGGGAACAGGATAATGCTGAGCCTGTTTCTTCCTAACAGATAAACACCCCCAAAATCAAGGGTCGTGTTTTTGGACAGAGGACTCCTAGGAGCCCCCATTGCTACACACACAGTGCAAGATTGAGATGCGGACTAATGGCAGAGCTTGATCTTGGCTTTCATACCAGCCTAGCCTTGCTGGACTATTGGCGGCAACTTCCACAGTGGTTGTGCTAAATAATGTGCAGGGGGGGAAAGCTCTCAAAGACTGCTCAGCCTGGGACAAAGTTGAGTCACTTTGGAAAGTCTCCTTCCACTGGGAGAGGCCTGTTCTTTTCTAGCTTTTCAAGTGGAAGAAATGATGTCGTTTATAACATCTACAAGTGGAGGACACCCACCCTGAGATTTTGCTTCTGTCTGTGAAGATGTGTTCCTGGGCACTTGATGCTCTGCTGCCTGGCCTGGAGTGGCCGCAGCTCCACTGGCCTCTGCTTCTCCTTGTGATCCTGTGAGCCTCACTGAGGGCTTCAGCCATCAAGCCTTGCTCCTTAGCAGCTGAGAAGAATTCCCATGGCAGCTCTGTTCTCGCCCCAGTCTTCCTCCCCCCTCCTCTGTTGGCCTCACAAAGCCCTCCCTAACCACAGCCAGGCCAGAGAAACAAATGCATTTTTGTCAGTGAATCCACAAGACTTCAGTTTGGGGTTAAAAGCACAGAAAATCATAGTATCGGTTGTCATTGCTGCAGCCCTAAGGTTACCCTGGTCAAAGCGCCGCTGATTAAAACCAGGGCAGTTAATAAACCACAGGCTTTATTCCCCCTCAAATGTCTACAACCACTTTCTTCAACCCCTATTAAAAGGCAAAACCCCAAGAAAAACACTGCTTTGGAGACCAAGCGCCCTTATTCCCCAGAGGAAGAAAAAGTGAGCCAGGAAGAAATTGTTCGTTTTCTCTCTCTCTCTCTCTCACCTTTCTCCCACTTAGCAGAGTCCAGGATTTTTTAATAACCAAAGAGAGAAATCAATAAAAAGCAGGCGAGAGCTATCCGTGGTCTGCAACGTGAGATCAGCTGCAGGCAGGCCCCCTCAGTCTGGCCTCCTGCAACAAGGCATTTGCCAGCAATTCCCGGCCTCTGACTCATATCCTTATTACCTCCTTCTCCGCCTGCTTTCCCCTTAAGGGACTGATTTTTTTTCCTCCCATCTAAGCCAAAAGAATTTCTCTGGATTAAGAGGACAGATGAAAGCATTTTTAATATTTGAGTTCAGGTTTGCAAGCTCCATAAAACGGACTGGTTCCCAACTGCCCGCTTTGTGCTCCCCTCTCCCCTTAGATGGTTTTTATTCTCCATTTGCTCCATAGCAAACAGCTAGGACCCTCTGCAGGTAGTGTCTCTGGCCCCCTCTAAGCTTTGCCAGCAGGGCTGCCCACCCTCATTGCCTCACTCAGACTGCCGTCCCCCAATGCAGGATGTAACATTTTTCAAAAATCCTTCACCCAGTGGTGGAGAGACTTAGAAGACATCTTTCATGTTGATGCCATCTGTCTTTCAAGTTAAAAACTGGTTTGACAACATGTGAGCAGCTGAGAGGGGAACAGGTCTCAAGCCTGGAGGGGAAAGTTTTGACAAGTGATTCCAGGGAAATGCGGAGCCTGCTCCACCCACCCTGCCTTGGACTAACAAGGAGGTAGGTGGAAGGGGGTGTCTCTCCAGGTTTGGAAGATGTTCTTTGTTCTTCCTACAT
This sequence comes from Lophiomys imhausi, assembly GCA_907164525.1. NCBI lineage: Eukaryota > Metazoa > Chordata > Mammalia > Rodentia > Muridae > Lophiomys > Lophiomys imhausi. Next base: position 3,766,372 of record CAJQZJ010032727.1, read on the forward strand.
TTGCATGACTGTTCCCTTTCTCCCCAGATTAATGCCTCCTTAACCTTAGAGCCTAGGAACCTTGAAGTTAGTGGGGGCAAGCACGCCTTTTATGGGGACTCTTTGCCAGGAACTACACAAATGGTTCTTGAGCAGTGAGGAACCTGGGCCAACCCTAGTACCATCCTGAGCCTGGGATCTGAGATCTGCCTGCTTGGGAAATAACTGTGTCCACACAAGTGTCTCTCCCTATAGTCATACCAAATGTCTCTCTGGTTTCCCAGCCAAGTCTCATTCTGAAAGAGTTAAAAAGTCCTCTCCATCAAGTAACTCCCTCCTTCTGTGACATTTTCCATCTCTTTTCACATCCAATCACACCACCACCCATGGGGTAATTATTTTCAGATGGCAGCAATGAACCAAATGTCACACTTGGTGACAGGATGGGGAGTGTGTACATTTGTATGTGAGTATTCAGGCGACATTATAAATCCCACCTGAAGGTACACCGCCCCTAGATCAGACCACTGAGTCATGCAGAAAAACTGCCCTTGTCTGGATGGGGACATATTAAAGTGACTCCATTTTTAATTTTGGATATGCTCTAGCAATTTTAGTACTTAGGGAGGACAACCAATGTTTCCATTTTAAACATTTTCAGCAACAAAAACTAGCAAAATTCCATCTCACTGTTGTTTCTCTGGAGAACTTGGAAAAGGATCTCATGCTGTCAGGAATGTCTTCCCTGTAAGTAGCATATGACTCATGACAGTTGTCGAATGAGAAAGGGTTATAGGATGACTGACTCCCACTACCTTGTCTTTTGAGGTAGGGTCTCCTCAGTTTGGCTAGCTTGGCTGGCCAGTGAGAGCCTCCTAGCTCTGGGGTTATAAATACATACCTACCTCTGGCTCTTATACTGATGCTTTGAGGTTTCAAAAGATTTTATGTTCTCTGCATCCAATTTGCAGTTTGAGATGTGAACACTGAACTGGTCTTTCACTCTCCCATCATGGACTCTCTGAAACCATACACCAAATTAAACATGTGCTTTTGTAAGTTTCTTTGGTCACGATGTCTTATCACAGCAATAGAAAAGTAATTATATAGCATATGACCTCCAAAATGATGTCACTCTGTCAGTATATGGCACCCTGTTCTCTCTCTCTCACTCTCCCTCTTACACACACATGGCATCCTGTTCTCT
>CAJQZJ010032727.1:3768635-3809201 GCA_907164525.1 Lophiomys imhausi
GTTCCAGCATAAGGATAATACACACCATGTTTCCCCCTTCCCCCTTTTAATCAAGAGCCTTAGAGCATGCAAGCAAGGAGTACATTTCTCCAGATGGTTTTCCAGAACCACCAAGAGCTCCAGTCAGAAGGAGATAGAACAGTATTTCCCAGCTCAGGAACTTAAACTGGTATGCTTTCCCCAAATCTCCATGCATGCTGATGTCACTTTCTGCTGAATTCTAAGAGACTATGAGTCTGTTTCACACCAGAAAGGAGAGTGCATCTGGGATTGTATGCTCATGCCAAAATAAAAGTAGCTTTCTCTCCCCATTATAGGGATGGGGGCTGAACTACCTAAGACTAGATCATACAAAGGGTTAATACAAATTTATAAATTATGTTCATGGAAGAGTTTTCTCTTGACTCTGTCTAGTTCTTATCTGTCTTTGAAAAACCTATGGTGTTATGACTGAAATAAAAGCCAATGTATTTCCTTGCATTTTTCTAGACCAACAAAGCAACTCCAGGCTAGGTGCCAATCAAAGTTGTCTTCTCTCTAGGATATCCACTGGTTCTATGGTAGATTTTTTTTTCCCTTTAGTATCTTATCTGATGCCAATAGCCTGCACTCATCCCTCAAATCTATCCCTTTAAACTCAGAAAATGGTCACCTTCCCTCTGATGGCATATTCCAGAAGACAGTGCCTGTCTATACAGATGTTATGCCAGTAGATGATAGTATCAGTTAAGACTGACTGTTGAGTTACCACGTTCCAGGCATTGTGTGCTGTGCTTCATCATATTCAACCTTTAGCAGTTTTAGTAACTTCTACATGAACTGAAAATGAAGCTGAGAGGAGCTATGTAATATGCCCATCAACACTACAGGATTAAGATCCAGGCACCTAAATCTGATAAAGACATACACAAGAACTAAAGGGTAGATGCTGAAATTCTGCCACTATGTGCTAAATCTCCAAACAGTGCCACTTGGAAGCTATGGTGCCCAAGACATGTGTAGATAGATAGATGGCAGATAAAGGAAGACTGGGAGGAGACATCATAAAGGCTAGGATTTTTAAGCCTTAAGATGATGAGTACATATTGGCAAGGTTGGCATAGAGAAGGAAGAAGTGAGAACCTGGAAGAGAATTTGAGAAAACAATACATCAGGTCACAAAGGGTCAAAGAATGTGGCAAAGGTCTGAGCTGCCGTGGTTTTCTGGTACCAGAGCAGAGAGCATCTGAGAAGCAGAGAGAACAGAAGTCTGGGTCTTGTTGAGGGCAATCACTGCAGCACAGCCATGCAGAGACCCTGGGGATAGCAGGCAGTGGGGACCAGACATCTGTTTTAAACAACTGGAAATACACACTGAAAAGACATTTGCAAAGTCAATTGAGAAGCTATACTTAGTAGGGCACTTTAGTGTGTAAAGGCCTGACATTTCCCATCTGGGTGTGCCAGGGGCACCTTGGGAGGGATCTGGGAGGTGCAGGCTGGGCTGGAGCCATCTGACTCTGAAGCCTTCTGGGGAGAAACTAGTTTCCAAGACTCTCACCCGCAGGTGAGCTTGGGAATTGAATCTCCACAGAGCCCTTGTCGTCCTTCAGAGGACTCAGTGCTTTCCAAACAGAAGTGCCCATCCAGCGGGCTGTATCCACTGTGCTGCAGGCCTGTGCCTTCCAGCCACACCCATGCTGAAGAAAGACGTTCCCAGAGTCCAGTGAACCACAGTTGAGAGGATTGCGGCCTTTCTACCCAGCTGAGCCTGCAACTGGAACCAGAGGCCCAGAGCAAAGATCTTTCATTTAATGAACCTGACCTTTCTGGGACATCTACTAAACACTGCTCACTGCAGAAAACATTGGCACTAATCTAGGACTTTGACCCCTGATTTCAAGACATTCATATTCATAGTCCATGCAGACCTATAAGAAGGGCAAGATTGGCAGGAAACAGTGAAACTCAGCTCTGAGGAGAAGATGGCAGCTACCTATCCTGCTTAGTACATCAGGACACACTCAGGAGAAGCTTCCAGTTTCTTCCTATAACCTATGCACATCCTCCACAGACTTGTCATGGTTTCTAGGTTACTTCTAATACCATGCAGACTATGTAATTAGCCACTGTGTCGTTTAGTGAGTAGTCACAAGGGTGTGTGAGTATGCTTGATACAGACCTCATCTTTTTCAATATTGTCATGCATGTTTGATTGAGCCTAAGAATACAGAACCCATGGACTCAGAGGACCATCTCTGTGTTTGCTCCTCCTCCAACAGGTAGGCACTGAAGTGCAGCCTTCCATGGGCCAGACTTTATCCCACAAGCTCTGTTCTCAAGCCTGGAATTCCTCACAAGGATTGCCACCATAGGCAGTGCACACAAAGGAACCTGCTGAGAAATGATAACACTACCAGACATCCCTGTCCTGGATTTTCACTCTGGAGACCTTCTACTCTGAGCACTTCCATAACTAAGCTGTACCTGTTTCAAAGGCTCCAGGTATTCATAACACTTGAGAATTACAACAAGACTCAGCCTTGGCTCTGGTCACCACCAACCTCTCCATGCTGTGGCTAACTGAGTCTCTGTATGACACTGCTAACCAAAGCTCTCTGGATTAGACACAGTCTCAATTGCACAGGCTTCAGCCCTGCGTGCAACTCAACATTCAGAAAGCCAAAGGACATGAAATACAGAATGTCATGTTACAAATATGCAGACTAAGCCAACTTGGAGACTGAATTTGTTGCACATGTTCCTCTCAAAGATGAGGCACACATATCTTTGAGATAATGCCTCACCCAGGACCTGGTTCACAGTAGGTCTTCAGTAAGCATTTGAAGAACTATGAGTGTATGACACTCCTGTAGGTTGTAGGTGTGCTTGTCCTGGGGCCTTCATGGTGAACATTTACAATCAAGTGGCAAACTGCATCCCAGAGAGTTCTATGAAGTTAGGACTTACACAAACGGACTTGAGTCCCAAAAAGTTTAACAAGTCTTACAGATGCACACACCCACATGATCACTTGTGGCCACACACAGGATGCATGAGAGTTTCAGATAAATTAAGCCTAATCATGCAGAGGTCAAGAGCAGTAAGACACATTCTTTTATTTTTTTTCCTTTATTTTTTATTTCTTCAAGTTACATCTCAATCGCAGTCCCCTCCCTATTCCCCCTCCAGTCCCACCCTCCCACCCTCCACCTCCCATCTTCTTCCCCTTTTTTTTTCTTTTAAGTTTAAGGTATATTTTATTTCCCCCTACAGTTTCCCCATTCTTATAATAACAAATACAATACAGTACAACAGAGGTAATTAGGCCACAGTTATGAGGGTTATATGGCTTAACGTACATTCCCAATGACCAGTCCATATGTATTTGGTACCTGACTTTAACATTCTACTATCTAACCATCTCCATGAGTTTAAAGGTCTATATCTGACTCAACATTCATACTAACTTGCAACACAATTTTAAAAGTATCTTCTTAGATCTATAACACTCTCTTGACTTCTAAACAACTCAAAATTTAATTATGAGACTCTAGCTATCTGTTCTTCAACCACCTCAGAGACCTGAGAGGGATAAATATATCTGATTTTATAGGAAGTACAGGGCCTGCAGCTTCCCAAACTAAGAAATGACATACCTGTGGCTGCCTGGACAGTTCCCATTTTCTCTCCATAAATTACAGCATCGATCTTCAGTCGTTTGGCCCCGCTTCTCTGACAGACATTGATTGTAGAGCAGGGGTTATGAAGGACTTACCTACCCTGTCTTGGCAGAGCTAGGCTGTCGACTTACCTGCTTCCAGGTTTTGTCCTTTTTGGACAGCATTCTGTCTACAGTTGGAGCAAGGGGTTTTTGCTACCAAGAGATAGGCTTGCGACTAATTCAATCATCTCCCACTGGAGATTCTTCGATGTTCATCTTCTACTTGGAGGAGAATAGGGGGTGCTGTCAGGAGTTGATATGTCTTGATATAAAAAAATCTAAAGTTACGAAAACATCTTTGAATGCCATATTCTGCAGATCTCTTGAGGTTTTTGAAGAGGCCCTATCTATCTCTTATATTAGGGTAAGCAGATGTTGCTTGTCTCTTGCCGGTTTATTTCTGATTAGCTTAGCAAGTAACTATAGTAGGCTGAGTAAGATACATTCTTATTCTTAGAGTACGGAGGAAAGGTCAAGGTTCCTAAAAGTGGGCTCAGCTTTTGGCCAAAGGCTAATGGCAGCCTTAATACCCACACATCACCAAAAACAAACTTGATACACTAAAATGAAATAAGGAGTTTGTCTTTCTCCAGCTCAGTCAACTTTCTAAGCCTTGTTCAGTGCCACACCCCCACCCCTCCTCCAGGCAGCACATGCCCTCAGAGTGTGACATTCCCCAGCTGTCCTGCTGAAATTCTGTCTGTAAGAACAATTTTTGTGAGTCATTTACACTTCAGAAAGAATTTCAGCCAAGGTGCCACATCTGTGGAAGTACTTGTGTCTTACATTTCATTTTCAACTATGAAAGGAAAAGTCACTGTATACGAAATTTTAAAGCCCTGAAAATAGCCTAGGCAAAAAAAAAAAAAAAATTTATTTGGAAATTGCTGTTTTCCAACTTGTTACTGATCCAGTGAACAGACAACAAAAGCCAACCGTGTTTCTTTTTCCCCATTTCCAAGGCTGTGTTTGGGTTCTGAGAACCCCATCTTTAGGTACCATTCTGGACCAGGGCTCACTGAGGTCAATAATAGTTAGACTAGGGGAAATCTACAATCAGATGGGACAGCACACACAAGTTTCTGCTTCCGTCCACATGCTAGAGGAACAGCAGTGACTTGGAAAGACCCAAAGACACGTTTAGCATGCTCTGTAGAATCACTTCCCTGTGCGTGTTGGAGATCCCACTCTGTGCGTCTGTTTTGGAGCAGTTGTTGCTGTCAGCTTGGACCCACCTGTTCTTCACATGCCTTTGGCTTTGACCCCCACATTACTAAGCTGGGAAACTGTGCTGTGGGTGACTTCATTGGTGCACGTGAGGGGCCAAGTTGTGAAAGTCGTCATTAGGTGGAACTGATCATTTCAGCTGTGGCCGCAGCTGTTCACAGGGCCCAGGAATGACACAAGCTTGATTTGCTCAGTGTGACTATATAACCCTCCCCACCTCCCGCCCTCCTTCTCTCCCTCCCTCCCTCCCTCCCTCCCTCCCTCCCCAATCTCTCTTCTCCCTTTCTCAGTGTGTTTTATGAAGATGGGTGAAGCCTAGCGGATCAGATCTTTGTCCTTCAAAGAAGGACACAGTTGGCTCAGGGATGGTGCTGACTCATAGGATAGAAGGGTTGTTTCTGTCTGCTGCTAGCCCCCCTCTGGATTGAGTTACATGGAGGAGAAGGATATGGGTATAACTTCCTGGCTCCGTAAAGGATATCCCAGGGTCTGATAGCTGGAGCTTGGAGATAATCAATTTTTTCATCCTTAACCACAAAGGGCCAGCTACTCTGTTCTTTCTCCAAGGTCACCTGTTTGGGAGGCAGCAAGCTTAGACTCAAACCCAGACATCTGACTCCTTCAGTTCAGGGTTTTAAATGCCAAATAGTCTTAGAACTTACACTGCCAAGAATCTAGGCCCTGATTTCCCATGCTGCATATAAGGAACATGAAAGGTAATGGAAAAAGAGGTCATACCTGGAAGATTCGAGCAAACCAGTTAGATTGGGAACTCCCGTTCCTCTCAGTCATTGAAGAAAAAAATGTGTGATCTTATTCATACTCAGATCTGAAGAACTTGACTTCACAGTAGCTTAAAAAAAATAATGGTACCAAAGGCAGAGGAGGGCAGGGGTGAAGGGACAGGGGGAGATTGTTCAGGGAGTACAAAATCATAGGCAGATCTTAGGAAGGGATATTCATTTGTATTGCGCAGCAGGGTGACAATGGCTCACAATATTACCTCAAATATTCCTGAGTATCTGGAAAGGGAAATGCTGTAAACATTCATGTCACAAACAAATAACATGTGTGAACTGGTGGATATGCTGGACCCCTAATCCTACGCATACCCAAATTCCACACCCCACACCTTACGCACACACACTTATTATGCACTAATCACAACAAAACAAAGGGCTGAGGGTGTGATGCATGTTCATATAGCACTCTCAAGGCCCTAGGCTAATCCTCAGCACTGCAAGAAGACAAATAAAAACATTTAAGATTTTTCATCTTGTGAATCTGAACTGAGAAAATGTGGTATTGGGGTGGTGAGTACTCCCTGGGCTCAGTAGTTAAGAACACATGCTGCTCTCCCAGAGGACCTTGTTCTATAACTCCAGTGCCAGGGGATCCATTGATCTCTTCTGGCCTCTGCACACACCTGCATTCATGGGCATAAATCCACACAGGCATACATGAGCACACATAATTAAAAATAAATCATTCTTAAAAGAACATGTGATGCTATTGTCTTCCATGTCTTGCCATTTCTAAATGACAGAGAATATTAAACAGGAAGTCATCTCAACACATCCAGTTCCAATTCTTGTTGTCATTTGGAAGATCTTACAACAGAAAGCAAGGACCTTTCTAGCCTCCTGTCTTCCTTTCCTTGTCTCCTTTCTCCTGTCTCCCTTCCACATGAGTTTTGTTTTGCAGTGCTGGTGATTGAACCCAGGGCTTCACGTATGCAAGGTCAGTCCCCTACCACTAAGCTCTACTCCAAGCCCTGCCATGACCCTGGAAGCACAGTGCACTTGAATGTTATTCTTTTAACCGTTAGCTAATGTGAATAGAGCCGAAGACTTGGTTCACAGCTGGCATGGGAATATCCCTCTCGGAGTAGCTCTTGCACCAGACCACTGGTCTCTTGCCCTGAACTCTTGAAGTTGTAAGTTGTACACAGATGGTGTGAAGACAGGAAGAGGCATGGATTGCCACAACCTTACTGGTGTGAAGAGTGTAGGAAGTAGTCTGTTCTCTGCTCTCTCTCTTGCAGCCCACCTCAGAGGGCAGAGTACCTGTCAAGCCAAAGACAGAAGCTGGGACCACAGAGGGCATTCAGCTGGATCCTACTTTGGGTGATCTCCCCTAGGGTGTTTGATATAGAAATTTTAGATCTTCATTCCTTGAGTCTAAGTCACAAATTCTGGTTCCAGTGACGGCTGCTGCTCACTCAGAAGCTCACTATACACTTTCAGTAAATGTTTTAGAAATATTATTTCACATCACTGGGGAAATGTTTCTTGCCTGCAGACTTTGGAAATCAGTTCTCAGGAAACCAAGTTGAATAGGAAAGAATGGAAGTGCTCCTGTCCAATTACCAATCCAAGAATTAAGCAACAAAACTTCCGAGATCAACTCCCTCACTACACATCACAGGACAAAAAACTGTGGCTTCAAAACTCTCAGAACTGAAGGTTCTGAGACAAAGAACTGAGATAAAGCCTGGTGCTTCTGAATATGTGGCAGGAAGGTTGACAATATTAGACAAATGTATTCAGTTAGCAAGACACAGGAAGCATTGAAGGTCACAGTTAGGTGGATCCTGACCTAATAGGGTGGCACTGGTCCTAGAGTGAACTGTGGGCAACACAACAGATAGGCTTGCTCTGAAATCCTCCTGATGGCACCACAGGACAGGCTGGTGCCCTCAGAGTGTTTTCAAATAAACCCAGAAACTCCGTTAGTCTTCTCCAGCCTACTCCTCCTATTTACTCCCCCCACCTCCAGCCTCCACAGGGACACTCTTGATTTTAAGTCTTCATTAGATTCTATTAGATCTTCACTTTGAGTCTTTATTAGATTCTATTAGATATCGATTTTAGGTCTTTATTAGATTCTATTAGATCTTGATTTTAAGTCTTCACTAGATTCTATTAGATTCTGCCTCCAACCCATCATTTCCTGCCTCTGGACACCAATTTCCTCTCCTATTAAATGAAAATGTTACCAAATTATTTCAAAAGTACCATACTCTCTTAATACTATGACTGTTCCTTCAAACATAAGGCTATTAGTTTTAACAACAAAATTTTAATTAGACAGGTCACAAATTAAACAAAAATGAAAACATTTTCTTTAAAAAAATAATGAAAAATTATGTAACCTATTTATCATAATCTCGGCACCCTCCCTCCCACTCTCTCTCTTTATATATATTTCTCTGATCATTATAACCAAGCCCATTGTTTTGTTTTGTTTATTTGTTGTTTTTAAAGAGTTTTAAATGACATATTTTTCTCATGGAAAACATATAGCCCTGTTTTACTTGTTTTCCCATGAGCAGTCCACCATGAAACACATCACTCTGCAATCCACTGTCTCCATGTCATCGAATGCAAATTCTCCCCAGTTGGACTCCACTAGGCTTTTAGCCTAGCCTGGCTAAAACTCACTCCTTTTGCTGAAGTTCCTTGTGTTTATGGCAATATATGCTGGGGTAGGAAGTGCAAAATTAACTTCCTGAGTCATAGTCAGGAATCCTCAAACTTTAGTAAATGCCAAGTTGTCCTTCCAATATTATTATTATTATTGATGTTGGTGGGTTGGTGCTCGTGAAATGACTCAGTGGGCAGTACCCTTGCCACACACACACACGCCTGACAATCTGAGCTCCATCCCTGACTCACATAAAAATGGGTAATAAAGCTACCCTCTGACCTCCACATGCACCACCTGGTACTCACATGACAACACACACCACCACCACCAGCAGCAGCAGCAGCAGCAGCAGCAGCAGCAGCACCAATAGTAGTAATAATAATGATAGAAAGAATGTTCAGAAGTATATAGTCAGTGTATACCAAGGGTAGAGAGGCTGTCTCTCCTCTGTGAGACACGAAATCAAGTGGAAGAGGTGAGCCATTGTCTGCACATGTGCAGGTCAAAGGGAAACAAGATCTTATGAAAGAGAGATTGATGACACAGGCTGAATGAAATCTTGGGATCACTATGCTGCTTGGTTGGGAAGCAGAAGATATCTGAACCTGCCTTCCTCCTCTACAGACCCCTGCCGCACACAAACACCAGAAGCAGCAGCTTCCCAGGGCCTCCAACTGCCATGAGAAGTGCATTTGCCTCCAGGAACAGGCCTGTTTTACAGGAGAACAGAAAGTAAGGGCCATATTAGTACTGCACTAGTTATGAACTGGAATGTGTCAGACAGGAAAGAATTACAAGCTGCTCAGGGCCTGCCAACTGTACTTAGATATTTAATAAAGTTCAAGCATGCAGCTGCGAACACTCCTGGATGCCTGCCACCTTTTATTATGGCAGCACCTGGCCACACGCGGCAGTTAGGGACTGGCAGCCTCACCATGAGGTATGTCATCTCTTCAGGACTCTGGTTCTCTCCTAGGGTTTCACACTGTAGCTGGCCCCTAACTAAGGAGACTTTGTGGTGGCTGTAAGTGTTGCTTGCTTTGCAGATTTGAAGAAATTAATCTTATTCTGCCATTTATTGTACAGGAGTACACATGAAAATGGCAAGCAGAATAAATCATTAATAGGCCATCAATTTGGTCCTAATTTTTCTATAGGCGTGAACTTTCCTTTTTCAAACTATTCTGAAAGGGGAAAATGCACTCATCATCAGTAAAGAGTTTGCCTGAAAGATGAAATTCATCTTGAAGTAGGTCTAAAGTACACCACAGAGTTAGTACGGGGCTCTCCCTGGTGGAAGGTTAGCTGTGGGAAGATTGGTGACAGCTCCCCTCCTTAGGTGACCTTAGGGAAATGGGCAACTAAGTTTCTTTAAGGACGGCAGGCAGGGCATATCTGACAAACCAGGCAGGCCAGCAGTATGGTCCATCCTTCCACTAGAGATATTCCAATTGAATACTAGCCAGGTGACTACCCAGGCCACTGTATCACATAGTGTTTATTGAACTAGAAATCTTGGGGTGTTCCCTTTCACTGACTAGATCTACATATCACATGTACATCAATCCCTCTGCTCTGGATGCTTTCATTACTCCAGGCTGTAGAGTCTATGGTGTATCATGTTGCCTATGTTTGGGGATCCAAGCGTTCAGCACACTTCACAGGACAGTCAACCCTTTTTATAACATAGACTTTGGGAGATAATTCTGGCTGCCCACAGGCTGGGGAGGATAATTCACAGAGGCTGGCACGTGGGCTAGGCTCTGAGGATGGGTAGTCCAAGTGCTCTGAGTACATTTTCAGTCCACTTTCCTGTGTGCATCTGCATCCAAGCAGGTCCAGGTGCAAGCCTCATTTGCTGTCCTCCAGGGGATGAAACCAGACACAGAGACTTCCACTTCCACATTTATACTCCAAATCAAACTTGTGATTGTTCTAACAACAGCACTTTAAGTAACTTGGAGTTCAACAACACACTACCACTATCACACCAATTTTAGATTCAAACTGTGTTTCAGAAAATGTAATTTATAAGAGGTTTTTTTTTTTTTTGGCTATTCCTGGAAGTCAATGTGTACTCCATTTTGGAGGCAAGATATGTGAAACCTTACAGAAATCAGAACATTGTGCAAAGAGAACACAGCTTCTTCAGCAGCTCAGTCCCCCTACTCCCTCACTTCATATCAGGCTCTAATTTCAAGGGAATAAGCTTAATTGCCTGAGAGGGCTTGCCTGGAATGTCAGTAAGTACAAAGGGAAAGGTAGGACCTGGCAAAGAGGAGACTTCTGCCCCTGCCCTAGAGGTCAGGATTGTCTCTCATCTCCAACCAAGTGTTTCCATGTGGGGTGCAGACCACAGCTGATGGTCTGTCAAACCAATAATCCATATTTTCATATAAATTCTGATTTGATAAGTCTATGTGATCAAAAGGATGGGAAAGCTATATAATTTGTGGAAAAGAAAACAAAGAAAAATAGAACACAGGAGGTGATCCTCACAGACTTCGAATGGAGAAAATACATCTAAACATGGAAAATCCCAGAAGACAAGAAAAAAATTAAATTTGGCTGTATCTATAATTTTTTATTTTGGAAGACAAAATATCATAAACAAAGCAAACTAGTGTGTAAAAATCTAAAACATGTGTGTGAAGATAATTTTAATTTTCTTAATATAAAATATGCTGCCAAAGGTGAATTTTATATATTAAATGTTCTAGTACAAAACTGTTGGCAACAATATATACAGACGGTTCATGAAAAAGGAAATGCAAATTGTCTTTGAATACATGAAAAGATATCTCTCCTAATAAGGGAAATGCTAATTGCACCATGGTGGAATTGCTCACTGACTAATCTGACAGATCAAAGGACTCCAAATCATACGGTTGGCAGAAACGGGAAACAGATCTCTCCTACACTGGTGGAAGGTTATAAAATGAGAAAAGTTTTCAGGGGACATTCAGCAGAATTTACAAAATTCATAATAGTACATATCTTTGACCCAGAGCATTTGTATGCAAATATGCAACACTAGGGATCCCCTCCTAGGAAGTGGGCTGCAACAGACTATAAGAGGCAACGCCAGAGAATGACTTGACTCAGGCTGACACTGGAACTAAGTAAAGAGATTCCTGGGGGCTGAGCCCAGGGTCAAATCAGAAGTTAGAGAGTAACAGAGCACAGCGCCTCTCCCACCAGGATGCAGAAGCCAGGATGGGATCTTGGGCAAATCCAAAGCTCAACTACTAAGCAGCCATGCTTGCCTTCAGAACCAAGTCCAGGCTGCCTTCGGCATCATCAATTCATCTTCTCCAAGTCCTCACAAACACACCGGTGTGTGGCTTTAGTCTTGGTTTACTGACACCAACATCATCTGTACCACATCCTGGGCGGCTCGAGAGGTGAGAGCTCATGTCTGTCACTTCCCTGTTTTCTAATGTGCTGCATTGGAATGTCTTATGCTCAGAGGAGATGCTGGCTAATTATCCATACTGGAATATGGAATGTCTCATATTCAGAGAAGATGCTGGCTAATTATCCATACTGGAATATGACCAGGTTCAGCCTTGGTACATCAAATGGGGCAGTCAAGAAGGCAGACTAGAACAGAGCCTGCAAACTGTATTCTTTAAGGAGCATATACCAACTGCCAGTTGTGATCCCTCTGGGCCAGTTGTTTGGCTCCAGAAGCTTGGGAGCTTCTGCTTTGTTATCTGAGGAAGGTACTGCATGGTTGCTTATCCACAGCAGTCCTGACAAGCTTACATAGCACAACTCGCAGAAAACAGTCACACGTTCTTCTCTCTGCTGTCACAGAGATGGCTCCCACTGGAAGAACTGGCATTGCTCCATCAACAGGTAGAGTCTATTCTGCTGCTCCCTTGAATCATGGCACACCGTGGGTCTGCTCTGACCCGTGGAATGTGGGCACAGTGATGCTACCTAGGCATCCCTATCTGCTCCTCCTAAAAGCCCACAACAATGGAGGAAGTGAAGCTTATTCAGACAACTGTGGCAGGAGAAGCCCAGGCTCAAGACTAGAAGACAAGCACCATGTGGAAGGAGGGATGACCAGGCACACATAGCAGTCAGGCGTGTGAGTGACAAAAGGAAGAGGAAGCAGTCTCAGTGCCCCACCGATGCCACATATGGCAGAAATAAGCCATGCCCTGGACTGCAGTCCTTGCCTGCATGCTCACTCGCTCATATTGGCTGAGTGTGCGTGTAATAATGGGTAACTAAAAACATCTAGTGTAGGAGACTTGAGAATGATACCCACTATGATTTTAATACTAGAGTCACATAAACTCCATTGAGAAACACTGAAAGAAATATCAACAAGAATTTAATTCACGCAGCTGGAGAAATATCTTTATCTGTCACTCAGTGGGTAAGAGTACTTGTGCAACCAAGATGACCTGAGCTCAAACTCCCAAAACCTATGTGAAAACCAAGGCATGGCGGCACACATCCAAACTGTCCCTGCTGCGAGAGCAGCCAGTCTGGGAACAACAGCAAATTATAGGTTCAAGGAGCAACTCCATGTCAAAAAACTAAGGTGGAGAAGCTATTGGAGAAAATGTCCCAATGAGACCTTCTAGTCTCCACACCTCCCTCTACAGGTATTCACACCCATACACCTATGTGTATTCACAAGCACACATGCACACACATTCATTTATAACAGTGGTTCTCAACCTGTGGGTCATGACCTCTTTGGAAGTCAAATGACCCTTTCACAGGGATCACCAAAGACCATCAGAAAACAGAACTGTTTACATTACAATTCATAACAGTAGCAAAGTTTCAGTTACGAAGTAGTAACAAAAATAATTTTGTGATTGGTGGTCACCACAACATGAGGAACTGTATTACAAGGTTGCAGCATGTAATTAATTACATAATTAATGCAATTAATATAATAATTAATTATATTAATTATTATTAATATGATTATTAATAATACAGGTTTATTAGTGATAACCTGTATTAAAAGGAAGGTTGAGAAACACTGGTTTATAATTTTAAAAATTAACATTTTAAATATTAAACACTGTAGTGCCACAGAAGTAAGGCTTCAATAATTCTTTAAAAACTAAAGACTGTAAGGGGGTGGAAAAATTAACTCTTATCTACATACTATTTCAGAGAGACACTAGAATTACCATGAAAGCAAGCATAATTTCTAGAGTAGAAAAGCAAATCCAAGTTTTCGTGCTTCATGGTGTTTCAGAATTGGCTTGCTTGTGAATGAACATGGTGACGATAACATGTGTATTTATACTGCGCATATAAATGTTTATACCTTAACATGTCTTTATCACCTAGAACAGTTAACAGGATCCATCTTCATTGTCTAGAGTGGTTCCCAGGATGCGGCTGTGGTCAGAACTCTTGGACATGAGTCTCTGGGCTCTAGGATGCCTGCTATGACCCCCTCACCTTTTATCTTCGTGTGTCTACTAAAACTGGAAAATATGCTCAAGCTGCATAAGGAAACCATACTTAACCTGCCTCATGTAGACACGTAATAGACTCAATAGTACATGCTCAGAATCAGCACTAAAATCTCTCTTATTTAACCAATCCCTGAAGCTCAGCTGCCTTCCAAATACATTAAATACCGTCTTCTAGATCAGAACTGTTTCATAATGAGGAAAAACATCTTTTTTATCTTACTAGTAAAATGTCCCCTTCCTATGAAGGGACCCCTTGTAGCTTTGCCTATGATAGATGCTCAGCCCACTTTAAAATTATATTCACACAGAGGTATATATAAGGACACAGAGGTAGGAGAGATCTGTCAGCACTTGCTACTCTTGCAGAGGGCCTGGGTTCAGTCCAACCAGCGGAGGCTTGTAACCACCTATAACCCAGTTCCAGGGGACCCAGTGCCGTCTCATGACCTCTGTAGACACGAGGCACCCATGCATACGGCATAACGCATATAGGCAAAGCACTTGTACAAATAAAATTAAAATACCTATTAAAAAGATGAAGCATACCTAGTTTTATCCTAATTTTTCAACCTACCAAACATATAAGTCTGAAAACAATTCCTGATCTAGCATACAAATAGGGACCAACATACTTTATTTTTAAATATTAATAAACTATTGACCTACATTTTAGTCTTTAGTTAAATTCTCTGCAAAGGCTTTCTCTAGAAATGGGATTGGATCCCAGCATATGAATCCTGGAAGGTAAGAATGGCTTTTTATAAGCAAACACCTTTGTAAGAACACAGGTTCACAGGATGAAAACTGGGGCCAGAGTCACCAGCCCTGCGTACCCACTGTGCCCAAGCATGGTACAGCACTGACCATGTGCTATTTTATTTGACTTTACAACAGAATGAGGTATTTTGATCTGTTTTGTACCTTATAAAATATAAGTAGTATCCCCTCCCCCAAGCCCCCCACAACTCCCACTCTAGGAATCTACCAATTCTGACTCACCCACACAACATGGATCTGGAGGGATTCCAGCACCAGGATCCCTCCTGACCAGTGACCAATCAGGCTCACTCTCTCAAGAGGCTAGAACCTTACACCAAGCCATAAAGAATCAGGGACCAGGTGAATCAGTCACCCAGCAGCAGCAGCAGCAGAAAGAGACAGTGCAGTGAGCAGGTTCTGTCTTCCCCAATCTCAACCTCTCTGCTCCTTCTCAAGGCATGATGGGTAGCTCTTGTTAACTCCATAATATCCATGACACACGAGGTCCATTCTTTATGTGACCCAGGGTCTATGGCTTATTATCAAGCACAACTGATAACTTAGAGCCAAAGGGTATGATAAATGATGTGAAAATACCACATCGAGATTGGAACAAATGTATGGGGTTCCTGCTTGGGGCCTGGGAGCTGAAAATGAGCCCCTGTCAGCGCTGAGAGCTCTAGGTCAGATTAGTGCCTGTGACCACCAAGGCCATACACCCTTGGGGACTAGAAGTAGCTAACGAATTCGAAGGGATAGTGAAGCTGTGGGACGCATGCTCAGGGGCTTCTCTGAGTTCAGGAAGTGCCTTTGTAATCTTAGAGCTATGATGATGGGAACCCAAACCTCAGAAGTTGACAGTTTGCTGACTCCATGTCCTAGTAAAGTCCACAGCCTGCCAAGTCTCTTACTTGGAACACTAGACCTTGGTCAGTGATGTCGTTTGGATCTTAAGTATCTCAAATGGGACATGTTAGAGGCTTAACCATCAGGGGCCACATGCCCCTGTGGAATGTGTGATGGAGCAAAATTATCCACATAACCCTGGGAAGCAAAACCAGAGAAGGAACCCAGGACCCAAAACCCCCTTCAAAGTCACATCCCCACTCACGACCCCCTTAGTGGTTCATTCCGTAGGGACAAGGGACCATATTCATTCCTCATATCTGAGCAGCAGAGAATCCACTGCTGGGATAGCAAAGACTGTCGGTCTGTGTGACTGCAAGTCCAACTGCACAGGGGCAGTCTTACACACTTTTGAAAGAATGGCACTGGGAAGAGGCATTCAGGTGTCCGGGCAAGCACCCAGGCTGCTGCAAAAGCAGCTGGAATGGAGCGTTCTGGCACAGAAACATAATATAAACAGCCAGCAGGTTTTCTTGGCATCCCATAAATGATTTATAAGGCTATTCATATGGCCTTAAATAATAAGTGATTCATATAGCTATTGAGTGGACCTTTAGACTTGTTAGGTGTTCCTTTCTTTCTTTCTCTTTTTTTTTTTTTTTGACCAGGGAACTATCTGTAAATTGAAGGCTGCACTGTGTTAATTAGATTCCAGAGTCAATGGGTTGTTGAAGCACCATGGCAGAAGATGTGTTCCGTCCAGTCCTCTCCTGCAGCCATTTTGACAAGTGTATGCATTTCCTCAGTAATTAAAACCCAGATGTTAGGCCAAGCGTGTGGCGCATGCTTTTAATCCCAGCGCTCAGGAGGCAGAGGTAGGCAGATCTCTATGAGTTCAAGACCAATCTGGTCTACAGAGTGAGTTCCAGGACAGCCAGGGCTACACAGGGAAACTCTGTCTCAAAAAAACAAACAAAATAACAACAAAACCCAGACATTAACTATATAAAGATAGGTCTTATACCTAATAAGAATGTAGTGTTGCCTTCACATAGTCAAATAAAACAGGAAGGAGCTGAAGGAGGTGTCAGGCCTCTCACACTTGGTTCCTGAGGAAACACCCCAATTCAGAGAAAAGACCCAAATCCTCCATCCCTCGTGAATGGCACCAGGTGGTTCAAGAGAATGATCAAACTAAAAAGGGAAGTTTGTTTTCTCTGAATCTACCTTGTTTTTGTCAAAGTTGTAAGGCAGTCTATGCTTTGAAAGACTTACGAAGCTTGCCCTCTGTAGAGTCCTCTGTGCTGATTTTTTTTTTTTTTTTTTTTTTTTTTTTTGATGAACAACAGAAAGATCACAGCAGACAGAGCCCACTGTCCCAGGGTCACGTCTGCTGCTGTGACAAAGCATCCTGACAGAACATCTGAAGCTCTGGTTCCCAACCTTCCTGAAGGTGCAGTCCTTTAGTGCAGCTCCTCATGTTGTGGTGACCCCCAGCCTCTAGCCTCTAACATGACCCCATTCATTGCTGCTTCATAACTGGAAGTAAAAGGGGGGCTCGGGGAAGGCATTTGGGGGCCATGACATTTGCAAGTCCTGAGATGACAGGTATGAGCCACCATGCCTCACTGGTTGGAAACATTTTTATGAGAATATTTCATGACATATAATAACTCTGTGAAATTCACACACGACTCTATGGGAAGTGTGCAAATCCAAAAGACAGTCTGAGCATTCTTTAACCGTCATCCATGGGCTGGGCCAGCTGACAGGACACCAAGTTTGTTACAGATTCAATCTGAGAGGGAGAGAGAGAGAGAGAGAGAGAGAGAGAGACAGAGAGAGACAGAGAGAGACAGAGAGAGAGAGACAGAGAGAGAGAGAGACAGAGAGAGAGACAGAGAGACAGAGAGACAGAGAGACAGAGAGAGACAGAGAGAGAGAGGCAGAGAGAGACAGAGAGACAGCAGGAAGGAAGTAAATGTAGGCAGAATCAGACTAAATAGAGAGTTTTAACTCTGTGTACTATATCATGCTGTAGTAGCTGAATGTTGCCGTGAGTATTTTCAGTGATTTAATAAAGCAATAAAATAAAAGCGCCATTAGAATACTGCAACGATGACCAGGCAGGTGGCTCAGGCAGCCAAGGGGTTTTCTTGTAAGCAGGAGGCCTAAGTCTATCCCCGGCACTCAGATACTCAGATTAACAGCGAAAAAAATTAAAGTCTGATACAGTGGTGCAGGCTGTAGTCCCAGCATTAGGGAGGCAAAGACAGCAGGTCCCTGGGGCTCCCTGGTCAGTCAACCTAACCTATTTGTGAGCACCAGTCCAATGAGGGGTCCTATCTCAAAATACAAGGAGGACATCATCTGAGAAATGACATGAGAGATTATCCTCTGGTCTCCACATGCACACACACAAAAGACATTTTACAAAGAACTACAATTTTTAATTTTGTAGCCTCAAAGATGATGCTGCAAATCACATGTAACTACACCAGAGTTAGGAAGTAAAGGGGGGGCTCAGGAAAGGCATTTGGGGGGCATGACATTTGCAATAAGCCTTTGAGGATTGATAAGATGTAACAAGGTGAAAAGGGCATCTAGACCTAAGAAATGGACATGACACAGGGTGGGAAGGTCACTGCCCCAGAAAGAAATGTTCTGATATGTCCAGATGGTCTTCAGGGTTATTGACCTTCAAAACACATTCTTGAGATTGAATTACAGACACAGGCACATCTCACAAAATAACCAGCCACGAAGGAATGCATAACTACTTACTATTAGACATCAGTAGCTTCTAAGAGATAACAAGAAAAGGCATTTCTGTTCTGCTAGTTTAAGTGCTGAAGACAGGCATGTCCCGCCTTGTGAATTCCACACTTGTTCACCATTGCTCACCAATGCAGAAGATAAGTAAGACTGGACCAATCCATGGGCTCAGTTCAGTGAGCCGCTACAGCTCTATCTGCTTTGATGAACTTGAGCAAAGCTAATCTCCAAGTCTGAGGGTGGTTGTTCGGACTCCCTGCCCAGTAGTTTCTCTGCATCACAAAGTACTACTTCCTAGACATGGCTCCAAACCCTCATCGGTAGACATCAAACTTCCAAAGGACAGTGTTTCCATGAGGGAACCCCTTCAAATCTTGTCTGTTGAAATTAAATGTGATGTCGGTGTTACAAAAACTTTTTTTCTAAAACAATAGAATCAGACATAGTGGTATATACCTATAATCCCAGAACTTAGGAGGTTGAGGCAGGAGGACACTGAGGTCAATCTAAGCCATATAACAAGACCCTGTCTCAGAAAAGAGGAAAATGGGAAGCTGGGAATAGCTCGTTGTGTTAAAGAGCTTGCCATGTAAATACGAGGACCTGAGTTTAATCATCCAGAAGCTGGTATCCTAATAGAATCATTCTTCATATATAGAGAAGATGCTAGAATGAACTGAAGATCTCTGGGCATTGGGGCTCAGTCCTCTTATGGTTCCCAGTGGGGCAGTGCCAGCTGCATGCCGAGCCTTGTTCAGCAGACCTTTACTCAATTCAGCTGAGTAATTCAAATCATGGAGTTAGGGGAAGGTTTTGCTGAAACTTTCATGATAGCTTCGATCTTAAATGTCTCAGGGGCTTCAAGAACTAAGGATGGTTCCTTAACTGGACACCCAGGGATAAAGCTTTGGGAGTCCTAGAAACTTGAAGAGGTAGGCCCCACGGGAGGTCCTTACGTGCTGGGGACATATCCTTGAAAGGCCCGTGGAACCTCTACTCCTCTCTTTACCTCCATGAAGCGAGTTGATTTGCTCCACCGCTCCCTGTGTGAAGGGCTGCTGTTTCCCAGGGCCAGGACTACAGAGCCAAGGGAGCTGCAACCTCCAAAACCATGAGCCAAAATAACATTTTCCTTATTATTCGTTGACTGTATCACGTATTATGTTACAATGTTAGAAAGCCGACTGACATACCCGGGAATATGTAGTTACAATCAGCATGACTGATACCACTTTCAGCTTTTAGGAATGAACTGACCAGGAAAATGAGACTCGGCCTTGAGACAGCCTGTGTGTGAGTGGTGGCTCTTTAAGTCTCAGAAAACACTGTTCCTGCAAGTCCCAAGACCCAGTGACTTCTCACCTCTCCTCCCTTTGCTGTCAGCTTTTATTACTTCCCCTTGCAGATGCCCCTGTTTCTAATTAAAGCAGGGGCCTGACCCCTGGAGAGCTGATAACAATTTTGCCTTGAGCCCAGCGTCATTGGCTAACTGGAAAAGGCAGGTTAATGGTGTCTGCATGGAAGGTATATTATTAGAAGTGAGCCTGTGAAGAGAGCGCCCCGTGACTCTAATCTCCAGAATGCTGACTCCTGAGGTCAGTAATTGGGCACCGCAGAATTCATCGGAGCAGCAGGCCTAAGCCTGTCTTCAGACCTCTTTGAAATGCAGTTCCCGAGGTCAGGGGAATAATTGCTTCATTTGAAGGGGGTAGAAAAAGAGGGGGGAGAAGAAACAACCTTCATTATTCATCCAGTTGATCAATGCACCATGTTCTCAATATCCCACTCTCATTAAAATAACACAGGCTGCTTGAGAAACTCAGTCATTTCCACAGTGATTCTTGTCAGCCTGCTCTTCCTGCCAGCTCAGAGATGCCTAATGGCAGATAAGCCCCAAAAAAGTCTGGGACCCTTCGCTCAACCATTAACTCAGCAGCCAGGGTGCCATGGTGCTCATTAGCGTCTTTACGCCAGCTGTATTAAACCCTTAATTAACAGGGAGGACATTTTAATGTCAATGCTTTGCAACTTCCCAAAGAAAAACGCCAATGTAACCAACTTGATCTCTTGACCACAGCGTCTAAGGCTCTAGGGAGGATCACTGGTCCTTCTGCTCAACCCTGTGGGTTAAGTATGGGCTCCGGTCTATTCCAGAATGGAGCTTGGAAGCCTGGCCCACTGGAGAGTTTCAGGCAATGGAACCCGTCACCCAGGGATTTCTCTGAAGTTCAGTCATTGTATAGTCATCCCAGTCAGCTGGAAGAAAAAAGGCTCCAGTGATCCATATTTGGTGTTCACATGAGGAGGTGAGGAATAGAGAGGGGAGAGAGAGAGAGAGAGAGAGAGAGAGAGAGAGAGAGAGAGAGAGACTGTTCAGCACCTTCATATTAGTTCCTCTTTTTACGTCAAAGTGCTAATATAGTAACCTAAATAAGAAAAGGGGAAACTAGAAACTAAAACCACAGGGGAAATTCCATTGTTTCTATCTTTGCTTTTTTACAAAAGAAAAGATCCTACAGTTGCACCATCCATGCCAACTTCCTGGCCCCAACACAGGTATATACCCTGCAGGAGATGCTAGCCTGCCCCAAGCTGCCCTGCTGTCCCTCACAGATAAGCTCCTGCAGAAGCACGGGCCACCATTGGTGTGGTCACGGGGACTAGTGCAGATCTTCCTTTAATGCAAACACTTCAAAGTCTGCCCCTTGGTTGTTTTGATTGTTACCCTCATTGGCCATACCTCTGACTTGGTTTGTCATCTTCCCCTTCCTGAGATGGGCACTGAGCTGGAGCTTTGGGGCCTCTGAGTTCTTGTCCCTGCTCTATCTGATCCAGAACTGCAACTACAACTTACAGAGTCCTCTTGACCTGCTTCACTGGGGATCAGCCCATTAGGACATAAGACCTCAGCTCCTTTCAGCAGCAGTTGGCAGGATGATGTGTTGAGGGAACAATTTAGAAACTATATAAAGTGCATGGCATCAAATCCAAAAGAAACATTTTCAAAGAAATTATCATCTCTCTCCTTGTCCCCTAAGACACCAACATCCCTGATGTTTCTAAGCTAATGTTAAAGATGTGTAAATATTTTTCTTGTGTTCATGATAATTGCAAGGTAGATGGGAGTACTGACACCCACTTTCTACACCCTGCAATCCCTACCCCCACCCACCCCTTTCCCCACTTGCTCCTCAGGCCACAGCAGAAAAGCATTAGAAAGGAGTAGATCAAGGCTAAGAGACTGGAATCTTAAAAATGAGATTCAGATGTGTCTATAAATCTGACAAGGAGACCTTTAAGCTGGTGTGGGGCAAAACATGCCTGGAATTCGGTCTGTGACCTCACCTGGCCATTTGCTTCATTAACTCCGCTGCTCTGGGGCACATATGGGTCTGGGGTCAGCTGGCATGTTTTCATCTCCCTTCAATGTGCAGCAGTGTTTGCTCGCCTGGGGGCTCAGAGCCTCCTGCTCAAGTGTCATGACTCAGACTTGAGCTGAGGCAGGAAAAGGAGCTGAACTGATCACCAGTTTGATCTCTAGAGACAAAGTCCTTGTTGTGACTTCTATCAGTGGCAGGAGGTGGACAAGAAGTCTCCTCTCTGGCATGCTACCTGCACATCTGGTCCTTCCTCTGCCCCCGAGTGCTACCTCTACCTACCTCTCTAGAGTTCATGAAGTACCTAGGGGTGACATACAGGGAGGCATCAGGCAAGAAGCAGTGGGATTTTAGAGCAAGGTTATTCAATAGTCAATATCAAGCCTGCCCCTCACCAGCTGGGTCAGCTTGTGCAAGTGATTTAGCCTTTCTGGGCCTTGGTGTCCTTATCTATAAAATGGCAAAAGCAATATTTGTCCCAATGGCCAAGAGGAATGAACATGATAACGTATCCAAAGTGCCTGCACAATGTGTCTTTTATTGATATTCTAATCCGGTCCCTGCATTACAGAAATCGTGCACTCTGAAGCAAGTATAGGGGGACCTTGGAATATAATCTTTAGCAGTGGGGACATATGGTGCTGAGAACTGAACCACACACTTAGACCCACATGACACTCATATACACGAATCAAGATGACATGATGGTGACAATCCCCAACAATGAACAACAGCTATCACTTGATCTAGGTTGCTAAATTAGGAGAAGTACAGACTGGACACTAAGGGAGGCTTTTTTGCTGCTCCCTTCTCCCTCTCTAAGAGCAGCAAGTTCCATTGTCCCCTGAGACATCTCTCATCATTATTTTAAAGGGTGTTCTTCCTTCTTGTATAACAAATACCTTTACTGTACAACAGTGTGCTGTGTCATGCCAGTGGCTGCCTCGGAGAGCTGTGTACTGGGGTACCTAGCTACATTGAACAAAAGTGACCTGCACCACCTAGTTTTGCAGCAGGGCATTCTGAGATGTTTGCAGAACAATGGGTTTCTCTGAATTCTGATGCACAGTTTGCTAACAGCCACCTGCCAGTTATAGGAACACTCACTATATCCTCTTCTGGAGCCCCTGGACCACTGGTTCATGATTTGTTGCAATTTTTGACAGGGCAAAGTTCTGCACAATTTACTTCCAAAGCCATAGGTTGAAAGTCCTAATCCCAAGGTGTGAAGTTGAAGTGCTTAAAAATGCACAACATTTCAAGAACTAACAAGATGGTGTCATACCAGAACAAGAACAAAATAAAAGCCATTGAATAAACTCACTCCAGGCTGTGTGCATCAAGTGGATATGAAACACAGATGCACTTCATGTGTAGGCTTGGGTTTCTTCTCTAAGATAGCTATTGTGTTGGTTCAAGATTTTTTTTTTTAAATCTTGTTTTGTTTTTGGCCTTAAGCATTTTGGGCCAGGCAGACTCAGTCAGTACTTTGAAAATGCAATCAACCACTGTTTCTACTCTCTGTCCATCTCTAACTGAACCCTACCAGCCACTGAATATCCATCTCTCTGGATATTTACCTGTGGTGGTGCTTCAGATTTCTTTGGAGGCATGGTTGTGTTGAGTGAATGTGGTTTTTTTTTTTTGTTTTGGTCTCAAATATGGGATGTGGGGGTGCTTTGTACACCACTGAAAAACAGACCCTTGAAAGAGGTATACAAAACATCCTGATAAAAGAGCACATGATATTTTGCCCCCCAGAAAACTATCACATGTGGGGAATATATTTACATCCTTTGATGTACAGACTCCTTGGAGAGTTCGTGATCTTGTGCTCCTGGTCAACAGGAAGTACCTTGTGTGGAGGGTGTGAAGTTGGCCAATTGGAAGGCGTCCTTGTGCAGGTATAAAGAGAAGGCCCCAGAAACACAGAGGGGCTTTTTGCTTAGAATCACCTCTCATCGTTTCTTGGCTCCAAAAGACCCCAGACAACACTTTGAGACTTGCATTGTCGGAGACTCACTGCTGCTTTGCTACTGAAGACGGGGCCTAGGCCAGGCTGCAGAGATCCCAGTCCCAAACAGAGGTCCGGCAACTGTGTCACCAAGGCTGCAAAAGCTACTGCTTCCTTGGCTGCTCCTGGTTGGCTGTGTCCCCGTTTCTGCTGTTTGCTGTGTTCCTGTTGCTGACTGCATCTGTTCCTGTGTGTGATGATTTGCATGGACTGCTGAGTAGTTGCCCCCAGGACCCGAGCCTGAGAAGTATCCTTTCCACTTGCCTCAGGTGGGTGGGTTGGAAGGTGTTTAGAGTTATTAATAAATAGTTTAAAAGTACTCCTTGATTTGTCGAACTCTTGTTTCTCTGGATAGCCAGAGAAACCCACACGCCCCTCTGCAGCTACTGTTCGTACGAGCTAGCCACAAACATTCTAGATCCTGATTCAGTGGCTGCCTCTGTCTTCAAAGCCATCCCTCACTGTCCTCGCCACTGCCCACAGTGGCCCCAAGAGCAGCCGAGGCTCACAGAATGACACAAGGATGGCAACTTCAGAGTTAACGCCACCTCCACCCCCCAGAGCCTCTCCCTGACTGCAGGTCAGAAGCCAGGCAAGGCATGCTGTCTCCATTCTGAACCTGCTTCTCACACACAGCTTGGTGTGTACAGAGATCCTCATGCTGACTCAATAGCCAAGCCGCCTGTACGGCAATCGCCCTCTAGTGCAGCGATAGCTGAACAGTTAGAGTGTGGTCCCCTGGCGGCTGCCTCAGTCACAGAGAGTAGGAGAGCCGTCACATGTAGACCTGCCCCAGACCACAGCACACAGGGGTCTTCCTAACCTTCACAGTACCTCCCACTACAGCACTTAAATTCCCATTGGAGAAATGTCAGGGGCCATAAAGGATGCTGCCAATGACATAATCTGTCCATCTTTAAAAGGATTTACAAACAGGCACAAATTAGGAAGTGAACCCCCCCCCTCCAAAGAAAGCATTTTATTCTTTCCTACACCTTCCTGTGTATTCACTCTAGAGGTGTTATATTCAAGAATTCCCACCACCACTGGAGTGGTCCCTGCCCACTGTGCCCAGGATGGACATGGAATCCCAGATGCCAAGAAGTGTAGGGGTTGATAGATTAATATAAGTTAGATTTAGTGAATATCTAGGTTTCTGATAAAGTCTCTTAATTCAGGGCATGAAGATCAACTTCCCTGTGATCAATTAGCTTATCAGCATATGGATGAAGTCACATGAAACGAGGGGAGTCTCTTTGGACTGAAAAACAAGGTTGAAGCCAGGTGAAACAAGCAAAGACTTTGTGACCTGGCATTGTTTTCAGCTGCTAAGTGGGCAGAGCCCAAATTAAGCTGAAGCAGGTGGAACAAGGAGCGATCCTATTTAAGGACAAGTGGATGAGCCCGGAGAGCTGCATGCTGAGGGCCCCCGATACTAGAGAGCTCCGAGAGTACTGCTGGAGAAAGTGCTGGTAGACCAATGGCCAGATCTCCCTGAGGCAGAAGGAAGCTGGTGAGCAGATAAAGCCTCAACAAGACAGCAAAAGGCCAAGGACTAAACCCTGTGGCTCAGCTTTTGCCTAGAGGGATCTGACCTGTCTGTAACAGCGGCCTGAACGGAACTGTGGCCAGCTTTAAAGACTGAGGCAGAACGGCAGAGTTGCTGATACGAAGGAAGTAAGTTGGCCTACAGACGCTGAGGTCTCCCAGAGAGAAGAAAGCCTCAAGCCTTGTTTAAGGTGAGACTGCCATAGCCAATTTACCCTGATGAACCTGCGTCTGAGATATTCCAGAATAAAGACTGCTAAGTGCATTAAAGGGACTACCCCCGAGACTGGTTTCCTGGCGACTGAGGACCTGCCCCAGGGACTGTGTCCTTATGAAAATAGTTGTAATAGTTATCAATAGGTTTAGTGGTTAGGTCTTAGGGGTTGTAGGAATTTTTAGGAATAGTAATTAAGTAAGTGTATTTGTTATAAGTGAATATAGTTATTAATAAGTAAGTGTTTAATAAGTAAAAAGTACGGTTTCAAAGAAGTCTGAGCCAAGTCCATCAAATGTCAGGTGTGGGTCAATGGTCTCTCAGTCAGGACCAACACCTCTTCGCCATGGTTCACGGACTGTAGTCATGCTTACAGTGTTAAAAGCTCTTGCAAGATGTGTCAGGAATTTTCTGGAGTTTCCTTTTCCAATAAACTCTCCAGCTTTGATTCCTCTGTGTCTGAGGCAGCTCAGCTTCAAGATCATTCCCTCCCGTGGGAATGTTAGAAGGAAGAACAGGGTGAGGGGTGTCAGTTTCTCTCTGTGCACAGCTGTCTCTAATCTTAGATATCCAGTCTCCACGTTTCTGAAGCTAACTGACCAGCATTCACATCTGTCAATCTGGGCCATCTTGGCTGATAACAGTGTTTCAGATCTTCTACCTGACAGGAATGGTGAGCTCTCTGAAGGTCGCTGTAGCTTGGTTCTGTCACCAAAATATCCTTTGGTGATAATAAGCTGTGATCGAATCTTCCCATGGATTAAAAAGTTACATTCTCTTCCTGCCATCATTCAGGGGTAGAACTCTGAAGGCTCTCTGCCTCAATAAATTCTCTTGGTGAGCTAAGCAACTTTCATCCACCCCTAACCAGGTTCTACAAAAATTTGTCAAAATAGAAGTCAATAGGAAATCCTGGTTTGCTGTTATGTTGTTAGTCTGGTTCCCATTGCTATGACAAAACATTTGAAATAACTGGCTTAAAAGAAGAAACTGTATGTTTGTGCTCATGGTTTCCTAAGAGTCAGCCCATGTTGCTGGATGTGTTCCTTTTGGGTCTATGAAAGGTGGAACATGATGGAGTAGGTATGTAGAGCATGCAGTAAGGCTAAGTTGCTTACCTCATGGCAGCAAGGAAGCACAGAGGAGGGACAGGGAGGCTAGGGTCCCAATATCCCCTTTGAGGGCGCACACCGAGACCTAACTTCTTTCTATCAGATCTCATTTCTTAGAAGTTCCACCAGCTCCCAGTAGCCTCACCAGCTGGGGAACAAGCTTTTAACACATGAGCTTTGGGGAAACACAAGACCTAAGTAGTCTCAGATGCAAACATCACCTTGTTTGACTGCCAGACTGATTGGTAAGAAGAGCCTGTTGTTGAAATAAAATTCCTCTCAAAAATGACAATTATGGTCTTAAACTTTTTTCTTTCTTTCCTCAAACACTTGAGGCATAAGATACACTCTCCAGTCACTGGTGCCAACTCAGAGTTGTTCATTCATAGCTGCTAAGAATATTATTACCTACAGTCAGGAGACCCTTGGAAATGAACCACTGAATGTCAGTCAGCTAATCAAGTTTGCAGACATTTTATCAAATTAACATAGCTTTGAGCTGCCCTTTGTGTGTTTTGGGCTTCAAATGAAGGGAGGAGGCAGGGGAACTACTCCTGTGTTTGCCATTGAGAAGAGAACCAGTTCTATATGTACAGACAGACATATATACATACATACATACATATCCACACATTTCTATATATATACATATACACATTAATACTCACACAAACACTCTCTTACATACTCTCACCTATTCATACATACGCTCACACATTCACACAGACTCACACACTCATACACACATACACTCTCAAATATTCACACATATACTCACACATATTCATACTCACCATACACGCACACTCATACACTTGCGCACTCTCACACACACACACTCTCAGACACACATGGATACGCAGTCTGTGCCTGCCCTTCAGATAGGCAAAATGAAATGGTGATGGCAAGGAAACGGAGCAACAGCAGTCTGCTGTTGCTGAAGCCATTTACAAGCAGGGCTGCACCTGCACGATGTTCCGAAATACACTTTAACTGGGGTCCAAGTGCCCAAAAGAAAAATTTATGTTGAATGAAGCAGTTTTCTACCTTTTCAAAAAAAATGAACCACAAATATTTTTAATTTGTAAGCTTTATTTGAAGCAAAAAATCAAAACAAATCTCCAAAGAGTCCCCCCTCCCCCATTTTTTCCTAGATTAAAAACAAACAGAACATGTGTCAGGCTTACGACATGGTTCCGAGGGCACAGATGAACGTGCACGCACTGTGTGACCAGAGTTTGGTCTCCGGATCCCAACAGTAGATTCTCAGGAGTTGTCCTCTGACCTGACTTTAGCACATGCAGATGCAAACATAGACACAGACAATAAATCAGTGTACAAATCTTAAATCTAAAAATGGTAAAAGAATGAAGCTAAAAACTGTCCTGCTTTGCTCTCTGTTGCTGTGATAAATACCATAATCAAAAAGCAACTTTGGGCATGACTTCATGCTCCACATCACTGCTCTTAGCTCTCTGAAGCAGCAGCAGTGACTTACAGTCCTTCCTGCTCTATAAGAAAAGAATGAGCAGTAAGCATGACGTCAGCGTCTGCAGATCAAAAGAGGGGTGAGATGCCCATCACCACAGCCCCAACTGCTTCACCTGCTCCTTAAATAAAAACACAGCCCATGTGAGAGAGGCTTGTGGTGGATGAGAAACCATGTCTTTGAAGAGCAGGGCTGACAGGGTGAGCAGCAGCTTGGAGCTTGCCCTCCAACTCAGGCACCGAACATGCCACACAATCACCCTGGTTCAGAACAACAGCAGATGCCCAAGATGAAGAATGTCTCATTTTCTGGACTGGACCTCCTAGAAAGATCTCTATGATCAGTGCTGCCCTTAGAGGCCACTTTGGTATCCATGGTCCACTGTTCCAGGCCATATTGACACTGGAGGTTCATGTGGATTTCTACGCTCCTAGAGCTCTGTTAATGTCCCTGGCCCAAATTATCACTGATGAGCATATGGATGTCTTTGGTCTGAGCTGTAGCCTGAGGCCATCCCAACCTTTTTAAGCCTTGCTCCCACCGGAGGCCATATTGATGTGAGTGGCCTGTCCAGCCACCTGAGGCCATGTTGATGTCTGTGGTCCATGATGCTACTAAGGGCCATGTTTGGGTCCTTGGTCCTAGTGCAGCCAGGAGTCTGTGTTAATGGTCAAGGTCTGTATCGCCACTGGAGGGAGACCACGCCAAGGTCCCTGGCAGGTAGTATCGCCAGAAACCATGTGTGAGTCCATGTGACTTACAGTGAGTATATGGACAAAGCAAATTGGACTTTTTTAAATTTCCTTTTTTTTTTTTTTGCTGGGGGTGGAAGCAAAGGGAGTTGGACCTAAGAGGACTGGTAAATGAGTGTGCTAGGGTTCGTAATGTGAAATTACCAAATAATCTATAAAAATATTGTGGAAAAAACCCATCTCATACTGTAGTCTGACTGATGTCTATAACCTCTTTTTTTTTTTAAATTTATTTTTTATTTCTTCAAGTTACACCTCTTTTAACAGGCATGTTGCCCAATTATGTGGAAATAGATGGCCAAATATGCATTTTTTTTAAAAAAAGCAACTTTGGGAGAAAATGGTTTCTTTTAACTGCCAGGTCACAGTCCATCATCAAGGGCAGCCAGGGCAGGAAAGGAAGGCAGGAACCGAAGCAGGGACCATGGAGGAACGGCTTGCTTTCTGGCTCATGTCCAATACATTTCTTACATACAATATTTGTTCAGTGTATGTTCAACATATACAGCCCAGACTCACCTGCTCAGAGATGGCATTGCCCACAATGAGCTGGGTTCTCATACATCAATTGTCAATTAAGAAATCAAACACACACACACACACACACACACACACACACACACATCACAATACATACACACACACCTACCTGATGCAGACAATTCCTCAACTGAGGTTTTCTCTTCCCTGGTGTGTCAAGTTGACGATGAGAACTAACTATGACAAGAACATTGCTGACATTCTGCACTGAAAACAAATGGGTGCTGGACTGAGCAGCTGAAAATTCTGGACTCTGATACAAGGGCTGAAGGCGATACATAGCAGGCTGTTATGTGTCAGGTGAGAGTCTCTGCATATTCACACCATTGCACATACAGGCATATCCACACATATGCACACAAACAGACTCACACATATATACAGTACACACACACACACACACACACACACACACACACACACACACACACACCTCTTGGCAAACCTGTCCTAAATCATTGGGTGGGCCTAGTTATACGAATTTATCTGATTTTACCTTCTTCAATACTATTTCCCTGATTTGAATACATTCACAAAGATAGTTCAACAAACTGGCCTCTTGGAGAGAGCCAAGAGCATTACCTCAGCCAACCACAAAGCACGCAGTGCTGCCCTCATACAGACATGTGCCTCGGGCAGGCCAGCACATGGAGCAGGGATCATTGATGGCTGGAGTGCCCCTTTGCTCAGTGAGTGCACTTGGATTCACTTTTCCACTTCTTCCATTTTCTTATGACTCCATTACCAGCACACAGAATCATGAGAAGTCAGCCTGCACACACAGGAGGTAGCCTCATGTCCCAAGTGAGCTGTGGTGAGTCAGCAATGGGCTGACACACGTGAGCATTAGCATGCATATGTTAAGATTCCTTCTGCCAACTCCTTTTCCCCTTTGGGAAGTCGCAAGCATGGTTGCCAGCTCAGCAGGAAAGTGGCAGCTCCCTGTGCACCTGTGCCCAAGTCTCCCATGCGGAAAGTGACAGGAGCCAGGCCAGGGACAGCCCTCTGACCCCCAGATGTTTCTGTCACTGTTCACCTTCTTCCCTGAGTGTGTGCTCAAACTCTGCTTAAGGAAGCATGCTCCAATATCTAGAATTCAGGTTCAGAAACAAGGAAGCAATGCCATCTATTTGAGTTGGAACACAGAGTCAACCCTTCTCCCCACAAAGACAAAATCCTTCCCTACCCCCATGAATACATGGACATGTATGAGCACTGTCCAAGGGAAAGAAATCGCTATTATTTAAAGACAAGCCTCTTCAGCTGAAAGTAGCTCACTGTTAACCACTTGTGTGCGAAAGCTGTCATCCACTCACACTTTGCAACTAACATGCAATTAATATCTAATTATAATTAAAGTCCTGTAATACTAAATTAAAGGCTACTGTTAAATGTTGCTGTTAATCACTTTGATGATGTTTCAAAGGCTCTTGAAAGGCATGCATGACAAACTAAATGCCACTCACTGAGATGGAAATGGTAAAATTTAAATATCCTAATTATTTCTTTTATTAAAAAGTTGTGGGGCTGGAGAGATGGCTCAGCAGTTAAGAGCACTGTCTACTCTCACTGAGAACCAAGGTTCAGTTCCCAGCACCCACATGGCTGCCCACAACTGTCTGCACCCTCTATTCTGGGGGATACAATGGCCTTTCTGCCCTCTACCAGCATTTGACATGCATGAAGTACATTTACACATAAAATATAATATATATTTTAAATTGTGCGTGTGTGCATGCGTATGTGGAGCTGCATACATGTGTATGTACACCCATGGTGTGGAGGCCAGAGGAGGATGTTCTATGTCTCATTCTATCATTCTTCACCTTATTCCCTGAGACAGGGTCTCTCGTTAAGCCTGGAGCTAGGCTGACAGCCAGCAAGCTCCACTCGTGCTCCTGTTACACACACACACAACACACACCTGCCACACTGGGCTTTTTATGTGGATGTTAGAAATCTGAACGCGGGTTCTCAGGTTTGCACAGCAAGCATTCATACAGTAAGGCACCTCCACAGCTCTAGGATCCTGATTACAACCCACAAGACACACATGCCACATGGACACGTACTCATTTTGATTATACATACCTTTTTTTTTCTAGTTTAATTTGGGGGTCAAGTCTGAGTTGTACATTTCCTGTTGGAAAAGTTGGTGATATAAAGTTTCCCCCTCCACTCTAGATACTCCTCCAAGTAAAGGGAGCTAACTGCAGAGCAAACCTTGGGTTTAAATTTGAGGCACCATGGCAGACTCCTTAAGAACTAGCCAGTGTGGCATGTTCCTAGTATGTTACTTTCCTCTACTTATCACACTTCTCGGAGACTTTTCCCTAGTCCACAAATTTTAGACTCTTCTAATTGCAGCAAACACAGAGACACACTAGCTACATGGGGAATTTAATGGAATTTTCAACCGTTTCCTGAACTTTTTGCATGTATCTCAGACTCAATGATCAATGGGCTCCTCTCCCAACATCCTTGGAAATAAAACCCAGGACACAGAAGAATCTCAGCCCGTTTACAGCCCCCCCCCCCCCAACTTCCTAGCTCCATCACCAAAAGCCTTGTTTCTTCCTTCCGGGTGTAGCCCTCACACTTCCTCCCCACGTGAGCCTCGCCGGTTGGATTCTCCACTGCCTCGTCCCATCCCCTGCATAGCCATGACCACTGTGTATCACTCACCCACAGGAGAACATATTCCAGTTTCAAGAAAAACTGTGTTTTCTTGAAACTCTCCTGACATCTTGGTCCTGGCATTAAGGCCCCTTGCACAACCTGGTGATTGGGGCACGCCATCCACGCTAACCAATTAACACACACGAAGGCCACAAACAGGAAGGGTTCTTTGTTAGCGCCCACATGTACCATTTAGGTGGGTTTACGGCAGTTTGCTCAGGGCCCTTTGTATTTCTTGAGCAGGAATCTTTGATCTGATTGGGTTAGCTAGTGCCGACCGTGTTCTTGTTGGGCAGACTCTCCTAGGTCATCAGTCTGTCTCTACAGGGATGCTCCCACAATCCTGCGTGGTCAGCAGGAGCATTACTAGGTCCAGACCCTCAGCCCTCACTGTGAGAATGCCAGCCATGCCGCTTCAGTCCTTCCCACTGCCATGTGAGCTCAGACCTTCTTCTCTCGCTTGCTGTATTTACAACTCACGCCTTCTCCTAACTTGCCAGCAAATTAACACCTTCACGTGCTTCGGATCTCAGTTCAGGTGTCTTTTCCCTAAGACTCCTTTCCAGCCTCTCTGAAGAGATCAGACACCCTGTGCAATCTTACTCAAAGCCTTCACTGGTGCTATACAGAGACCAACCAATCAAAACACAGGTTCGTCAGAATGGATAATATGTCAACATTCTAGAAACTTCCCAAGAATAAGGAATTGAAAAAGCTACCAACAATATAGGTGAGGAAGAGAGTCCTGAGAGCATCATTCCCAAGATCTTAGGGACCCAGAACACAGGGAAAGGAACACCCAGAAGACGAGGAAAGATGCCCTGTGTTATATAATGCCCTTTTCAGACTTGAACTACTGAAAACAGTAGTTTGTGCATTCTCAGAAGCATACAACCTGGGCTTCCTTCAGCTAAGTGGTGCCTTGGTTCACCAACAGTGTCTACAAGGGAAGGGTGGCTTCCCCATTTGAATACCTTGTGTCGTCTGGGATGGAAACAGTTGGAACCTGGATGAGCATCACTCTGTCTACATAAGTTCTTAATGGCATGATGGTCCCCATGTAGCTGAACTTATAATATGGTGGGACCAGAAGCCACCAGTCCTCTGAAGACCTTGGGTTTGTTGTAGTCACATGGTGTCCATTCAATACAGTCTCTTGTTTCAAGCAACTCTCAGGACCAGATTGAATGTGTGGACCAGAAATTACACTCATGCAGAAAAGGAAAGGAAGGTGGCGGCCACTAGACAATACCCACCGCAGCTGGTGACACATTTGAATATTTCAACAAAATTGTGCTCTGGGGTTGAATAGCAGCTGAGTAACCCTGCTCCATTAGGCTCCTAGTGCAATCTTACATCTGCTTGTGACTTACCTGAGGTGTCGCTTTGCTGCCTGCTGTTCCTCTAATGTCCAGCCCTGTGCCTGTCACACTGATTGAAGGAATGAGTGCCCACCTCACAAGCAGCAGTTGTCCAAAGTGCAGAAGCTGTGAACTGCTTCAGGGAAATAAAGTATATTTATTTCTGTGTAGTGAAAATGTGATAAAAGGTTTTTGAAGAAGAATAGGGAAATTGGGAGTTGAGAATCTTACTGGCAGAAAAACTAGTGTTGCTTGAAGGCAGGAGGATGCAGATGTGAGCAGCAGACGTGAGTTATCAGTAGAGGCAGAGGCAGCGAGTGAGCTAACAGGAGAAAGAAGACTTCTTCCTGTAGGTCTCCCCACCTCCCCCGAGTTATAGGTGTTCTTAGCACTGCATGACTCCTACAGCTGATAAAGATCATCAATAACAGAAGCCACCCACCAAGACTCAGGAAGACACCTCCCAGGAAACTTCTCCTGAGGCGAAACTAAGTGTACTCTTCCAGTTAGGAATGTTTGCATGTGGTAAAGGGTGGAGTGAGTAAGCAGCCAGGGAGGGGAAAATGGAAGAATACAAAGTCAGAAAACCTGAGTTTCCCTCCATACACCAAGCTCTGATGACTAGCCCCAGTAAGGTGCCTCCCTGTGCCAAGCTGCCCCCCACATCTGCTGAGCACACAGCCAGCTTCAGCCCTGGGTTCCCTAATACACTCACTCAAGTCACACTCTGCCTTGTTACTGGATATGACATCCCCAGTCTTCCAAGCTCTTCATCTGTGATAATGTTCCATCTTCCTGCTGATCCACCTTTGAAAACGGGATGCCTGTCATTAATCTGAGTCCTTCTCTTACCTGCTGCACCTACCCATCACCTCCAGCTTTAAGTATTGCCCTCAACGTCTCGTCTCCCACCTCCACTCTAAGCCCACTAACTGTCCCAAGTTCAGGGCAATCTGAACACCACACATGTTAGTCCCTGCACCCGTCACTGACCCTGGATCTCCCTGTTTCACATCTCCTAAAGAGCTCTGCCTTTCTTGTAAATCCCAGAGGATCAGAATGTCTTCCTCCAAGATCGTGTCTTCTGTATATGACAGGGAAGTTGTACCCAAGAAATCTCAACAATATGGTTTCCTAAAGAAGACCTGAGCAATGGTAAGACAAGTTGATATGTCAGTGTGAGGGTGGGGACCCTCACAAGGCCCCAAGATGAAGAGCTACAGGCAGTTAATGGCTGCTGAGAAAGGGAGATTGGGTCTTCCCCAGATTTAAACCCCTAAGAGGTTATCTAATACTAAGTGTTTGGCATAGACACATACACACACATGCAACACTAAATTGACTCAGCAGGTTGTATTTATATATTTATGTGTACATAGGCAACATTAATAATTGAAGAAAAAAAGGGCCATGAATCTGAGAGGGAAAGGAGGGGAATATGAGAGCAGTTAGATGAAGGGGAAGAATCTAAGCATAGTACTCATATGAAATCCTCCCAAAAAATTTACTAAAAAGGTACACTAACTTTATCTGCATGACCACAGAAGTCTGTGGTGGTTGGTGACCCAGGAGTCAGAGGCAGATTCAAGATGAAACTGCTGAAGGCCCACCCCTGGCCACTCATTGGTCCTGGAGCAGAGAGAATTGAGAACCTTCCTTCCCTGAGGCTTCGTTTCGTACTCCCTTGGGTCTTCAACCATTGTCGCTTGTGAGTCTGACATTTTCATCCATATCCTTCCTCACACTGCCCTGTGTTGAATGGTGGCGGGGGAAATGATACCACTCACAGGGTAAAGTTGAGCCGAGGATGCATTTAGTTTATGTTTACTGGAGTATGTTCCTGTAGTTTGCTTCAAGGTGACCCACAGGGGTTGAAAGCAAGTAGTGAAATTTAGGAACTGCTAGATGCTTGGCCGTGGTGAGGAGCGGGCAGTAATGAACAAATCATGAAAGTCATGATTGGGCTCATACACTTTTTCAATAGTTTGTTGAATAATAGTTCATCTAGAGACATCAGAAAAAAAGTTTAATTTCTTGCTGAAAATAATAGAAATGCTAAATTCAGCAGCTTTAATGAAAGGAGAAAATATATCATGACCTCATGTGAAAGTCTGAAAACAGGACCAAGTTAGATTTTCTTTAAATCTCTTCAGATTGGCTATGCTGAGACTAGTTTTACTCATGGTCACAAGGGGAGTACTCAGTCCCAGAAATCACATCCAAAGCTACTGGTCTCAAATTCTTCTGTTGTTTCCAGATCAGTCTTTCAACTGAAGGATATTATGCTAAGTGGAACTCATCAATATATCTGTATCCTCAGGTCAGTAATTCACATATGGAGTCCAATAATGAAACCCAACCTTTTTAATTATTAAACACTTATTTATTAATAACTAATATTCACTTATAAAAAATATAAACACTTAACTACTAACCGTACAAATTCCTACAACCCCTATGACCTAAACACTAAACCTATTGATAACTATTATAACTATTTTCATAACCTTTTAGAAGGATACAGTCTCTGGGGCAGGTCCTCAGTTGTCAGGAACACAGTCTCTGGGGTAGACCCTTTAATGCACTTAGCAGTCTTTCTTCTGGAATATCTCAGACGTAGATCTCTCAGGGTAAATTGGCTATGGTGACTTCACCTTAAATAAGGCTTGAGGCTTTCTTATCTCTGGGAGAGCTCAGCTGTCTGTGGGTCAACTTATTTCCTTCGCATCAGCAATTCTGCCGCTCTGCCTCAGCCTTTAAAGCCAGCCACAGTTTCTTCATGCCACTGTTCGGACAGGCAGGTCAAACTCCTCTAAGCAAAAGCTGAGCCACAGGGTTTAGTCCTTGGCCTTTTGCTGTCTTGCTGAGGCTTTCTCTGCTCACCAGCTTCTTTCTGCCTCAGGGAAATCTGGCCATTAGTCCACCAGCACTTTCTGCATCAGAGGATACAAACTACTCGTTGTCCTTTCTAGCGTGAGGACTCGCTAGCATCGGAGCTCTCTAGAAATGGGGCTCTCTAGCATGGGGCCCCCTGGGCTCCATCAACTTGTCCTTAAATAGGATCCCTCCTTGTTCCACCTGCTTCAGCTTAATTTGGGCTCTGCCCACTTAACAGCTGAAAACAATGCCAGGTCATAAAGTCTTTCCTTGTTTCACCTGGCTTCAACCTTGGTTTTAGTCCATAGGCTCCCCTCATTTCACGTGACTTTCACGTGACTTCATCCTTGTTTTTAGTCCACAAACTGATAAGCTAATTGCTCACAGCCAAGTTGATCTCATGCCCCTGA
Source organism: Lophiomys imhausi (assembly GCA_907164525.1). Lineage (NCBI taxonomy): Eukaryota > Metazoa > Chordata > Mammalia > Rodentia > Muridae > Lophiomys > Lophiomys imhausi. Next base: position 3,805,210 of record CAJQZJ010032727.1, read on the forward strand.
TTAAGAGACTGTATCAGAAACCTAGATATTTACTAAATCTAATTTATATCAGTCTAACTCCCTACACAGTAAGGTATGATAAAGAGTTTCTACTCAAGTTCTTATCACAGCCACACACTGTCGCTCATGTAAGAAACCACATTTGTTTGAAGTCATTTCACAGCATGTGACACTGACTTTCTAGATTCTCTGTAATCTTGCCGCATCATGCCCACCCTACCATGCTGCACAACTCTCCAATACCTTCTCAGATCTTAATGGAACGCACGTGTGTACTCTTTCCCATGTTATACCCACATTCCCCTGTCTAGCTAACACTCTCCTTTATCTTTGGAGTACCATACTATACAAGCTGGCAGATACACATGAAGTTCATCTCCCATTTCTACACACTCTTATACATAATTTAATCATACATACATAATATTGAATAATACCCAATAATTGAAAATTGTCTCCCTCTGTTTCTCTTGCCTCCTAAGTTGTGTGATGGCGAAGACCAATTCTTGTGAATCTTTCCTTCTTTACAGATTAAAAAAATTTCAAACACATCACTCTACTATCTGAGAGGTACTTTAAAATTACCTCATAGTACCATCATACTTCTTAATTACTTGTCTCTCAATTACATATGGCATGGTTGGTGGGGGGGTCCTGGTGATATTAAAGAGCTAGTCCCAAACTATCACTCAAAAACAGTTGGTGCTGCAACCAAACACTCAAAGTAAATAGAAGTCAGCCACAGGATTAGGTCTTAAAGGCAGTTCTTCTCATTTTCATGTAAAAGTGCATGATAAATAAGATTTTCCTGATAAATTTCTATCAATAATTGCTTTAGGCTGAATGTGGTGACTCACTCCTGTAATTGGAGAGGGCGAAGCAGAAGGATTGCTGAATTTGAGGCTACCTTGGGCTACATAGTGCATCCAGGCAAGCCCCAAGTAGAGTTATGAAAAACACTCATTTTAGAAGCCTTTTAAAATGTTTCCCAGATAACAAGCTCTTGTTGCTGTGTGGTGGTTGACTGGCCACAGTGGCATCTTAGAGAATGAAGATAAATGCATGAGTGTTTTGTATAGACAGAGCCCAAGCAACAAGCCAGCTATGCTGTTTCAACCTGGCATCCAGCCTGGACCCGAGGCCAACACACACATACGCACCATTTTTCATGTTGCTGAAATGTGCTTGTGTACTTGACTACAGTGGTGTGCCTCCAGAGCTGTCTTCTGTTTGTAGATCACAATCAATCCTCTCTCTCTCTCTTCTCTCTTCTCTCTTCTCTCTTCTCTCTCTCTCTCTCTCTCTCTCTCTCTCTCTCTCTCTCTCTCTCTGTCCTGAGCTCTCAATAAAGAAACCTGGTGGTGTGGCTTGGGGACCACACTGGCAAGTCTCCCTCCTTTCCAGACATCCCTCTGTGCTTCTGATACAGAAAATCACTCTGCACCCACTGAAACATTCAAGGGTTACCCATCAATATCCACCTGCATGCATTTACTGTCTTTTTGAGATGGTTCAGTAGCCCTTATCTGAAATGCAGTGTGCAGGTGCAATGTGTAATTCAAATGCTGATTTCTGAACCCACCATATCTGGTTGCAGTCCTTGTTCTGAGAATCTCCTGTCTCAATGTTGTATAAACACTGCTTCTCCAGTTTTCCCCTAATACAGCAATAAAGGAGCTTACAGCCAATCACTGAGGAGGGGAGAGAAATTTTCCTGCCCTCCAGGGGAGGAGGAGCTAGAGGAGGAGAAGTAGGGGATTCAGCTACAGGCAGAGGTGCAGGAGACATGAGGAAGATTCAGCTGGAGCAAAGAGAGCACTGAAAAGAAAGTAACTTGGGGATTTTGACAAAGATGGAATCAAACTAGCATAGAGGGTTAAGAATTATAGCAGTAAATAATTAATTATTGATATATACAGTTATTAGGGTGTTGCAGTTATTCCTGAACCTGCACTCATAAGTAAACACACACAGACAACTTGTAGATTAATAAGCCTTAGCCTGGGACTATACAATCTTGACCCTCTAATCTAGCTTTCTACTCCCCCAATAAAACCATAATATTTACATACATCCCATGATCTGTTTCTCTCCAGGCCATGTTGATGCTCCCAGCCACATGGAGTTCTGATATTCCATCTAATCCATGTTGTCCTTCTTCCTCCTCCTACTGCTTGCTATCCTCCTTGTGGCTTCTTTTCTAATCTTTTTTCTCCCCACAAAAGCCTGTGAGCCCTAGCCCCGCCTACCTCTCTCTCTGCCCAATCACAGGCCTCAGCACTTTATTAAAGCCAATCAGAGAAAATGGGTAGCAAGCAAGGTAACACAGCAGCACTTGATATACATGGATGTGAGTTTTATGGGTTCAAAGTCCAGAGAAAGGCTAGGATGTTGTAAAAGGCTTATAGAGAAGGCTGATTCCAGTTTTCTCTCTTCAAGCATTACCCCGGCCTTGGTGTTTTCCCCCATCAGTCAATGGCAAGGCCCTGGTTCTCACACAGCTCCAAGAAGCAGCTGGAAACCAGAGCGTGGCAATGACTGAGAAATGAAACTTGGTGATGCGGACAGCCCATACAGCACAGGATTGGTGGCTGACCGCTCCCAGGTTATGGAAGAGGCTATCTCAAACCTGCTAATACACTTTGTCTATGCCCAAAGGTATCCATTGAATAAATCATGTGGATGCCTGTGTTTGCACACAGACCAAAACAGAAAGAACCGTCCATGACACATGGCCAGGGAAATGGCCATTTCACTTGATCATTAAGTGTTCCAGTGTGGTGACTCTATAGATCACTTGTGATGCCTCCACAGTTGGAAGAAACGTGACAAAGTAGAGGAACGGCAGCCTCTTCACCCAGGCAAAGCAGACTGTGTGCTCTCACATTCTCAGTGTGGAAATCACCAGCCAGGCAAAGGAATGGGAAGTAAAATAGATGGAAGAGGATCTGTACAGACTTGTGAATACATAAGGAAGCACAAGGAAAGAGTGGCTGTCCTCCACAGAATGATGAGAAAGCCTGAGGAGAGGAGACTGGAGGGGAAAGCCAGCTGGTTCAGAATCTTGGTAAGCAATAAAGAGAACTGAAGCTTTATTTTTAAAACAGCATGAAAACATACATTTTAAGTAGAGGATTTTATTACCTACCAAGAATATATGAATTTGATGAATCCATACATCTAGAGCACTTGCAACCAACAGTGGCTAAGAGAAATCACCATGAAAGCATCCTTGTTACCATTAGGGTCAAAAATGGAAGGGGGGCAGATACGGGGGGTGCTTCAGGGTCCTTGCCAGAGCTTGGTGCAGAGTGATGGCTATGAGGCCAGAGAGAATCAGGACACACAAGACAAAATGCAACTAGCCATATAGTCAGGAGCAGCTGCTGATAAACGGAGCAGGATGGAGGGCTCCCGGATCTCTGTCAAAACAAGCAGACAATTCATTCAGTCTATAGTAACCGACTCGTCCTGAAGAGGATCAAGCCAAAACAAACTAGACCAAGCCAGATCCAGAGGACAGCCAAGCCTGGTGCTCAGGCTAAGAGCCTTCCTCTCTCTTGACCTGATGCCCTCAGAGTTCAATGCCCGTGGAAGGACCTCCGTTTCTTTGCTGACCTAACTGAACTATAGACTTCACTACATAGCAGCAGCATCAGAATAACTGCCTACAGGGAGCTGGAACCCTGAAAACCCCAGGAGAAGATGGAGGCAGGGAAAGCCTTTCCCACCTGAACTCCCTTTGTAAACTTTGTAAACCCTCAAGGCAGGAAAATGGGCAGCCCCTGACCTGAGGAGCTCTAGCAGCCAGGCCCAGACCCCAGGCTTCCCTAAGGGTCCTGTCATTTTCTTTTTTTATATATAATTTATTTTTTATTTCTTCAAGTTACATCTCAATCACAACCCCTCCCTACTCCCCCCTCCTGTCCTACCCTTTCACTCTCTTCCCCCTCAACCTCCCATCCTCTACACTTTTTTTTTTTAGTTTAAGG